>SSNP01000058.1:1725141-1999536 GCA_006937955.1 Pachypanchax playfairii | reverse complement strand
TCCTTAAACAGATGACTATACATCACGTCCATCTTCAAAAAGACTTAATTGCATCTTTTACATGACCATTAGACAACACTGCGGTTGAAACTAATGACTAATGAGTGCAGGTGCAGCAAACGTGGATTAAGTAAAGATGATATATAATTAACTCCACACACCTGTGCTGAAATTATTACAAGATTGAAGTTTACAGTTTAAATTTTGCTTGTAATATTCCATCAGGAAGTGATGGTCGGATTGCTTTGAATGAGTCTGCAGTGAATTTGATCCCGGCCATGTGAGAATAAAGTTGAAACTGCAGTTGTGTTTGTACTGACCTTTAGATCCTGCACACAATTTGCATCTTCCAGTTCTCACAACTTTAAGAGTTTCTAATTAGACACTCGCATCACCGGCATAAATAATAGATGAAGTGAATTTTGGGATGCTCATCATGGCAGCTGGTATGAATATCCTGCATCTCTCACTCATCACTAAGATTACTATGTCTAAATTCTTCAAAATATCAAAGGCTTTTCTCTCTTACCAATTATTGCTGAATTCTTTTACCGAGCATGTTGTGCAACTCAGAGTTCATCATTTGTAAAATGTTTGAATCATATGTTTCATAAACGGCTCCATATAAAATGATGGCACTTGGGTTAAACACTGAAACAACGTTTTCCATCTTTTACAATACAGAAGAGTTTCAGCTTATGTGATTGAGAGGTTACTGAACTCCAAACTGCCCCCCGGGCACCGTAACAAAGGCAGTCCTCTACTCCCCGTTTGGTGATGGGTTAAATGCAGAGAACAAATTGACCCTTTCCCCAAGAGGGATCAATAAATCCTACAAATTAAAATATGAAGAATGTGCATATATTCTGTAAACTCATCTTCTCCTGTAATTCATTCATTACAACAACAAACAACCTGTTCATGTTACGGCCTGATGAGGTGAGTTAAAAACAATTTACATAAAGGAACATAAATCAACACGTAGCTTGTTTTATTCCTCTCACTGCAGATCATTCTCTATCACATCATGAGAAGAAGAAGCCAGAATAAAAAAAAAAAAACTTAATTTTGGGGTGTATAATGACATACAATGAAAAAAACAAGCAGAACATCAGCTGACTGGATATTTTAGAGCTTGTGGTGGACTAAAGAGTGGAACATTTCTCTCTGGGTACATTAAAATATTACCTAGAATCAGGGCTATGCTGGTAGGCTGAAAGCATAACAGGTTAAATCTGAAGTGATTATTTATTATGAACATTCGGTTGACCTGTTATCAACTTATTCAGTTATTCAAATTACATTGTTCCACACACAGCAATGAAAAATAACATCTGTCTGTTTTATCTTCAATCTAAGAAAATAAATCTAAAAAGAAATTACAAACCTTCATTACATGTAGTAATAACAAAAACCTTTTCATACCATATTTCACATAAATAGAATTTGAGGACTTTGTGTTTCATTTACAGTTTAACTTAAAGAATACATGAAACATGAGATTCGCTCTGGTGCACTAACCCACCATCGTTTTTAGCATCAACGCTCCCTTTAAAACTACAAAAGGTCGGAGTTTTGACGTACAACACTAAGTTTAGAGTGGGAGTTAATCACTTCCATGAAACTCATTAAACCAGGTATTCTTTTACAGTTCACATACTATAAAATGACGTAAGCTTGTCTTCTGTTTTTCTTTTTTTTCCTAAACAAAAAATTGTTTTGTATGAAATAAGAAAAGCTGTAACTGAGCACCATTACAGAGCTAATCCCCTACAGGGATCTCTTGTTTCTATAGGTGCAATCAGAAACATGTGCAGCTTTTATTTAGAACTTTCTCTTGGAGTAAAGTCACAAAGGGTTCAAACTCATTAGGATTTAGAAATTTTCCTTGTTGTGTGTCAGTTTAAAGCTTCTCTCACCTCGCCCTTGATGCTCTCCTTAAAAGAGCGTGACCTTGACAATCGAGTGGAGCTTCCAGTTGTTGCTGCTTCCCCCCGCGGACCCGTCACCGCCTCCTCCTGCTGCCCGAAGAGCTCCTCCACAGAGCGGACATCGATCTGGAACTGCTGCTGCCGCACCGCCATCGTCCAGATGTTTGGTTTCCCGCGCACCTTCTCCTCTGGGATGGGCTTCCAGAAGAAGCTGCGCACTCTGCGCTTCTTCCTCCCAGATGCTGTTGCCAGCGGTGGAGGGGGCGGGGGCACCCCGGGAGGGGGAGGTGGAAGGGGAGGGGGTGGGGGGGTTGCATGCTTGGTGATGTTGGGAGCATTGTTGAGGGAGCTGGTCTGTCCGGACATGGAGGAAGGGTCGGAGGTAGTGATGGAGGAAGTGGTGCAGCTGCTCTCCTCACTGCTGCAGCTCTCAGGCTCATTGGTTGTGGGTGAACAACTCATAACAAGAACTGCGAGGATTAACACTCAGCAGGTTGTATGCTGAGGGAGCTCCGTACATGAACTCAACACTAATCTGATGAGTATCTCCTGTTTTCCCCAAACGACTCGCAGAGATTTATGTTGTGTGTGTATCCGTCCAATCATCGCTTGATTCTGGCCGTCTCCTTTGGTCTGATGGTCATCCATCATGTACAGAACCTGTAACTCCAGGAGGGATGGGACAGGGGCCAATGGCAGCCATGGAGCTACAAAGCAACAAAAAAAAAAGACAAAAAAGACAGAATTACACTGAGGTAGTCATGCATGTCATCTCAGATAATCTGGAAAATCTAAGGCTCTAAACAGCAGGGGTACCACAACAAAAGGACTCAGAAGGGGGGAAAAGAAAATCCTTTTGATTTCTGTTGTTGAAGAGCTTTGAATTCCGGCTCTGGTGTGAAAAATGTTCCTAGAAATGACACGCATCCCCTTTAGCAGTTCAATAAGAAAATCTGTGACATAACTGTGGATTAAAAACAAACTGAAACCTTATTAGAAGGTATTTTGTTAAACAAACACAAAGAAGACTTCAAAATAAAACGACTACATTAAACAATTAAAGAAGATGTTAACGTTTAGTTGGATTAAAGGACTTTTATTTTGAAACAATCTTTCACTCTAGAAAGTGTGAGATTAGTGTGATATAATTTATGTTTGAAACCTGTTTGCTGGACATTCAAACACCTTCTTGAACTTGAAAGTCAATAAATCACAGTTCAAATTCCAATTAAAAGATATAAAGTGTTTCGTGCGATTACATCATTATATATTACATCACTATTTCTTTAACAGGCAGTTTTGTGTTTCTTTGATTCTCCATCCTTTAAGGCAGAATAACAAATATCCTGGTTTTGGAATCACAATGTGGTAACAATATAATAAGCAGAATAAATTAATTCTGTCACCTTAGCAACACACCTCCAATGAAACTTGAACTTCATTAATATAAATATACAGAATCAATATGTATTAAACTGAATGAATTGGACTTGAGTGGACTTTGTCCACTTTATTTAGTGTCATATGACTTTTTTAGAAATTGATGGTATTTAAACAAGCTGAATTGAAACTGAGTTTAACTGAATTAAGTCATGAAAAGCTGATTTCTTGAGTTTGCCCCATCTTGTTTTGGTTAAATCAGCTGTAGCTCTCAGTTGAAGAAAAGCTGTGTTGACACAACTACAGTCATCTGATACTCTAATGTTACACAGAGACGACGAAAACAGCTGATTTCCTGATCCCATGAGTAATGATTACAGAAGCCTCTAAACAGACTTGCTGAAATCACTCTAAAACACTTTTAAAAGACATTAAAAATATATATTTAAATGTTAAAAGTTGACACTCTTTGGGGTTTTCTGGAAGCAACATTTACTGGTAACTTCTCAGCTCCAGCCACCTGATACCCAGAGATTTTTACTAATTAATAAAGCATACGTCACTAATCGCCTCGTGTTCCAACACCAGCCTGATATGTCCTCAGAGCTGGACCACACCACCTCTTCATGCTTCATTCATGAGACTGTGAGAACATCTGACCTCACACAGAGTTATCTGTGACACCAGAACGACCATTCAGGCGGCTGTTATAAAAGAAAAACAGCAACGATTCATCATGTTTCACTTTAATCATCTTTACAAGCTTATTATCATCACAGCTACTTAAAAAAAACTTCTTTAGTTTTAGAAACAGCTTTTTATAAAATTAATAATCACCCTTATTAAATATAAAGTACTGGTTGAGTTCACTTTTTATGTAATGAATGATGCTTCACGGCTCAAACTGAAACTAATCTAACATGAAATATTTGAAAATTAAAGTAAAAAGATTTTTGTCTAAAAAAAGATGTCTCAGACTGAAGTCCCGCCTCTAAAAAGGAGCTCAGTGTCAGTGAATGATTTGTGGGTGTTTCTTTACATGTCACACTGCATGAAGGGAAATCAAGGTGATTTATGTCACATGACTTAATATTTCAGAAGTGAAAACCCATCAGTCAGTAAAACAAGACAAAGAGGCCCTGAGGTGAAGACAGCAGAGGGAAGTTGGTCCCACACGTCCACCATCTGCCTTTCACACCTGTTGTTGACCCAAAGGTATTTCCACCCTATCGATCTTCATTATGAACGGGTAACACTGCACCTTTTATTATCATTCACTGACCTATAACTCAGCTGAAGTCAAAGCGTAGCATCAACAGGAAGAGAAACTGAGCCGAACTTTTACAAGAACACCAGAAAGCTTTGCTAAATATGCAGATCCAAATAAAGTCACGCAAACTGGTATTTCCTGTATTTATTTACTTTGAGATACAATCATCATCAGATATAAAGATGAACACCACATCTCTGTCCACTTTATTTGTTTCAAAGAGAAGTGCTTATAATAATTTTGAAGTCTGTGAACTGGAGATTTGAAACTGATAGTCTTGAATCCTCAAGCTGCACACAGTCACATTGTTATTACTTTAATAATAGTTAAAGGTATGGCGGAAGATCATTTTCTTCCCGGTGGATCATCTAGACTATTTGTCTGCCTACTCGTCAATCATTCTGGTGAAATGTCATGCACGTTTCTAGGATAGTGTTAGATGGTGTAAGAGACTTTTCTATTGATGCTTTTATTTTGAAGTCGGAGTGACAGGGAAGTTCCTGTTAAGAGTGTTATTTCAAAGTAATTAATCTATCTAGTTATCCAGTTATGACATACTGCAAAGGGAACCTGGAAATACACAAATCAACAAAGATAAATTATTAAAATTAAATAATATTCCAGTAAAAAACATCTAGTAAAAAAATAAAATATGATTTTCAAAATTAGTATAAAAAAACAACAACAACCCCTAAGCAAAGCAAAATAAACTTTGAATAAATTAATCACAATTCACCATTAAATGATTGATGTAAAGATATTCATCATATTAACCTTTAAACATCATGATTTGAAGTATATCTGTATCCTGAAGTGCTACCTTAATGTTTAGTATTAATATTAGCAGCAGTTCATGCAGAGACCTGTGTGGCTATAAAACACTCCAAAGCTGTAAAGACAGACCAGTAGCAACATACTTCCTGTCTGTACTGGTCAAGTGTTCAGACATCTGACCAACAGCTGAGACAGTCCAGGTTCATGTTGTTATTGTAACGAGTCTCAAACAGCAACTTTTAGAGTTAAAACCTGGTGGTTCCACGTGCTGCGGCTCTATAAAAGGATATTTGAGACTTGCTCAGGGATGAGTCAACGAGGTGTGGAAATTTACCAGTTTTTGCATGTCAATGCAGACGTTTACAACTGTTTGGTATTTACAGGGATTTGGCAAGGAACAGCCTAAACACTCAGCTCTGCTACTCAACCTCAAAATGCATTTTCCTGTGGCAACATTTATAGAGAAATAAACCAGCTTTAAAGCATTATGAGGTTTATTACCATTTTAAAAAGAGAATTAATCTATACAACACAAGTCTTACTTTCTTTCAGTATTTCTAAACGCACCTGTTTTGGTTTAACTTGATTATTATGGTAGGAAACAAACTGTTCAGCTACCAATTTGTTTTGATAACAATATATTTATTAATGAGTTGAGCCTGCTCTGATGCAGACTGTACAAATCCTGCAGGGACGACTGGGATTTTTTTTTCACAAGTCTCACTTTATTTATTTTTTTAAACTTGTTTTTACTCTGCTGTTCCCAAACCAGGCACACAAGCAAAGAGTCAAAACACTTTAAGGTTTCTTACCAGCAACTATGGTGCTGTCAGTGGAGAGGAACTTGTTCACAATCACAGCATCACTAACTATTTCATATCATGATCTTTCATCATCTAAAACAATTGAAGCTGAATTCTGTATTTAAAGGACTGCCAGGTGCAAAACAAACATAATTCACTACCTTTCAAATATATAAAGAATAAAGGTCCAGCTGCCAACAGCTGCTTTAATAATCTCCTGCCACTAACTTTGAGTTCAATTTCCTGGAGGCCCCCGCAGAGCACAAGGCTTTCACTCACACCACCAGGGCAAAGAGGTGGGTTCACATGGGATTTATCATTCCTGTTCCATCATCATGCCCATGGGAACGCTCGTTAGCAGAAAGCAGATTGCGTAAAGCTCAGCAGGTTGTTGCTGCAGGGTCAAGATTCTAGTTGTACAATCTTTTGTTTTGATTAAATAATCTTTTGGACCAAAATGGGAATGTTTTGGATGAATATGGCATGTTTATTTGTTTTGTCTGGTCAGTTCAAACTGTTACATTGATCATTATATAAAACAAACACACTAAATTGGCTAACTCCATCCGTTCTGTTTTTGGTTTCTGACTCCATCAGAAACATAAACCTGCTTCTATTATAACATCATCATTTTCAACCACAAATCCTGCTAATGTTAGAACTGAGTTCACTGCATTGTCCACAACATGTAGAAACTCATCGGAGAACATCAATCTGTTGTGATAAACCAGCGTTTTTCTCACACTTTGCTTTGTGCTTGTCAAGGTGTCTCTCACAACACAGATCACAGTAGATATGACAAGTTAGAGAGCAAATAACAGCCAGATAACAAGTCCATCACAATCCAGCGGTTTTTCTCTTCTATACACACATTCTGTAATATAATCAAGTCAAGTGTTTAGTCCAAAGACAGTTCAAAATGTTGAATGATCAACCCTCTGATTGGATAATACAGCCACCACACTTATCATTTCTAGTTTTCCAACAGAGCTCAGACAGAAGATTTTATGAAAGTGAACAATTTAACAAAGATTCTAAAACCAATTTTTGACACATTATTTTCAACTTAAACTAGACCCTCAGTTTCTGCTACCTGTTCATGTGCTTTCTTCTAAACCAATGCTAACTACTATATTCTGTCTATGCTGATCTGTTAATTTCTTCCTTGTCCCAACTTCATGTCTCTATGTCTCTGGATGGCGAGCATTTAAACAGATTTACACATTCAATAACTGATAAATAGAATAAAAAAAACCTGAACAAACTATTTTAATCCTGTGAAATGACATCATGTCCATTGTGATGTTAGCTTATCGTTCTAATTTTCATGTGTTTAGATAAGAGAGGATGCACACTAGTTGGGATTATTGTTGCAACAGCACGATCACACACACTAACCGAGCTATGATCGCCCAGATATACCAAAGACAAAAGAGTCGTCTCATCTGAGCGATACAAATCACAGCTTCATAGGCGTGTGGCGGAGGGTACGTTCAGGAGTGTGTGTCCACCTCAAGATGCAGAAGGTGGCTGATCACTAATGTATTCAAGTCATGTAAATCTATTATCCAAAAATCACAAAACGCCTCCCGTAATATGCAGTTAGGCTCATCGTTACAACACTTTGTGTTTAATGGGTGATAAAAAGGTGAAAATGTCTAAAATTACCATGAACAACTTCCTGTTCATCACTTTGGGTCGTTGTATAATACCAACACAAAGCACAGAAAAATCTTTAAGCTAACTAGCGAACACTGCAGACAATGAACTTTTTATTCCCAAAATCCAGGATTTATCAAATATCTTAAGACTGAGCTCTGTGCACCTTCATGTCTGAGTTTTCTGAGAGAAACTTGGCAGATTCAGAATGAGTGAATTATTCATTTCACCATGAGTGACCTCTCTTCCACTTTAGTCCTTCAACAACCCGGAGGCACCTCGTTGGTATTAACCATAAACTGTAGCAGAAACATACTTTTATAGACTGAGTTTTAAATATTACTTTTTAAAGGATGTCAAAAAAAAAACTACTTGAATTTACTGCAGATTTAATTAAAAGCCAAAAAATGAAAAGTAAAAAAAATAAAGATGTTTATAGTAACTTTGCTGATTTTTTTCCTTACGGTTTAGATTTTACAAACCTGCAGTATGTGAAGAAAAAACTGTTTGTGAAGGATACAGTGGGTTATTACCAGGATTAACACGGCTCGAACACTTTCCCCATTCTCAAATCTGTTAAATCATTTATAAGCAGATTATTAAAAGGCATTCTTTGTCTAGAGAACAAGGTATAAACTCCTAATAAGGTCAAGGTACAGCATGGCACCACAGGCCATGTGAAGCCCAAACTACAGCACTAACATTTTCCTAACAGGTTTATTAAAAACGAGAGCTAAAAAAGAGGCCAAGAGGCCACAGACCCCGTCACATCCCCGTCCTGTTTTCTTATTTAAGAAGGATCTGATTTTAATCTTTTAAGCAAAAATAAAATAGAGCAGGTTTGATAAAGAAACAGGTGAAATGTTGCTGTAGTTTTATATTTTTGCATTTTAGACAAATATCCATCCATCCATCCATCCATCCATCCATCCATCCATCCATCCATCCATCCATCCATCCATCAAGCAGAATGGTGTGGAGTTCCAACCTTTTAAAGTGACACATTAAATGAGGAAACTGCAGCTAAAACAAACTCCAAAGTTTCTTGTCAACTGTAGTTCAATAAACCTGGACTTCACTATCAGTCTGTTTCATGAGAGGATTTTAGAGGCTCGAAACTTAAGCCTGATTTTTTTTAAGGTACAGTATGTAATAGTTAGACCTTGTCGTCAAATCCGAATCCACTCACCCCCTCCCTGATTTTTCTGTTGAGTTGCAAGTTCTGATGTTGATTCTTGTTTTGTTTCTCTTGTATTTGTTCAATTTTTGGGAAAGCCTATTTGTTCAGCATTGAGTTTTTCTAAGTGCATTTAAATGCCCCGCTCAGTTGGAAGGATGTGATGGTTTATTACTTTTTGCTGCTGGTCGTTGTGGAATTACAGCTGCTTGTGTAGAAAACTTGGCAGCCTTGCAGACTCATGTGATTCGTTATGGAACCAGGAAGTCTGGATGTGTAAAAAATGATTCCAGTCTTGACCAGCTTTTTTAAAATGACAGAAACTAGCGACCACCCAGCCGGCTGAGATCAAGATCTGTTACAATTTTCAACATCAGTGGGACATTAGACTGTTGTGTGTGTATTTCACTGTAAAATTCTTACATACCTTTAAAGGTTTTATTGTTCCAACATGTTGGTTAGAAAGAATCTAAATACAGACATCTCTCAGGTGGCTAATGGATTACAAGTAAATACATTTAGGAACAGCTGTGGACCAAATAACTCCCACCATGATGAAGATCTGGGATGAAGCAACTGAAAACCAGTGGCAATGAAAATACTGAACCACAGAATGAACAGAAAAGAATGTCTGGGGGGGGTTGGGAATGACTGGAAATAAATATGGGGGAGATGAGATCAAAGCAACAAACACGAGCGAGATGAGCCTTGCAGAACCTAAAACAGACCTTGTGATGCTGCATCCCAGAGGGACGTGAGAGCAAAGTTCCCATTTTGAATCAGGAACTAAAAAAGGCTCAAATCAAGTTCAGAGAATTACGGCTGCAGGTTCTACTACCTAAGAATATAGTTCCTGCCCCTAATAATTCTAGGAACACCACATTGACACCACTTCATGGCAGCTCTATTATCAGACAGATTCTTTTGGGTTTATGACATTTAATAGATCCCTTAAAAATCCTGATAAAGGGTTAACTTGACTGCGCTTATAGTGACAGCAACATGGGTTTCTGGGACATGTAGTGCAGTTGCAAAAGTCCCAAATACTTGGGTGATTCTTTAGGGTGTCTAAGTCTTGATTAATGATCATGTCAAAGAATTATGACACAGCATTCTGCAGCTCCTCCTTCATGAGTCACAACAAAGAGCTGCATGTTCACTACTACTTACTGAGGAAGGACAGCTCTACAGATTTCAACATGTATAACACCAGTAATATGTAAATATAACACCTGAAGAATGATGCATCTGCATACAAATTAAATCAACACTCTGATACTTGTTACAGTCGTCTGTTCATTGGTTTATCCAAACTCTAAGAACATTAAAAATATTCTAAATACTACAGGAAGATCCAGCAAAACAGCCCTCAAGACAGCATATCTCCACTGAGCTTAACTCAAATCTGCTAATAACAGGCTGCACCTGAAATGAGGTTTTCGAATTTTGAAGATTAAAAGCTTTCAGTTTGCAGCTCACGCGAGCCAGCTCTGTCAATTACTGTTTGAACAAGCTTCAGACAGGTTCAGCTAAGACCTATATGAATGACCTCCACACCTGCAGCCTGCCAGCTGACCTGTAACTTAAGATTCAACTGATCATAGATGTTAAACCAGTATAAAGCTCCAGCAAACAAGGAATCTATGTTAATTCTTCTAAGTGACCCAACAAGGAAAAACACACACAAAATGCTTCCCTCGTGCACATGTTGCAGGTTAGCAGCAGGTATTTTAATGCTACATTTTACCCATGAAATGGAAGAGCATTCAGGAAGAGCAGTGCTAATGCTAATGCTAATGTGCTTTTTTCATGATTAAAGTCATTGATTTGGAGCCTAATCTCAGTTTGTTGGTTTGCAAGATCTTACTAGTATACAGACAAAAAACGAACAAACAAAATGCAGGAAATACAAATGAATTCTATTTTTAAATTTCTGATTCAATCAATCCGGATCATGCTAACCCCTCCTTTCCACTGGACACATCAGCAAGGCACAGCTTTTTGTATCCAGAAGGTAGTGGCTTATTTTCACACCACCTACGGACTTCAAACCCATCACAGGTACTGTACTTACTTGTAGTCTCACAAACGGAAATCCGCACTTGTCCTTTTATTTTGAAACTTCAGGATATTTTACGTTTCACGAATGCCTGATTTCCTGTCTGGTCCAAACTAAACTGCTGAACTTGACGCGTTTTAGAAGTATATCACGTAAAAAAATAGAACAGCAACGTAATGCTGGCGACACTATGCTTCTGAGACGTGTCTCCTGTGCGCTGCTTCGCGCGCAGTGGGAACGGTCTCATTGACTTTAATGGAGGCTATCAGCCGCGTATTACGCATCACTAACGTTGCCTGTTCAGTGGAAAGGAGGTGTTAGTCAGAGCCAACAGGTGTTTTCCTTAACTCACACCTTAAATTCATAGTAATAGTTCCTTCACTCTACAATAGACTATATTTAATAAACTGGATACAGGAACGTGATGCAGAAGCTGAAGCTGAAAAACAAAATGAGTGCCCTCTAGTGGCTGGCTGCATTATACGTTTTGAGACCCCCCTCCATTTAAACAAATTTTCCTGACTGAAAAATAAAAATATACCTTGGATTATATTAACAATTAACAATCAATTATTTAATAGAATTAGTGATTTAATGCTTTAAAAATATCCTGGTTCTATGAAGGTGTACAGATGTTTGTTCATCCAGATATACGTACAGCATTTGGTCTCTAGTCAAAGCAGCTTCTCTTTTCAAAAAAAATTTTTGTAGAAAGGAAAATATTCTAAATCAACATTTTAAATTAACATTAATCACAAGCCTAAAAGCTTTAAACAGTTATTCCAAGCTGTGTTGATGTGAATGATTCATTAGATTATGAGGTAAATAAAAATAACTCACACTATTTAGTTCTAATCATTTGAATTTTTGCGAAACTGCAACTTAATAAAAGACAGAACTTCTGCTGTACCCATTTATTTACACAGTTGCCACTGAGTTTTTTTCATAGAAATATACTAAAAGGTGTTTTACTGTACACTTCGGCTCATGAATGACTATAAATAATAAAATATTTGATCTTACTTTGAAAATCACTTTGTAGTGGAAAATCAAAACGGACTTATGTGACAACAAATACCTAGAAGCACAGCGCACAAGGTTTTACAAAAGAAGCTCTGAATGTCCTAATGAAATATACAACACCAGAAAAAGTAAACCAGATGAAACAAAACCCACTGGAGTGAGATAATGACAGAGAGGATCTATCAGCTGCGGAGCTCCAGATCCCATCCAGAGCTTTGAATCTTTTCTTGTTTGTTCTTTTGTTAACAGGTGATCAGTGTCTGGCCCGCGGCAGAACGCTGCATCTGCATCTCACCTCTGGCTCGGCCTTTCAATTGTTGCTTCAGCAATCTGAGCCCAGTGCCAAGATCAGCTTTAGGCAAATCTGTCTCTTGGCTTTGCGGCCGCGTGCGGCTGTATAAAGCCGAGTCTGCCACAGGAGGCTTACAGATTAATCGCAGAACTTTGAGCATAACAACACGAACAACTTAACTGAAAACAACACATCCTGAATGAGACACGAGTCTCGGTGATAGAGTCCACAAACATGACAGAAAAAGCAGCTGCGTGGGTCTCCATAGAGACGACTGCAGGGTAGAGAATGCAAACATGTTTATATGGCACTGGGGAAAAAGCATTTACCAAAGCACATACACACACAGGATGATTCATTAAACATACATACACAGATTACACTACAGATTATGATTTGCAGGTACATTTCATCCTTATCTGGTAAAGAAAAGGTGTAAAATGTGTGTCACATTTGACACAAAGGCAGATCTTCACCTTCCTCTCTCTCTCTCTCTCTGCTTCTATTGTTTCTCTATTCTCTTATTTCTAAGAATTTCTGACCACAAAGTGAATCGACAAGAAAAGGTGACATTTACAAGCAACAAAAAGAAGTTAAGTTAACCCAAATTGTCAGCGACTCCCTGCTCCCATAACGATAAATCAGCCCACCCCTCAGTGTCTTCCTCGTTCGTATGACGTCAGAGAATTGAGTTTTTTCTGTGACTCTCTGCCTCCACAGCAACCGAGGGGTGTGACACGGCCCTCCAAACTTAATGCTTTCTCTCTTTTTTTTTTAACATAAGTATATTGTTCCCAACACTTGAATGCGTTGCTCTCTAAATCATCTTGACATGGATAAATATGTCTAAAAGTCAAGCTGAAGGACAAAACCAAGAGTTAGTGAAACAACACTGCAACATAACTTTTTACCACATGAAAAAATGTACATTTTATTATTTATAAATATAAAAAAAGAAGTTTCAGAAGATAACATACAATAGCAAGGATAAGCAATGAAGATCTTCTTGGCTTTAGTCAAATAAAATACCATTTATACATCTGGAGGAAAAGTCAGTTTGATCTGAAAACTTTTACTGCATTTATTGACGGTTTACAGCCACATTAGTAAACACTGTAGCAGTGAAGTTTTATTATATTTTCAGTCATAAAAACACATATCCAGTTTTTATTTAGAACAAAAATCCAGACAATATTCAAACTGGGACTTTCGAGGGTTGTTTAATGAAACTAGTAGAACTACAACTAACTTTAGCTGAAGAGCTTCTGGGTTTGGTATTAAAAGATCTTTATATAAAACATAAAACTCAAATTTCTTTAGAATTTCATAACAAGAAAAATAAGCTAAATGCATCATAGTTAATGCTCAAATAAAGTATAACTACTATATAAAATATCTACGACATTAAGGTAACATTTTATTGATATTTCTGTTGCCAGTCAACAATAAAACAACAAAATTAGGCTTCTGGTCATAATGATGTCTTTTTTTTTTTTGGACCTGGACTGCATTGCAGGACACATCATGTCACCGTAGCGGCAATAAGAGAATATTATGATTATTGTGTGAACAAGTGCAGAAACATCTCCTGCTCACTCTTGGGTCTTTTTAATACGCTGCCACGGTGTCATGACTGTCCGGTGAGGTTAACATACAACACACATCCGTGATGCGGCGGTACTGTTCTGACTCACTTACCGGACGGAGGAGCGGGGCTCGCCGGGGCTCTTATTCCACCTTTGGAGCGAGCTGAAGACACTTTTCGGAGGAGAAATGGGTTTAATGTAGATGCTTTGAGCCGCTCAGGTGAGCCGCTGGCCGAGTCGCAGCTGCACTCAGTGCCGACAGACAGACTCACACCGACAGCGGCTGACGGTGGCGGTGTTGTCAGCTTCCTCTGACGTGATTGGTCCAGGTGGAACAAGCGCGTTCACGTGCCCTCCACCCATCCACCCCCTCGAGCGCTGCTGCAATAACAAGTCTATATAAGCAGGTGGCTCATTAGAAGCTGAGATGTGTTATAATGAGTGACCTGCTATTTGTGATGGTCGCGCCTTATGATGCAACACATCTGCATTTAACTGGAGCTGTTCTCAGATATTATTACCAGCTCGTGATTATGCAACCTCGGTTCCGAGTTGGGACCCTGTGTGAAACGGAAATAAAATAAAACAGTATTGATGATTTGCAAAGCTCATATTTTATTCCCAATGAAACATAAACAACATATCAGATGTTGAAACTGAGATATTTTACCATTTCATGTGAAAATATTATCTCATTTTGAATTTGATGGCAGCAACACATCTTTAAAAAGTTGGAACAGGCAACAAAAGGCGCATAAAGTAATCGGCACTAATTAAAAACAACTGGAGGAAAATGTAACAACTAATTGGGTTAATTGACAACAGCGCAGTATTGTGATTGTATATAAATGGATGGTGATAATTTGTGGACCCTGAGTCAGGGCTGCATTAAAAACAGACATGATTCTCTACTAGAATCTCTGCACGGGCTCAAGAACTCTTGATGATGCCCAAACATGGATTAAAGATGGATCATGCAAAAAAAAAAACAGATGTATGAACACCTGAGTCTCCTCTGGACTGAAACTGTTCCAAGTAGATTTGGTCCAAATATGAAATTTTTTTTGGAAACAGTGGACACCGTGTCCAGCAGACTGAAGAGGAGAGCAGACAGTTCAAAAGCATCTCTGGTAGGGGGCTGCATTAATACCTATGGGGTGGACAAACACATCTGGAAAGGCCCCATCGATGCCAAGCTTCAACCAAATTCAACTTCAAGTCATGTTACTTTTACTGTTCCTCAGGAATAGAAAACAACTAGTTTATTGTTTATGGCATTAACTGCATCTGTCATTTAGAAGTTTCACAGATAGTCACTCTAAAGAAAACAGCTATTTGTACAACAAGTAAACTTTTTCTAGCGTTTTCGCAACTCAGCATTTGACCTGTCACAGAATTACCATCAATGCACCAACTGTGAAAGTTGTTAAAATAAACAATAAAAGAGGTTTAAAGTAAGCCTATTGGAGCCACTAAAAGCTTTAAGCACAATGGAATTGGAACAATGATGATATAACTTAAATGGTCGTCCAGTTTGGGCCTTTCTGTTACTGCAGCGCTGAGGGTTTTATAATCTGGACCAGTCTGATGCATGACTTAGGATTTTTTACTAAATTAAAGGAACTGTAGCATGTCTCCATATAGAAGGTGAGAGGAATAAGTCCCGCCCACTCTCCGGCTCATAATAAGGATGTTTTTAGCATGAAATGAGTAATGACAAGGTATGAGAAGAATGAATATTTGAAAATACATCAGCAAGTTAACTACATGAATCAATAAGAGTCAATATAAAGTCTATTTTATTTAAGATGACAGACTAAACTTAAAGATGTAGGCCTAAGCTAATTTGTGTGTCTGAAGTAAAAAAACAAAACAAATGTATATATAAAATGTATATAAAACCAGCTTTGGCACATGTCAGATTTTCAGAGTTTAAATTAATTCCAGACAAGGGCGCATCAAAATGTTTTGGTGAAAACAATGTTCCTTTAATTTAAGGAATATTTTGCAACTTCATGATTTATAGTGAAAGAATCCAAAAATGTACATTTATTTCTCATCAATAACTGTTTAATTTGTTTCCTCCAGCGACTTTGTCTCCTGGATCAGCAGCATTTTGCATCTATTTGTACATGATGTCATCTTTTTAAGTGTGAGAAAAGTATGGACTGCCGCAGAAAATCCCTATAATAAGATACGTGTTTGTTTAAAATGACAAAGATTTTTGATATGTTAAGAGTTTGGCTACCGAGCAGCGACAAAAATGATTTATTTTTCAAATAAATTCAGACATGTGCAACAGTAACATCAATGGTGGTTTGCTCATCCTTTTCAAAAGGGTTGAAATGAATGAAGAGTTTAAATATTCCAACAGAATTAAGGAGCATTAAGATAATAATCACACAAAGCCAGTTTAACTTTATTTACTTAAATGCATTAGTTCATATCTAATGACAGCCATTCAGTCCTTTTTGTTGAAAAACCGTTTGCCCCAGACCAGACAGGTGTTGTGTCCCGACAGGCCGCAGTATTACACTTCCAGATAAAACACATTGCTGATTCTACCATCAACATTGTCAAAGTTTTTCTGGGGATTAACGAAAATCCTGCCAAATGTGTAGCTGTGGGTGTGGTGGGCCTGTAAAAACTTAAAATGGGAGTATAAAAAACACATGGACTTAAGTAAACACAGACAAGTTCAAGTGAAATAGTTCCACACACTTGATGAGAGGACAGTTCCACTTACATGTCAACAGACTATAATATAGGGTGAACAATGAGCTGCTGCTGCTGTCTGCTGGAAGAGGACAAAATGAGGTGATTAACCTGCAGAGTTGTTACGCAACTGAAGGAAAAACAAAATTCCACCTTGCTTAGTTTTTATTTTGTAGAGGAAAGAAAAACAACATATTTAGTAGAACCACAATCTGTTTTTCAATGTTGCATCACAGCTAGAAGGTCCTGGGTTTGACTCCCGACTAGGGGCGTTCCGTGTGATGTTTCCATGTTCTCCCTCTTTATTTGTTGGTTTTCTCAATCCAAAAACAATTTGTTTGGTTAACTAGTGATTCTAAATTGGCCCTGTGATGGACTGGCGACATGTTGGGGGTGTGACCCCGCCTCTCGCTCAATTACCGCTGGAAACACACACCAGCTTCTTGCAATTCTGTCATTATGATGAAAGCTGTCTGGCTTAGTGGTGAAATACTCTGCTGTGTTGTTCTACAGAAAAAACATGAATGTTATATTTATTCAGTAGCAGTTGAAACCAAAACACCTTCCATCTGTAAATGTTCTCTGTCCTTATTCATCCATCAAGACTGTCTCACTTCGTTTGTCCATAAAACCTTTAAAATAATCTGAGATGTTTCAGTCTTGACTTTTGTCTCTCTCAGTTGTAGTTTCATCCAATCTTATCTCGGCCATGTTCCAGAGTATTAAACATCTTCTGGACACTCCAGGTAGGTTATAGCTCTAAAATTTGCAGCTTTCACATGTTTTAGAATCCTGTGTTCAGGATTCATGTCTCATGTCTGCTGATGTTAAAAAAATTAAAAAAAAAAAAAACATCTGGACACAGTTACAGAAAGAGAAAGTTTTATTTCCCCAAACACAACATTCAGAATCCTTTTAGCTCAACATTTGTTAATGTTTCATTTTTACAAAAAGGTAAATATCACTAGTACACAAAAGTACTAATAATATTTTTGGAGGTTTTCAGGAAAACAAAACCAAATGGCAGCATTGATCAATCCAACATTAAAATAGAGATTACAAATATATATATATATATATTTATATATATCCATCCATCCATCTATTTCAAGGAGATTACAGATTGTTGTACAATATTCACACTCTTAAATTGTTATAATGAGCTATAGGAAAAGTACAAATACACAAAATGAGCCTCTTCAAAAATACACTTTCACACAGCCCAAATGGAGTAAACTGATAGCAGCCGAGGAAAGGATGCTGGTCTTTACAGGAAAATATATTTCAAGTTCATTATATTTTGGTTTACACTATACATACACAGGTACTGCAAGAGTTTGTCTCAAAATGCATAAATGTGCACAAGTGCACTATGGAGGAAAATCTTTGAACAGCACGCCTTTAAAATGGAGTCAGTTTTTCTGAAGTTGGAGTTTTTGTTATTTTTCCAAACGCAAATATCTTTTTTTTTTTATGCTTCAAACCTCTGAGTGTCCGTGTTAGTGCATCTACGACTGTTTGGTCCATTCTCTCTCACTCGTGAGCTGGTCCTGAACACCAGCAGTAAGAATACACAGAGAAGAAATTATTTCAAGGCACAATTTAGTCAAATAAGGCTGGTCCTTCATTTTCTGTTGTTTCAGTCTAATTTTCAGCGTTAAGCCCTGAATGAAGACGAGCTAAAAATCAGAATGTTGTGAAAGTTTACTTTGGTTCTGTAAGAGTTTAGAGAACGTGAGCGATCCTTTTAAATCCTGTTGTTAAACACGAGCCAGAGCGACTCCACACAAAGTCAGATGAATAGAAGCTGCTCTACGTCCACTCAAAGCCAAAAAAACACAACTTACACACTGGCTTTTCAGTTACTGAGCTCATGAGGTGTATGTATGCATATTTTAATGTGTTTTAACTACCCACCCCCGTGATTTCTAGTCTTTAAGCAAAGCTAACCGTCTGCTGCACGAGGTCTTAAACCAGAGTCTCACTTGCCGAAAACTGCTGAAGACAAGCTGGGAACGACAATCGTGAGGTTTCATAAAGGTCTCGAAACGTTCACAAGAAAAAAATCTATATTTCTTTGTGTAAGTCCTTACTGTTCTTCCTGCAATCAATCTCTAAAAACATTACAGTTATTGCAAGACTCTACAGCCCCGTTTGGAATCTGAATGATGGTGGAAAGACATCCTGCCTCACGTGACCCAGCGAGATGTTCCACAAGTGTCATATGTACCAATTAAGTGTAATTGACTAAAAACATGAATATTTATTCACAATTGTCTGCAACTAGTTTCCAACAGCCAGAGCGAGGTGAGAAACTAGCTTAACGCCGAGCAGCGAATGTCCAACATTCAAATAAAAACACCCCAAAATGTCAAATTACCACTTCAGTCACAGTCTGATTCAACAAGTTCATTTAGGATGTGATAAATGTGTAAATAAACTCTCAGTCAGCTGTAGGAGTCGTGTGAAAATAAACGGCAGTCATGTTTGATTGATTATGGTAGCTGCCATAAAATCAACACGTCTCCTGTGCTCAAATATGACATTCATATGCTGGAGTACAAAAGGCCGACACGTTTACTGCAGCAGCTCCATTCAAACAGTATAAAAGTTGGTTTTTATGATTTCAGGTTAAAAAGCCAGCGGGAGCTTCTTTCTTTATGTTTCTGTGCATTCGGTTAGAAAAAAATACAGTTCTGAAAGTTTGAAACGCAGCGACAGTACAGTTAAAGGGAAAAGAAGGTTTCTGTAGTTTGGAGATTTCATGTGGAACGATGTTGGTAAAGGAGTGTTCTTTTAGTGCTCTTCTAGCCAAGAAGGACTGTCTCCACCCGGCATTTTCAACTTGATGTGGAACTGCTTGAGTGTCTGTTCCAGCTGCTGCTGGTTTCCAGCGTAGTACGCAGCTATGGCATTGTGGAACAGGATGAGTTGGTTATGCAATACCTTCACCTGTGGGAGAAGAAAAAAAGGGGGAACATGATGATTAAGACACTAAACTGAGAGCAGATGTGTCATCAGTGATATTCAGAGCAGAACAAGCAGATGATAGATCGCAGACCTCATCCACACAGACTTTCAGAAAACCTAATTTACAACTATGCTTCTTAAAAATGTTTTCACCCACGTGCAAACAGAAAAAACCTTTCAAAAGATGGAATTTCAGGCATTTACATGAAAATAAGAGCAACGTTTCAAGACTTTTTTGACACCTTATTCTCCTCCAGGAACTTCAGCTTCACCGACACGTCATTTCGCATCCTTTCAAACTTCTCGCGGTGGATCTGGAACTCCTGCTGAGATTGTTCAATCTTCGGCATGGTGTTGCCGTCACGTGCACCCAGATTCAGCTCTTCCAAGTCGGTACGGTACGCATCGTACTCGATCCTACGAACGTTTCAGTACATCAGGGATTATGAGGCAGAGTTTCAGTAAAAGTTCAGAGAAGAATCCAAGTGAGATATTCTGTAGTTAAATAAACCTTGTTGTTTAAAGCTGGTGTAAATACAGAAGTGATCGTTACCTGGCAACTTCATACTGTTTGATGTTAATCATGGTGTCTTCGATTGTCTTGTCTACAAGTGTGTTAACACTAGAAATGAAGAAGTTGATGGCTGCCAGCAGTGTTTCCCCATTTTTGGACAAGAGTTTTTGGGTCTCAGCATTGTAGCCAAACTCCTCCTAAAAACACAATTAATGATTTTTTAAAAATTTATTTCACTAATTGATCAAATATTAAACTGCTAAAGTTATTGAAACTATCGTGATCTAGAAAAGTTGAAGGTTTTTTGGCCATTTTAAAGTGTGTTTTTGTTTTAAAATGATAATATATGTTGTAGAGTGAATTCTGAACAGCTTCAGTTAACAAACAAATAGAAAACAAGCTGTAAACATCCCAAACAATGTCTTGATTACGATACAAAGTACAACTGTTTGTTTATTATTCACCATCTTTGACAAAAACAATAAGCAGCAAAGGAAGAACTTAATACTTCCTAACAATCAGACCTTCTCCACCATCTGATCTTATACTTTAGTTATTAAACTTTGATACTAAATCAGAGTTCTCCACCACGACCGCTAATACACAGCACAATCCAAACCAAAGTATTTTGCCAACAGGATGTCGAGCTGCAGCAGTTTCCCTCCAGTATGGCTGACAGTAAACAGCGAGCTCATCCAGACTGACTTTACTGAATCTGAACATCTGGACTCACATGAAGCTCTGGTGACTTGAGGCTGAGGTCGGCGAAGGCGTCGCCCAGCTGCCTCTGTGTCTGCATGATGAGGGACAGCTGACCGGCGAGCGTCTGAGCCAGCTTGATCACGTGCTGGTATTTTCTTTTATTGTCACGGAGCATTTCGATTTGCGCCTCCAACTCCAGGTCCACGGTCCTCGAGCCCCGACCGAGCTTCTCAGACAGGACCTGTCGGGTACACTGCAGAGAGCCACAGGCTTATTCACACAGGCAAGAATTCAGGTCCATTTAAGAATATTACCACAGACTACTGTGTGCTCACAGAGGATTAAAAGAGCGAAGCTAAAAGAAAAAGTCGCAACAACAGACAGCACATTGCCCTTTTAGCCAATACTGTAATTAACTGAGGGGCGATTAGGAACGGGAATAAAACAGAAGAAGAAGAGCACAGACATAAAACTAAATCAAAGACAGAGAGATTTACTTTATATGTGTTGATGCTCCACTTTCTCACGAGCTCCAGTTTTTCCATGGCTGGGTTCTTCAAGTCATCGGAGAGCACCACTGCTCCACTGTTTGGCTCAGATTTCATTGTGCCTGGACAATTAAAAAGCAGCTAGTCAGTCACTCAATGATTAAACAAAGAAGGAGAAGTAACAATGAGAATATCTCTACGTAAAACCCAGTAAGATTGTCTTGCCAACACAAACAGCCCAAACCCGAGACAGGAAGACGTCTAGAGTTCTGACGGCTGAAGAAGGACTTTTACTAAACAGAAATACTGACAGACGTGGAGCTCCAACACAAACATAAAGATTAGTAAACAAACAATATCTGTCACGGCTAATTTATATTTTTATAATCTTATATTAAGTGGTAGTTTGAAAACAAACATGCGCAAACTAACTAAAAAATGAATGATAGAATATTTTTATGGGTCTTTTTAGTGAAAATCAGACGAGCTTTTGAACTTTCCCTTCTGGGTTATGGTAACATTTGTTTTGTTTAATCTTGCAGGTTGACCACTAAACTATTAAGAGTCCTACAGACACAGTGAGCAGCTGCTGCACATTTTACCTGCTGAAAACATGGAATTTTTAGGCAGTTAGTTGTGATAAAATGTGAATGTTGTAGTGAAAACGTATGTCACGTATCGATGACGTACAGGTCGGATGGAAGCGACCTGGTGGTTCAGACTGAACCCGCATGCCAAAAGATCAGATACGTAGGACCACATTCTGAAGCGGTCTGGGTCACATTTGGAAAAAAAAAAAAAATCAGATCTGTGTCGTTCAGACGGTCATAAAAAAAAATCAGATACAGGTCATATAGGGACAAATAAATTGGATTTGAGTCACTTCAACCTGAAGTCTGAACGTAACCTTAGAAGATGATTCTAACAATAAAATACTCCACTGAAAAAGTTCTTTACAAAACTAAAACCTAAACAACTACAAATTATAACACTTTCAGTTGTTCCAAGCACTTCCTGTTAGCAAGTTTTGACTAATTAAATTCTGTCACTAATCTGTACAGATTAGTTACTAATACAGATTAAGTTTTTTTTCTTTTAATTAGCAGACAATGTATAAAAACATGATTAGTTGAGTGTTTTATTATGATGTTTTTCTGGCTCCATTAAAATGTTAATATTCCTACAAGGAGGAAACCCAAAACACATCCACAGGTCACATGATTAAGACTTCATGTAGCAAGTGAAAGCTGCAGAGCCAAAGCAGAGTATAAATTACACTGGTTAGGCCACAAACAGAAGAAGTATATAAAAGGGAAAAGTTTGATTGTGATTGAAGTTCAGCCTGCAGGAGCAAAGAGCAGGTAGGAAACACACAGAGGAGAAACAGATTGGGATTCATTCTGAGCAGAGACTCAGGATTTTTACACCATGGCTCCAGGTACCTTTCTCAGCCTGACTATCACTGGAGGAGCGCGCCAGGCGGATAGCAACAGCTGAGCTGGGAGCTACAGGTGTCACAGGAGACGTGGGCACGCTCGCTGATCCTGAGAGAATCCAAAGTTATCATTTATTAGAAAGGGGAAATTTCCCATTTATGTCAGACTCGTGTGTGTCTGCTTTCCTTGTCCAGCCTTTAGAGTAACTCTCTTTATGCTGAATGTGCTAAAGAACAAAGACCTTACTCAACCAGTGAGAGCAACATGGAAAATAGCCATGGTAACCCTGAAGTGAACAGGCTGTGACAGCTCTCGGCTCTACAGGGACGTTTTTATTTGCATTTAGACGATGAAAGGGAAAGGAAGGTTCCAACCAGGAGATCAGAGCAAACTCATTAAATTCTAATGAACTCCCACATTGTTTACAGATTCAAATTTCTCTCTTTTATTTCTCACAGATAAAAAAAAAACAACAACAACAAAATGTGGAAAGCTGGGAACATGGGTGAGAGAAGATGTGTGTAAAAACACGAGGTACTGGAGCAAAAATGTCAAAATAACAACGCTGGGATGGAGTGATGAGCTGTAACTTTCTTTTGTGAGGAAACAGTGAATCAAGTTAAAACAGGAACAAAACAGGAGCGAGGATGGATCTACCTTTGTATGGTCCTGATTCAATGATGCCCTCTACTGTTGAAGCAAAGTTGCTGGAGGTGACGCAAGACTCGGAAAGGCTCAGGTCTGATGGGTGACTTGGCTGGGAGTCCTACAGAGAAAAAAAAAAAACAGAAGAAAAAAAAAAAAAAATAAAGGTGGTTTCATATCAACTTTATCACATTTAATAACCTAAAGTAACCTTATAAAATTGCACTGAAGCTGGTGGCTGCAGCATCTTCACAGCCACAGCAGTGCAAACTGAAACTATCTGGCTCAGACGTCCGTCTGACCACTCAGATTGATGGCAGAGAGGTCACGTAAGGTTCCTGTTGAAGTAACTCTTCCTCAGTGTTTCATTACTTTGCTGCATTATAGAACTTCAATTTAGTAATTAGACATTTTTCTTAGGAAGGATACAACACTAATTAGAGATGGCTGTAATGGACATTTATACAAACAATATGAGTAAAAAAAATTCAATTCACAGTTTTTCTGGTTAGATCGATCTGGTGCACATGAGAAATTATTTTATTTCCACCCGCGTCCCTTCAGGTGTAATTTTGGGTACATCTTCTAATAAAACTACCACCATCTTTCCCCACAGACTGAAATTTTGATTCTTCATAGACTTGTGGTCAGTCTCTGATCGGGCCCCTCACCCTGTGGAAGACGCTCTCTGGGCTCTGATCCAGACCTCCGTTGCTGGTGACGGGGATCTCGGCAGCTGAGCTTCTGTGTGGATCCTCAGCCATCGTGTTCTCCTGCAACGAGGAGGACAGAACGAAACTGTCAGGGTTAGAAAAGTCAGGATGATCTCCCGGGACAGGAAAGCTGTGGGCTGCCATCTTGTAGATGCTGCAATGGTGGAAAACATGTACCTGAAAACAAGAATTCTTACAACTCATTTAAAAGAAAAATGTTTTATTCATGACTGAATGTTTAACTGAACTGATTAGTAGCAAATAATACTGGTACGTTCAAACCGACAGAATAAACTTTTACAAACATTTCAACTACAATCCAAACTGAGACTTTAAGTCTTTTTTTGGGCGATTTCAAGGAGTGAAGTTCTTGTGCAACAACGACTCATCAGTTTTCAACACACTCATTTTATGACATAATTGCCAAACGGAGTGCTGTAAAGTCTGTTAAAAGGACAAACTCCCATGTATTTACAGATCTTTATCTTTGTTTAACGCTCACGTCACAACGTTTGGTAGGTACATGAGACTGAAAGCAAGAATCTAGCATCTTGGTGGACAACAGTTTAAAACCGACATGTAGCAACTCAATATATAATATCTTTGGTCACATTTGTGGTTTTAATTTTTAAAACTTTACAAAACATCCTTTGAAATTACTGTTTTATCTACATTCTGGAAGGATGATCAGAAAACATCTCTGAAACTGAGAGTTTCTGTGTGGATTCAAACCTGGAGTTTAGTCCCGCCCCCAACAGATCTAATCTATGCAGAAGGGGAACTTGATCACAAAGGAACAAAGTTCTGATGCTTGTGTCAACAGCAGCCCGTGGATGTACTCTACTTCTGATTTATTACATGGAAAAAAACTTTCAACACAGCACATAATACATTTTTTACAGGTTTTTCTGATGATGTCAAAGCGCTTTGTAAAAGTCTTGTGGAGTTTTAAAGTCTGGTGATGCATTTGTGAGCTGTCAATCAACTATTTTAGGTGGACATATTGTGATAAACAGGATAATCATGTGAATTGTTCATTTAATTTGGGATTTTGACTGACTGCTGTGTCGCTGAATCCTAAAAAGCTTTTTAATCTGTTGAATTGAGGGAATCTCTGATTTGGTTTCACAAGAACCAACAACATACTTGTCCACACGCTGGTTCCACAACATGGAGACAAAATGATCATGTGGATTTTCTTATGATAAACTGGCTTCCTGTAGCCGGAGGACGAAGAAGGAGCTTGTTGGGTTTTACTGTAATTTCATGATTTAATCACTCTGGACTTTAAAATTAGGACACTGGCCTAATCTGTGTGCTACTTCAGGCGTCCCGCTATGTAAAGCTGCAGCAACAAAAGCCCCCAACAGGAAGGAGGGATCCTTTTATGGCAGTTATTAAATTGGAATTTGCATCTCTGAACATCATTCTTCACCCACACCTTGATCTACAATCTAAATAATGCAGATTGCTCCCAGATCACCAGGAAACCAGATCCGGATCTCATTAACTGTTTGAGTGGTTTCACTTCAAGAGCAAAATGGAAAGTTTATTAATGAATTTTGGTTTCACACACTGCACTATGTTACAGGAAGCATCTTTACTTCTGCATTTTATGCACCACTCCATGTTTTTGCTTATCATCTTAATTAATTGTAGGTTTTTGAACCAGTGTGTCACCATTTGATTTGCTAAATGGATCTTTGGCATGTAAAATGTGAAAGTTCAGAACTTGGAAATACAGGCCAATGTCCTAAAAATATATACAGCGATATACTGTCAAGGGTAAAATGTGCAGCTTTTTTCTCAAACTGTGTTGTAACAAAAAAATTCAGGAAATGTTATTTCTATGACACTTTTAACAGCTTGAAGAGTTCTGTGGAACATGAACCTTTACACGTGGTGTCCAGGAAATAAGAAAACAACACAAAGTGTTGATAAAATAAATGATTGGAAAAGGACTGATTATCAGGAGCATTTATTTTGTTTCGATGAGATGTGATGCAGAAACTCTGATGGGAACCTGAGCAGGAAAAACATGGTAAAAGAACTTTCCTAGACTGAAGCACGATGACACTGTAAGTGTTTGTATGGGAACAGTTAGGGATCCAGAAACACCCTCAAAACCAAACCAGTTTCTAAAGACGGAAGTCTGATGAACATGATCTTGCATCAGGTCAATCCCAGAATCACAGGAATTAATAATCTCTGAGAAGGAACAGCTGGAAAAAAAGTGTCAGAAGAATTCCGGAATATTTCTCCAGGAGCTTCCCAGAAATGCTGCATTTGGAATAATAAAAAAAAAAATGCTGGGACGGACATCTGTGTGGACATTTTTCTTTTATCAATATTTGTCCTGTGAGGTTAAATATAAGGCTAACTTTTATGCCTGAGATGAAAACTTTGATTTATTAATCGGTTTTGTTTACTAGTTGTGATAAAAACAAACTTTTAAATGTTTCCATGTTAGCGTGTGTGACAAAGACTCCCTGCTGCATCGTGTGACAGACACATAAATACTTAAAGGCCAAAGGACACCCGCATGCAGACATGAAGACAGCACAGAAACACGAGGCTTCTACTGTCTAACAACATGCTGCAGATAAAACTGAACTCAGGTTTTAACATGCAGGACGAACTTCTTTACCATCTAACACACTATTCATGGTAGTTTGATGATTTTATATTTCGAGACCTAACAGCTGACAAAGATCACCAGATGAGAATAAGGTCTCAGTCTCTCATTGATCACACTCACTGTCTGCAAACACTGTGCAGGTCAGAACAGCTTGTTAAACACATTTAACCTACTGAAGCACACAATAGCTAAGTGGTTCCTAATTATTCAGGCATGTGAAAAGACGAGATGGAGTTTGTGATTCCCAACAGTTCCGTATCCTGGATACAAGCCAACATGCAGTAGCGATGGGGGGGGGGCTCTGGGTGATAACAACAAGCTCACTGTTCACCTTTATGCATCAGCAATAAAGAAATATTCATGTATTGAACTGACATTTAAACCTCAGATGAAGTCACAAAATCTTGTAACACATTTCTAAACAGGAAAAATAAATAATATAATATTTGTATTTTATGGGACGGATAAAAGATTTAAGCATTCCAAGAACATAAAAAATGTGAGACTGCTGAAGAATTTGCAGACAGAAGTCTAAATCTCTCACCCAGCCATGTGATCAACACACACACACACACACAGAAAACTATCTCCAATACACGTTATACAACTTACAAAGAAGTGAATACTTACTTATGACTGCAAAGACAGGGTGTACTAGAACAAAATGCATAAATGTTACAGGTTCATATCAGCAATCGATTTGCAACAAGCCAGAAAAAGAGAGCAAAGCTGAAAAACACACACACTGCTTATCAGAATGAATTCCACCAGCTTGTTCTCTTTAAGCTCCAGCAAAGCCTGTTGGGTCAGAAGATCACCAGAAAACAACCAACTAACAAAGACAAGAGAGATAAAAATCACATTATTCTACTATAAAAACTCAAGTTCATGAGTTTCTTTTTCCAGATAAAAATCCAAACTCAAACTAAGATCCCACATACGCAGGAAATAAACCGCCACCATGCCAAGAGAAAAAAGCCAAATGAGCAAAAGCACAGAGGGGAAGTTCTACAGGAAGGTTGATTTTCAGCATGACGGTAAATATCACCTGTGTTTCAGTGTGAGATTCTCCATTTCCTTCTGGTGTTTCAGCAGATTGAACATGGCGTTTGACCTCCTTGACCCCGCTGCCTACGCTGCCAGAGACTAAACTGTCATTCTTACCCACATCCTGCACTTGAACAGCCTCGTCTGCACCCTCTTCATCACTGTTAATATTAATGTCATACAGTACATCTGCATTGTCCTCTCCCCCCCTGCTACTGTCTGCACTCTCTGGGGTCAGATCCTCCTCCCTCACACTCTCCTTTGCTCTGTCAGCCTCCTCACACTCCTGCTGAGGGTCCTCGCCTGAGGTCTTCCCCGACTCAGCTTCAAGACTAACATCAGACATACCTGAAACAAGACAGACAGGTGGGTATGAAAAGACCCTACATAAATATTATTGAAGCAGTGATTCCCAAAGTCTGGCTTGGGGCCCCACTGTGGGTCACAAAACACTAAGGCTGGAGGTCTTGGGAAGATATCCAGAAATAAAATACATTTTTTTTATCCTGATAGCATTTTTTATTACACTTTATGTAAAAGGTAAAAACAGTTGTGGGTATTAGAATAAGACAAGTCAAACCAGTTCATGTTTTACCTTATACATGTGTTTTTTTAGCTTTTTAGTAATTAATGTGTAGCTCAACCACCAATATTTATGGCAGCAAGTATTTGTCATCTTTGTGTGTCTTAGAAGCTGAAAAGTCAGAAAATTGCTGCCAGTTTGACAGATTTAGAACTTGACAGATGTAGTTGTATAGTACAAAAACCTAGACACACCTATGCAAACCACTCAAGTACTTCCTTTTATGCAAAAGACTAATAACTACAGGAAAAACCTAAACCCTGACCCCTTTGGAAGGCGTCTGATGGCTCCGTAAAGCTGTGATTTAGGTCAACCTGTCCCACAAACAAAAAAGGCCCACATCAACACAAAATTGCTGTGAGGGAATCATCCGTATCCTATGATCAAACATTCCTGTGGTGATGGTAATAGTTACTTGTAATTTCTTTTCTGACTGTATGGAGGAAAGGTCAAAAGGTCTAGTTTGGAATGGCATTTCGCTCAGAGGGTAAAACACTTGTCCTCAAACTGGAAAATCTGTCTGTCCAATCTGCAGGTCTTCAGCGTGTCCTAAACACTAAATAAACAAATTACATCATAACCTGTAAGTTGATCTGAGTGGCAGAGCTTTTTGTAGAATCTGAACAGTGTTAAGATGATCGTTATAAGTTGTGGTTATTTACTAATATTACATGTAATACTGACATTTTAAAAATATGTAGCACCAGTGAGGGTTTTCCCTACCTGCTTGTTTACGGAGGTAGAATTTTAATACAATTGCACAACTCATCCGCCAAAAGAAATAAAATAAAATCCTGTAAATGTAAAGCTCCATTTATGCAGATTTCACAATGACTAAATAATCACCATTAAGGGTCAGTTATGTTCATCAGGTAAAAAAACAAGACACTACACAGAAAAACAACAACTAAAATTCGTAGTCTTGTATAAAAACATTGTGCACATTTTCGCAGGGGAAGCACATCATGATGGCTGAAAATCCACCCAATTCAAACAGGTGAGGAAACTGTTTTAGGGGTGACACATCTCAACATAACACCAGCTGCTAGAATCAACAACAGCAACTCAACTTCTCTCATAATGTCATCATGGGCTCGGGTTTGATCCGATTTCAAACATCCCCCTCCAGCTACAACACTACAGCCTCACACCCCGGAAAACACTCAAGTTTGACAAGGTATCTCACCTGTTGCAACCTAGTCACGTGACTTGCAAGGGCGATACAACTATTTATAGGCTAGATAATGTAAGAACTGGGTTACGTGGATGAAAGGTGGTAACTGGTAATAAAAAAGAATGAACAAATCTTCCCAATGAATTGGTAAAAAAAAAACTGTCCACTCGTTTGAATTACCATGAACGCATCACACCCGTTGACGTTTAGCTTAAAACAGCTCGACAGCAAACAACATCGACAGTAAACAAACAGTAAACTTCTAATAAAGCACTTAATCTAGTTAAAAATCCTCGAACAAATGTATTAGAGAAGCAACTCCGTGTTAAAAGAAAATGAAGAAGTGCATAACCAGGATACATTACCTGTCTGCGGATGTGGCTAACGATTAGCCGCTGCAGTAATTAACTGAAATCCTTACTAAACGTGTATTGGAAAAGCCTGCTGGTAATGCAAACGTTGCATAGATACACTTGTTAATTCTTATCACAGTCACAGACGCTCTACGGCGACACCAAATGTGATGTTCGGACCCCGGTAGGACTTAACTGTGGCTCCACGGCTAATCATAAAGCAAACTTCATCGTTTTGGTGGGGGCGAGCGCCCCCTGCTGGTCCGTGGGGTGTTTGCAGGTTTGGCAACTTCCTTTCCAGAGTTATTTGCGGTTACGAAATAACTTTTCGATGCGTTACCGCCACCATTTGAGCTGGAGTGTGGACATTTTAACCTATAAATATTCCATGAATTGTCCTGTTTATAAAAACGTAACAATTTCGGGCAACTACTATAAATATCTGAATTGGCCTATACCACCAAAAGTTAAAGAAACTCAATTCAAAATTCTTAGTAATTCTTACCCAGCTGCTGCGACCTTGAAGAGATGGTTTAGGTTTCAGGTTGATCCTTTTAGTTATTGTGGTAACAATAAAAATATACATCTCTTTTTTACTGTCTTGTATCAAAGCAATTTTGGAAGAATGACTGTAAATATTATTGATCAGTGTCATATATTGTTTTATTTAGATTTTCTTTAAAATGGAAAAGGTACATGAATGGATATTATTATTCCACAGGGTAAATATCATTTGCATAAGTGTAATAGGAATAACCAGCTTCCTTCATGTGTAGGTTTTACGAATGACCTGAAAGTTTGTTTCTCTTCCTGAAAACAGATCTTGTGTCAATTAAAAAACTTTGTAAAATAGCAAAAAAGGTACTTGTGTTATAGTCAGTTTGTCAGATCCTGTATCTATTTAAGTGTATGATTTTTTTGTTTATGTTGTTTTTGTTTGGCCTTGTAAGTTCTTGTGAGGTGTTGTCCAAATGCTTATCACCTTATTGAGACGTTGTATCTTGTATTTGACTAGTATTAGTATTGAGATTCCAGGAGAGCTCATCAACATTCAAGACTTTCAAAACAATGTTATACTGACCCTGTCCACCCAAAAACAACCACTGATGTTCACGAACAAGGTGAAGAAGAATATTGCATCTCTTTCAAGAATTCCAGAACAGAGAAAAAGCTCATAAACTTAAGCACTCAAATAACTAGGCATCCAAAAGCCAGTTAAAGTGTTTTAGTTGTTTGTTTATTCACTCCTGAACTTTAATATTTGGTGCAATTGTTTCATCTGAACATCGAGGTTACTGTTTACTGTTGAATAAATACACCTAGACAGAAAGTGGAGATTAATATGGTCCAGCTTTTGATTTTAATGCTTTTATTTCAGGCAAGTAGAACTTCTATATTGTAGTATTACGGATTTCCCGTGGTAAACTCAATATCCCATAAACGCTTGAGTGTGGCACGCACGTTTACGTCTTCACGCAAGCTGAGCCTGGCAAGTCCGGCTACAGAGGCCATATTGAAATCTATGAAGTCGGCTTGCACTTTGAAGGGAGTCAGTGTCCGTCGTTTTAGGAGTCTTTAAATCGCTCTCCTGGATTTATAACTGCGTGATTGTACTAGGCATTCCGCTTAAGACTCTGCCGGCACTGGAAGGCAAGTTGTCTCGCTTCTTCTCTGCAAAAATGAGTCCAACTGATGCTAAACGAGGGGCTAAACGCAGGAAGAACAAGCGGGGCGGTGGCAGTAGCTGCAGTGCTGTCTGCAACACCAGCAGTGGCAAGGCCGGGGTAGCTCCGGCCTTAGGAACAGCAGCACCTGCATCTGTCGTCAGCTTTTTAACATCTGGAAATACAGCCAATGGGAATATGGGTTCCACCACAGGAATAAATGGAGAGGTAAGAATGTTAACCAGTAGATGTCAGAACTAGAGTCTTATCAACGACATATCTGACGGGCCCAAAACTGATGCAAGGAAGGCACCCAGCTAATATAAAGTAGCGCACGATAAATTATCTTAATTATATCTTATTGTAGTTATTATGATTAAGAACAAACTATAGGTTACAACTTGGTACAGCAACAGCTATAAAATTCTTATTTTATCGTGACAAATACCCGTAAACATGAAGCTAACTTTCTTGGCGGAACAGTGGGGACACATCATTTAAGCGCGGGCGTGTGTAGTAGCGGACTAAAAAAGCGGAGTTTGCACATCATTCCATGCAGCTTATCCGCGGGCTCAATCCCCGCATCTTCAGCACTGCAGTGAATACTCTTTTTGATCATACATTTGATACAAACTTAGCAGAGAAGTTTCGATTATATGATTCAAAATGTCTTAAGTTGAAGAAATGAACCAAATATGATGAATCTCAGACGGCGAATTAACCAGCAAATAATTGTCGTTTTTTCATTTTTCAACTGTATTGTGGTGTGTTATTAACTTTTAAAGACACAGTAAACTTACAACACTCGGGTACATTATTTTAGTGTTTTCCTTTCAATTAGGAAATAATGACCTTTTCCACTTGTCATCAGCACTATCCAGTTCATACGCCTGGAGACTAATAAGGAGCGGATCCACTGCTTACCTTAGTTAGCTGATGATAAAAAAATCTGACTTCATCGATAAAAATTTGAACTCTAAAACCCATTATTTTGAGCTATTATGTGCCTTGTAGATAGATATTACGTCGACCAAGGCAAGCTTATTCGGAAATGTCATTAAGTTCAACACAAGAGACTGAAAAGCCCTCGTTTCTCAGCTAAACACTAAAGCTAGCTAATGCTAACAACTCTAGCTCCGTCGTGGCTGGATTCGTTTTTGGCAAATTGGCCGTCCGCATTTTATATAATAATTTAAATTCAGTTTGATTTTTATTTTAGGAAATTGCAATTTAACCAATCAACTAACTCTCGTTGTCAAATTAAACTTTAACCAGTTCGTATACATTAAGTAAACATCACAGTGACTCTCACTGACAGTTTTCGGGTAGCAGAGCTAACACGGCTTGTTGATGCTGGTTATTGACTTACCGTAGTTATTTAGCTTTAGTTGTAACAATTTTAATTAATTAACCACCTTTTGTGCAGTTGTTCTGCATGGTAGTGGACTGCGCCCTATTTATTGCTATGCTATCCTATATTGAGTTGTTGTTTATGATAATTGTCCTCTAGATCTCACATTGCTTTTCTTCCTGTGAGTATAAAAAGCTATTTTAAAAGTTGTGACTTATAAAATTCAATTTTTTCAGACTATTTTATATTAAGATCTTGAAGATTCTGTATCCAGTAATGAAGTATATTGGCCTCTATTAATACGTCTAGCCATAAAGCAAAAAATAACACAACTGTCAGTCAATTACTGTTCAGAAAAGTAAGTGAAGTCTTAACTGTCTTCATGGCTAAATATGGTACACCTTTTTATCAGGGTCAAGTTGAGAACATGTTCCATTGTTATTTTTTAAGCTAAGGAATGTATCAACTTGTTGACACACTTCAATAGTAGTTTTAGATTGTTTTCCTTGCCTGGTTAAACCTGACTGCTTTACACACATCTGACAGTCAAAGCAAAATGATCAAAGCCAGAAAAGAGGACCAATCTGATTTGTCACTTACAAATTTTACTGGCTGAAATTAATCAGCTGCCAAGTTGTGAGCTGTATGTTTGTGTCCCTCAGGTCAAAGTGAACAACAGCGTCACACCACAGTTTAAGGAAGGACCAGTGAATGTTGACTTCTCCGGAGTCCTTCAGGTAAATTGACATCGGTTCCAAGCTTAATATTTGGGACTGATGCTAATTTTTAAATGGGGAAAAACAACAGAAAAGCTGAAGCAGCTTAAAGAAGAGATCAAGTTGAAGTTATTCAACACAGCCATTAATCTGTGTGTAGGAGAATGTGAAGATGTGAACAATTTTCATATTCAGCCATAGGTACTGAAAAAAGCTGTTTTAATATAGTAAAAATATATCTATATACCAAAACAGGTAATTATTTAGAAAATAGCATTTAAACGTCAGCACAATAACAAATGCTAGTGGAAATGTTGAGTGTTTTTAAATTCATTTAAAGTACAGAGAACAAGTAGAACAGCTAGAGGAAAGCAGTGTAAGTGCATTCCTTTGTACCCTGGTCAAAAACACAAATACCCACTAACCATTTGCTTCTGAGTGGTCCAAGAAAGCATTTGATGAGCATTCTGACCTCCATCGAATGGCTCTGGTGTGGTCGCAGGTTTTTATTGGCTCAAGCTCTGATTGCTGTTGATGGGAACAACATTTATGAGAGAATAGTCATTTCAGAGAGGCGTGCTGGACTTGGAACTAAATGAGAGGGCACAATTCGTTTCTTATTTACAGTAATGCAGCTTTTCATTGACATGAAATGTTTTCCAAAAGTCTTTGAGAATGACTTGGGTGGCTCTCAGGAGCTGAGTGAATTTGAGTGTGGTGCAGTGATGAGATGCCACCAGTGCAATAAGTTCATTTGTGACAATTTGTTGCTACAAAGTATTCCACAGTTAAGTGTCAGTGGTATTATAACAGCTACTGAGCCATGAAATGTTTGGCCATCTAGAATCTTATGCTCCTTTTCCACTAGCATCTACTCAGCCCCGCACCATACCACGCGACTCTTTTTGAGAGCACCTCCACTACCCATTTTCGGAGCTGAGACACTTTTTTGTCTTTTTTCGTACCACCTTTGGAGGTAGTACGAGTTAGGCAGAGTCAGGCCGCAGCATCCGTTGTGCAGTGATTGGCTAGGATTGTTGACGATGCTAGTACCCTCACCCCGTCACTGCTGCTCTCTGATTGGTCTGGCATGCGGCTGCCCTGCTGGAAACACTTTGAAAAAGTCCTGGGTGTTTTTCTGAAACCGAGCCTGGGAAGCTTCCAGCGGGAGGTTGGAAGCTCCAGCACTATACAGCATACGGCTGCCTAACCTCCCGCTGGAAATACTTTGAAAAAATACTGGGGATTTTTCTGAAACCGAGCCTGGGAAGCTTCCTGCTGTGCTGCCGGGTTTTCTGTGTCGGACTACTTTCTGTCTCACCGGCTTTTCGCGCCGCTTGCAAATCGAAACCCCACCCTCCTCCACACCTTCACCCTCACTTCTGTGAACACAATGGATACACAAGACAATACGGGTCATGTGGTGTTAGGCTGAGTCAGGGGGGAGTCGGACGGGCTGAGTAGATGCCAGTGGAAAAGAGGCATTAGAGGGTCTGCACATGCCGACGAACGCAGTGTGCAGAACTCTGCGAATTTGTGCAGAATCACTTGCTACTGATCTCCAAACGTCATGTGTCCTTCAAGTTAGCTTAGGAGTAATATGTAGAGAACTTTATGGGATGGGTTTCCATGAACGAGCAGCCTCACATCGCCAAGTGCAATGCAAAGTGTTTAACGCAGTGATGTAAAGAAAGTTGCCAAAGGTGCAGAGGAGATGTTTTCTCTAGAGGGAAGAATCACTCCTCTCTGTCTGGAAATCTGATGGACAAGCCTGGGTTTGGCAGGTGCCATGAGATCCGTATTTGCCTGAACACATTGTGCCAAGTGTAAAATTTGGTAGAAGGAGGATTATAATGTGAGTTGTTCGTTAGAGGTTGGGTTCATACCCTTTAGTACCAGTGAAAGGAACCCTTAATGCTTCAGCGTAAAAGGATATTTTAGAAAATCTAAGGCTCACAATTTTATGGAAAAAGTTTGGGGACAGTGAAAAAGCTTGACTTGCCTGCACAGAGTCAAACCCAACCTGACCAACCACCTCTAAGGTGAGTTAGGGTCCAGACTGCGATGTGTGCTTATAAACACGCCTGTGGAAAGAGTCTAAACTATTTTATCTGCAAAGGGCGGGCCGGCTCCATATTAAACCCCTTGGATTAGGAATGGGGTGTCATTAAATTCCATCTGCGTGTAAAGGCCGACATCCTTATACTTTTGACTATATAGTGTTTGTATGATTATGTATTTTTGCCTCACATTGATCTCTTATCATTCACCAGACTACAACAACCTGTCTCTTTACTCTGTTCAGACTCTTTGAGTCAGACTCGTTCAGACTCTATGAACCTTATGGTTGTGATGATATTAGTGAACAGTCAAGTGTGTGTTGCTCACGTTCTGAAAACCTTGTTGCAAACTGACCAGTTCTGTTTGTGTACTGAAGCTCAGCTGTAACATCTTTTACTCATTTCTATTTTAGTAATTCAGTTATTTTCTGTATCTGCTTTTACCTGTTCAGGATAGCAGGGAGCTGATGTTTATCACCAGTAGTCACTGGGCTAGAGGTGGGGTCACACCTGGACAGGTCACCAGTCCATCACAGATGTGATGTCTATTCTAGTACTTTAGAAACATGTTAGTCGGTTACTTTTGATTATGTTAGAGATTATTTCTTCTTGTTGTCAGAATATATTGAGTGCAATTAATTTGTCAGTTTTTATGTTTTTATCAATCTGCAGAAATGGAAGAAAATTTGGAAAGACTCACGATTTATTGGTTCTCTTTTTGGTGTTGTGATGATGATTCTTGCAGACATTACTCCTGTTTCAGGAGTGTATGGTTAGCCCATTGTAGTACCTACATGCATCTATACAATCTCCTTTCAAAGCAACTATCTAAAAAATCAGAGCCAGTGACTTTTCAATGTATATGTTACTGACAAATGTATTCATTAAAACCATCTAATTAAATGTTTACTCCCCTCTGTGGCTTATCGAGTCACTGTGCTGCTTATTGTGAAGTAGTTTTAGTATTTTAGTAGTGTGGGACTGTCCTGTTTATACAGCTGGTTGTACCTGTTGTGCAGCAGAACACACAGGATTTTGCAGTTTTACAGAAAGTGTGGAAACTAAAGTTGATGTTCATATTGATTTATTTGTATTTTCAACACATTTATTAGTTGTTTTGTACCTCATTGCATGTTTTTCTCTTTTTTCCTCCCTGTTTCTTCCTCCATTTCTGTGCCAACTTCACCAGACTCCATTCACATTTGGCCTGAACCAGCGGGCGCCATGCACTGCCAGCGATCGCTGCCTCCTGTGTCGATGTGAGCGTAAAGACAGCGTGATGCCTTCAGAGGCAGGAATCTCAGGCCAGAATGGGTCGGCGCAGCCCGCCAACACATCTAGTGCCCTCCAGCTGCCTCTGTGGGTATGCTCAGATTGTAGACTCACAGTGGAGAAGGAAGACAGACGTTCTACTCTGGAGCAGTCGTTAGGGGTGAGTCAGCTTTGTTTGGAGAGATTTAGAATGGTTAGGTGTGATGTACCTGAAGTTTGTTTCTGAAGAGAAATATTAAATTATAAATTGGGATTTTTCTCTTGTAATATTCAAAGTATCTAAACTTAATAAATATTATTATTATTATTATTCAGCAACTAGAACATTTTGCACTTATTGGGATTTAAAACATAAACAATGTTTAATCAGCTGGTTTTTTTATGTTGCCTGCAGAGTCGGGACTTCCTGTTGCACATGCCTGTGGGTAATGCAAACATGGCCCAGGAGGCTGCCACAGCAGACAGACTGACCACTGCTGCTCCTACATTACCCATGCTCCCTGCTCCAGACCTCACCGCACCTATGCCTTCTGATACAGTGTGCAGTTGTGACGCGTGCAATGAAAGACGGTCAGTAAATATTAAATAATCCAAGGAATTATATATACTATATATATATTATATGTTGTGACATAACATTGTTTTTTTTTGTTTGTGTTTTATTAACTTTTTTAATGTGTTAAATTGGCAGGGAGCTCTCTGCTGAAACAGAGAGAGAGTCGCAGCAGCTGCAGAACCACTGGTCGGAGGTTCGCTACCTTGTGCGCTGCATCTACCGCCAGGCAGGAACACCACTTGCAGAGGACCATGACCAGCCCCTGGAGAGAGACAAAGAAAGCATGAAGGAACTGGTGGACAGGTAGAACCTCAAATACAGCTCCCATATTTGTCCACTAGAGGTCTGTCTTGTGTTATAAAATCTTCTGTTGATGATAGAAACAGACTCTCTCAGTGACGTGACACATTAAAGCAGGAAAGAAAAAAAAAAATCTTCTTCTCTTTCAAACTTAATTTCTATATTTTCTTTTGTAGACTTTGTGTGAAAGATCCATATCAGCTCTACCAGCGGTTGGAACAGCAGGCTCGAGAATACGTTTTGGAAATGAAAGTTCGTCTATTGAAGCACCTTACCACTGGCTCCAAGAATGCAGGAGCAGCGGGGACTGTGACTGCAGCGCAGGGTCCTCCTCAGGCTCACCAGTTCATATCGCTGCTGCTGGAGGAGTACAGCGCCCTCTGTCAAGCTGCACGCACCATCAGCAGCTTCCTGCTAACCCTGGTTAGCTTACCTGCTACATCTCAGACAATGTGGGATCTATATGAGGACTTTAAAAAAAATCAATCATATTATTACATCTCTGTTTTCTAATTCCAGGAGAACGAGCATCTCCAGAAGTTTCAGGTGACGTGGGAGCTGCACAACAAGCACCTTTTTGAGAATCTGGTTTTCTCTGAACCGGTCTTACACAACAGTTTACCATCACTAATTGCACAGCTGAAGTAAGACATTTGTGTCTAAAGATAAATACCATCACTTCATACCATTATGAGGCTGTTTTCAAAAGCCTTACAGCTTTTATTTTACTGTTTGATCATGTTTTTGTTCATGTTCATCAGACATGGTACAGCCTCTCATGATTCCTATAATGAAGACATGTACCGGACGCTGTTGAAAAGCTACCAGCTGCTGGAGCAGGAGATGGCGTCAGTAGCTGCTGAATGGCAGGAGTGTGAGAAGAGGATTGATGACTATGTAGATGAGCAGGTATACACACTGATTATGACACAATAAAATGAAGGTAAACATGTATCTCTATAAAAGTTTAAGTTTTAAGATCTTGTTATTCTGTTTGTTTGTTCTCTAGTTGCTTTTTAAGGTGGACGGTCAGAGTCTCAACAACCAAAGAACAGAGCCACACAAATCACTGATCAGCAAGAATGTAAGAAATTAAAAACCTTTTTTAAAATACTTCTTTGGGGTAATTTGGGTTTGTAAATTTTTTTTTTTTTTTTTTGCTGTTATCTGCACATTTTAAGACTTTAACGACGAAACAGCGAATGCTGAAGGAGGACTGGGAGTTCTTTAAGCAGAGAAGACTTGTAGAAGAACAGGTAAGCTGCAGGAGAATGAAGCAGTCACATTGGATTTTAATTTGTACTTGTGCGCTTCGGATCTTTCTATTCTTTTCTGTTGTCTTTTTTTCTTTAGTTACCCAACAGTAAGAAGTCCTCCACTGGAGACAACAACTTCACAGACACTATGAGGATGCTTTCAACTCGTCTTAGTATTCCAGACTGTCCAAACTGTAACTACAGACGAAGGTACAGTATCAACTGGTCGGATGATCCATCATCTGCAGCACAGTAACATTTAGACAAACCTCCAAAATATGTCATTCTCTAAACAGGTTCTCTTTATTTGATAACATTTCAAATAAAAGTTTGTTACACACGTTAATTACTGAAAATGTTTTAATGAACAGTGTTCTTCACTGGTTTTATTCTAAACAAAACGTTATTCAAATGTTGCAGATAAATGTAGCATATTCCAAAAAAAAATCTTCCTACTACAACGTCCATATTTTATCAAAACAGAGATTAACGAGGCTTTTTCTTCTTCAGAACAGGGTGCAGGTGTTTTCCAGTGATTTGTTTTTTATATTAAATGTGCGAGAGCGTGAGCTATAAAGCACGTGTGTCAAAAATCTGTGAAAACTCCACAGTGTAAATGGTAAATTTTATACAGGGCAAATGCAAATGTGATCATGCCCAATAAGGATTTGTTTTTGCAGTAGGCTGGGATTAAAAAAATGTCCGTATTTGTTTGTTATAATAAAACCCCCATTGTGGTTGGAATTTTTTAAGCTTGTAAAAATAACGACTTGTGTAAATATTCTTTGTCTTCAAAAATTTAATTTCTCAACACTTGATGGAATTTGAAAACTCCTTTCTAATGATTTAATATTTGTAGTAATAAAGGTTTTTCTAACAGGTGCACATGTGACGACTGCAGCCTCTCACACATCCTAACATGTGGAATCATGGACTCTTCCATCGCTGAGGACCTCCACATCAAGCTGCCCCTGCAGGGGGAGCCCCCCCGCGACTACATGGCAGAGGTGCACCCTCCCAGTCTGTCCTCTGGCAGTTCAGCATCTGGTTCAAACTCCAGTTCTCCAATCACAATCCAGCATCACCCGAGGCTCATTCTGCCTGAAGGGGACGCCAACACTTTGTAAGATCTGTTAGTCACACATCCAAAAATATATTAATCAAAACTATTATATGTGCTGTTTGTTATTGGTGTTATTTTTTTTATTAACAGCCTTCCCTTTAATCTGAATACTTGTCTGTCTCTCATTCTAGTATTAGTGATGATGACGAAGTGCCTTCTTTGTCCAGTAAATTTGGGAACATCTACCAGTTGAACAGCTACGAGGAAAACAGTGTGACAGCCGCTGTGAATGGACTTCACAACAGCATCAACGGGGAGGGTGTTAACGTGGCCCTGAAGGCCGGGGTGAGTTTATTATAAGGAAATTGCCCAAGATGAGTTGTGAATTTCCCTGCTGAGTTTCTGAATGATGAAAACCGATATCTTGTATGTGAGTTAATGTGTTACTGGTAGTTTGTGAAATCCAACACTGTTCTCCACCTATTTTCTCATTCTGTATTTTTTTTTCTAAATATTTCTGGCTCAGACCTCTCACATTACCAGCAGCAGTAGTTCATCAGAGGGTGACGAAGAGGAAGCCAATGGTGAGGCTGGCAGGGAGCTTCCTGGGAAGCTGGACGAACTTTCCTCAGGAAAGGCAAACAGCCCTCCACCCTCTTACAACCACCAACAGGTACAGAAACACTAGGAGGGAGATTTCTTTGTCCTCCTTATGATCTGAAAGAGGGTTGCAGTGAATGTCACATGGAAGGGATGTCAAAATAAAAGCATGCTTGAAAAGCGTAATGTGACAATTATAATAATTGTTGCACTTAAATTATAATTTTTTTTTCTTTGATGTTTTTTGTGATCGTTTACAGAAGTCAAAATTGAAACCTAAGTTTAGTTTAATTGCCCAGCCCTGCTATCTGTGTCAGTTTGGGAAAGAACACGTGTTTAACTTGAACTGTTTACTCTTATTGTTTGTTCATTTAACACACCAGTAATATCATCTTATACACCAAACACCTCCTACAATCCCACCTTCAGGTAGAACAGGTCCAGCATGCCTGTGAGTGCCACGTGTGCAACCAGGACCTCAGTTCCTCCACCCCGGGCCTCGCCACGTGTCTGCCCCCCAGTCGGCTACACGCTGTGCCTCCCTCTGCTGTCGGACATCAGTTCTTTCCAGACACCAAGGCCCCCCCTGCACACCCCGCCCTCCACCTGTACCCACACATTCATGGACACTTGCCATTACACAACTTCTCCCGACCCCTCATCCACCCGACACTCTACCCACCCAGTCCTCCTCTCTCACACAACAAGGTGAGGAAGTCTTTAGTCTGTGTGGCCAGTTGTCAATTATTTACATCCTGTTAGTCCTCTTTGTGTTCTCCTTTAGGGGGAATTTATTTCATTCCGCTAGCAGTGGGGATTTTTTTGTCTTTAAGTTCCAGGAACAAAGCTAAACTTAATTGTATTCTAGTTTCACTTGCTGTCGTTGTTAGTTTTTTGTCTGCCACAAGGGGGCAGCCTGAATCTCACTTTAGAAAAACTCAAGCAAAACCTAAACTGAATTGTCACGACTTGTTGGTCTTCTTATCCCACATTAACCACTGTTTCCTTTCCCCTAGCCTCTGTCCCCAAACCCTACATCCAGTCACTCAGCGGCCAAGCAGCCAGCCTTCGGCACATCGTTACCAGATCATGTATATCAGAACTGCTTCGGTGGTGCAGGTGGAGCCGGTGATTGGAATAGCTCACTACAGTGCCTCTCTCTAAAGTTTGAAAACCTGTGGGATGCTGCTGTGATGAAGAGCTGGAATCCCTCTGTCCTGCTACCTGAATGCCTGCCAGGTAAGCCGCCTGGACACCGCAGAAAAAAGTAGCAATTAATTTAAAACAAAAACCTCAAGAAATCCCTTTTATTTCTGTGATTATCTGCAGGTGACATGCTTGGACCACCCCTTCCTGATGTGCCCCTCCCTTCAACATCCTCCTCCATTTCCCAAGTGGAGCATACCTCACTGCCCGTACCTTTACCCACTTCTTCCTCCTCATCACTCTCATCAACTTTATCATCATCCTCGTCATCATCATGCTCCTCTTCAGAAGCCAAAGAGCCGAAGAAGACTGGTGCCAAGAAAAAGTGTCTCTACAATTTCCAGGATGCCTTCTTAGAGACCAATCGTGTAGTGATGGCCACCTCTGCTGCTACATCGTCTGTGTCCTGCACTGCTACCACTGTCCAGTCAAGTAATAACCCACCCATCCATCTCGCATCTAAAAGACCCAACTCTATAGGTAATATAGGAAGTAGGAGGAGAGATTAGGTTTGTAATGAAGACGGACATTTTTATTGATTCAAACATATCGACTCTTTATACAACTGACATTCCTATAGAACTTCTTCCACAATAGTTTTTGGGTACTTGTTTTTTTACTTGTAGTTTTTTCATTAATGATAAAAAGAATGCAGAGAAATGAACCCTGGTGTTTCAAAATGTTGATTTACAAAAAGTACCTTCCAAATTCAATGATTCTTCATTTTAAAGTACACACAGTTAAGTCTACACACACCCCAGAGATAGAACTGTATCTGTGGGCTAGATGTGAGAACGCTTGTTCCACTGAGTAAATGTGTTTGATTCAAACATGCATCAGGTGAGTGTGATTATCCAGTTCTACAAGGTGCTGGTGTCTTCACACAGGGTTCTCAAAGATCCTCCAAAAAATTACTTGATAAACATTAAAAAACATGTTCAAAATCATCTAAATATGTTGTTGTTTCTGCCCCAGCAGCAGCTATGAAATGCGAGTGGACATAAATACCAGTTTTTGTGTAAATATTAAGTAATTTAAAGTCTTTTTATGCTCCACAAAGTTAAGAATTGGCTTCTATTTGTTTTGCAAATGCTAATTCTTACCTAAAATGTGTCTTTTGGGGGGATTTTCTCCTCTGTAATTGTTCTGTTGCCTTTTTGAATTCTGGTCCAGCAGCATCACCTTCAGAACTGTTAGTGTCCATCAGTCTCTCACTCAAATAGTCGAACACATCAGCTTGTCATTATAGTTGAACTTCTAAAAGTTGTACATTTATTTTCTCAGAAAAGGATCATTTTTATTTTAGCTGCAGTTGTTTGACATACACGGTGTTTGAATGAGTAATATTTAGATTGAGCTCTTTTTTTTTTTTTTAAACAATCTGTCAAATAGTAAAACGTGTACTTTTGTTTATTTTTGTCTTTAGATGACGTATTTCACAGTTTAGGTAAAGAGGACCATCGACAGCCCACCTCAGTCGCCCCTAGAAACGGTTCCACAGGGCTGACCTCTCTCCCATCGCTCTCTGGCCCTGCGCTACCCCCAGCACCCACCTCACACCTCCCCACAATGGGTTCGCAGCCCTTTCCAAAGATGGCTGCTCCAGCCCCAGACTTTGTGGAGTCCCACCATGGTCTGTGCCTTCCACCTGCAGAACCTCCAGCCCCAGCAGTGGATGGTCCTTCCAGTGCTCCACCAAGTGTCTGCAGGTCAGTTTACTGCCCTGGGAAATGTTGCTTTGTTGATGTAATGTAAAACAAAAACACCGTAACATCAAAGCAGGTAGTAAAAAGTTTCTGAATCATGATCTTTTTCAGTGATCCTGACTGTGAAGGCCATCGCTGTGAAGGTAATGGGTCATACGAGCCTCAGCCTTATGATGGAGAAGACAGTCAGGATGAGGACAGCTGCTCCGAACACAGCTCCTCCACCTCCACTTCAACCAATCAAAAGGAAGGGAAGTACTGTGATTGCTGCTACTGCGAATTCTTTGGACATGGAGGGGTAAGAACATGAACTACAAGTAGTTACTTTCATTTCCTTGAAGGATCTTAAATTTCATTTCATTTTTTCTCCTATTTTGTTCATAAATGCTTAATGCACTGTTACTTACACAGTGTTTGATTTTTAGCCACCAGCTGCTCCTACCAGTCGAAATTATGCAGAGATGCGGGAGAAACTACGGTTGCGTCTTACAAAGCGTAAGGAGGAACAACCGAAGCGTGAGGAGCAGCAGCCAGTGATTGAGAGAGATGGAGGCGTGGAGGACCACAGACGGGTTGAGGACCTTTTACAGTTTATCAACAGTGCTGATAATAAACCTACAACAAGCTCTAAAGCGGCCAAACGAGCCAGGCACAAACAAAAAAAGGTACAATGTCCTTTTAAACCAGAAGATGATGCTTTTGTTCATACGTATTAAAGTCTGTGAACCTCAATGTGTTTTAGATGGAGGAAAAAGCCCGTTTGGAGGCAGAGGCCCGTGAAAGGGAGGAGCAACAGTTGTTAGAAGAGCAACAGCGGCGACAGAGACAGGAAGAGGAAGAAGCAGCACTTCAAAAGGAGCTGTTGCGGCTGCAGGAGCTGCAGCACCACCGTGCTGCTAAAAAGAAAAAGAAAGAGAAAGCAAAGGAAAACACTGCTCCACCTCAGAACAACCCACAACCTCTCAAACAGACAGCTCAAAACGTTCTAGATAATCTTCAGAATGGAAAATCACAGCTACTTCAAACTCTTATTCACCTCCCTGACCCGAAGGAACTCAAACCAGAAACCTTGTCCCTTCCCAACTCTCGGCACAGCTCAAAATACCCCACTGCAAAGAGCATTTCTAATGAGACCAACATCCCCAACTCTATGGTTACCATCCAAAATGGCACTTCTCCCTTTGAAACCAACAGTAAAGTTAAATCCAAACAGTCAGGGAAGGTGGTTTCTTCTGAGTCCGCTGTAAAAAGAGTCACAGACTTACCCAGGAGCTCTGAGACCGCTAAGACTGCTAATGGCATCGCTCCCACCACTACAACAGATACCAAAGCAACGCGAGTCAGGCCCCCAGAGACCCCAGCTTCTCTTCTGACCCCTGAACCGTGCAGAGAGGAGCGGAGCAATAACAGGTGCACCAATGGAAAAAGACAGCAGCCTCTTACCCAAATAAAGGAAGACAGGACAAGTCCTCCTGTATTGAACCTTTCACCCTCTCCCCCTCCCACCTGTCATACTGACACCCAGCAGAATGACAAACCCCCCAGTGCAGAATCACCACAGCCCAAAGGCAAGAATAAGAAGAGCAAGAAAAAAAGGGGGGAGAAGACGAACTCCTCAATAGGTTGGTTTCTTTAGGATTCTCAGAATATATCAATAATTTTCTGGTCGGTGAAGCTGGTAAAGCAAAATAGTGTTTCTTCATTAAACAGACTGTTTATAACTAGATGCGGGAAACTAAGAAATTGGAGCCCCACAAAAAAAGAGCACCACCTAATCGCTGGCTGTAATATAGATTTTAAGCCCCACCCCCTCTAGTGGACGAGTTGGACACCCTGGAAACTTTTTTCCAATGTTTTTATTACGTTGCTGCTTTATGCTGGAACAGTAATCTTTCTAATAAATTTAGATTTAACTAGTTTTTAAAGCTTAAAAACATGATTTTGTCTCAATGAGTTGGAGGAACTTTCAGTCTCTAGTTCAGTTTCTGATTCCTAAAACCGGATTATTCAGCTTCACTTTTTGTAAAGCAGAAGCTGAATATAATCACGATTATACATGATTTATTTTCTTTTTATCCATTTTAGATGACGTATTCTTGCCCAAAGACATTGACCTCGACAGCACTGAGATGGATGAGACGGAGAGGGAGGTGGAGTATTTCAAAAGGTATGTATGTTACATTGCCTTTTAAACACTGAATAATTTTGTTTTCATCCATGAGAAGAATCGTTTCTGTACCTTTTATAGAAACTGAGTCAACAGGGTGAAACTGAAAAACGTCTCTGTTTTGGCTTTTCCTCAGATTTTGCTTGGACTCCGCCCGGCAGACCCGTCAGCGCCTTTCCATCAACTGGTCTAACTTTAGTCTGAAGAAGGCTACGTTTGCTGCACATTGAGGGTGTTAGTAACTGTCCGAACACAAATCAGTACCTTAACAGCTATACAAGCCCACCCTGATCCGTCAGCCCTGTCCCACTTGTCTCTCCTGCTGTGCCCAGATCACACCCACGCTGCCTTGCTTTGTTCTTGTCCCTGATCCATCCGGACTGATCCACCCACAAACATTAAATTAAATTTTACACAAAAAAAAAATCACAAAATGCTACTTGACATCTGATTTCATTTTCATTGCGTGCTTGTGTGCTTTTTTAGTCTTTGAGTTGGATGTTTCTTTTGACTGAAATAGCCATGGCCTGATATTATTTTCTTACACTGGCTTACCTGTAGTCAAAAGATGCTGAATATGTCTGGATGGTTTCCTTTTTTTAATGAAGAAAAAGAGACTATGGAAACTATAAAAAAAGAGAAATATAATTAATTAAAGCTGTATTTGAGATACTGTGGCTTACGATCCCGTTGTTTCTAGCACGATCAACAAGGGAATGGTTTTGGTTGGCTGGTTTCCACTCCCCCACTTTCCTCTCCACCACTTCCACCCTGTTTCACAGAAAAGGAGGAAGCCGTAATACTTGACTTTTTTTTTTTGTTGTTTTTGTTTTAAGTTCTGTTTAACATCCTGTTAAGTAAAAGTGTATCAGTTACAATTTCTGTTTTCTTTATTTTTGACCTGTAGCCTGCTTGTATCCAGAACACATTCAGATTGAAATTGGGAGGGAGGGGCAAAACTTTACTCACACTATCAGTTTGGTATAGAGTGTATATTGTATTAACACTGAAGCCAAACTGGCTACTTTTAACATATTGTTAAGTAATATTAAATCTTGTCTTTCTTTTTTTGAAAGATGGAATACAGTAGTGTGGCAGGCTAATGTGTCTTGTGTCAAATCCTATTTTCTGTACACAATAAAAACATATCAACAAACAAACTCTTAAAATACATTTTAAAAATAGTTTAATATTCATGACAGAGTCTGATTGATCTCTGAGCATCAGTTAGCAAAAAGATAGGAAGCTGGTGCAATGCTAGCAGAGGTCTGTTCAGAGATAATAAAATCTGCCCACCAACATTTTACTGGCGTGTTTGTGAAACCACAAGATATTTTTACTCCTCTGTTTTCAGCCATTTTTGGATTATTTTTGTCACTTTTACAAGTTTATTAGCAGCTAATTTTGGCGCTCTACAAGTTTCCCACAGATATAAGATTTTTATCTCAATAGCAGAAAGAACCTGAATATTTGTAGAGGTTCTTGTCTTTATATAAAGACAGTTTTTTTGGTTGATACAGATGTTTCTTCTCTTGCCTACAGTTATTATTATGAATCAGAATCAGCTTTATTGGCCAAGTATCATTTGCATAATACAAAGAATTTGACTTGGAATAGATGCACAGACACTTCTCTCTCCGAGGCAGCCATTTATCGGTACCAACTACATGATGGTCGCCTCAGCAGTAAAACGCTGACTCATAACTTGTTTTTTTCCTACAAATAAAGCCATAGAACATATTTGACTGTTATATTAAGCAAATGATGTTGTGTCAGGACAGAGCTGAACAAGTTAGCGTTGTCTAAAGCAGTTATTCTTGGTCCTGATTCCATGGTTGCATCACCTGCTGGGCCTCGTGTTCTGCAGAACCTCATTAATAATCCTGTAAAATCTGCTAAAAACTAAAAGGAGCTGTAGTCATTATCTATCAGTGGTTTAGAAACTCGTTGCAGGTCATGAACTACCTAATGATTCTTCAGATCATCTGAAATTATGACGTTTGCTAGTACCATATATTTTTAAAACTCTGTTATTACANAGGGATATAAAAACAGTCAAATGGATAACAACATATTTTCTAGCCGTTTTTGTTGAAGTCAAAGCCATAATTGGGGGGGGGGCAAGTTTCTGCCACTGAAGTTTTGTGAGTCAGAACAAGTTTGAGAACCATTATTTAACCAACTGATTCAGCAAACAACAGATGAGGATGTTTTCTAAATAAACTAAAGAACTTCCATCAGTCAGTCTGAAGATGAATCTTCATGGTCACTCATTTAATTCAATATCGATGGTGAATTAGTAGTTCATGGACAACTGCAGGAATTTGCACGCATTGTTGCTCTTCTGCACGTCTGTAGTTGGGTTGCAGTGTTAGTCACACGTTACAATATGCAAGTTCCTTTTGGGAAATCCACCAATCAACAGTCATAATCAATCAAGAGGGGCTTTGTTAGTGAGTCAAGTAGATCCTGAATTTCAGTTTCGGTAACAGAGTACGTCAAAACTAAACAAAAAAAAAATGGGCGCTGGTGTTTTTGGACTGAGTCTTTCCATGTAGCTACTTTCTTTGAACTCTAAAGAAAATTAGTTGAAGGTAGCTATGAATTTAAGGTAATTTCATCACTTTAAAGTGAGACTGAAATGAGGTGTTTTTATACATGTAGAAGTTTTAAAGTATTTTAGTGAACGACAGCCAGCAGGACAAAGTCTGGATCATTTGGTAAAAATTGCCTGTTTAACTTTTGGGTGCAATTTTGGTAAAAAGCCCTTCATTTGACCAAGAAAATCAGCAGGATGCAAAATAATTATATTTTTTAATTCATATTTGAAAAAAAAAAAGGATGTGTGGGGGCTGATGGCCTTTTAATACCTTCTGATTTTCTAAGATTTTCTGACAAACTCTAAAAGTGCAGTCTGTATTTAGTTTACATTACCAGTTAAACTGAAAATAAGGAAGAGGAAGTGAAGCAGGACTGTCCTCATGCTTCCTCTCAGCTCTTCCCAAAAGCAGCTGCTTCTTAAAACAGCTGGATTTTACTGAGATGAACGAGGAAAACATTTGAATTGTTTTTCAAACAGCGGAAGATGAAAAAGTTTAGGGTTTGTGAGAGCGACCAGCTCTGACTCATAAATAATTTCAGGTATGAATGTCTGGCTGTGAGCTCGCTCTCAGTCAGTGCTGATGTAATATCGGATCTGCCACATTTAGGCAAATGCCCCACAAATGTATGCAAATCTAGACTAGCCAAAAACACCCAGAAAAAAAAAAATGTATGAGACACAAACGTAGGATGTGATCTAAATGAAACATGAAAATGGAACGGATCTGTTTTTGATATATGCAGAGGACCCCCCCCCCCCAACCCAACCCCCATTAGTCAACGCTCAAATGATATCAAGTGAGAGTGAAAGAAAAAAAAAAGTTCAAATGAATTTCCAACATGTGCTCTGATAAAATGTCACCTGAAGTTCACTAAATGGACAAAAGAGAGTCTAAAATGTGCCCACGGAGCAGAGTGACAATGACTGTGGGTTCGTGTTTCTACAGACTGAATCAAAAGGATCCGAGCAGCCTCGCACCTTGTAATGAGTACGCTTGTCTTTTCATTGTTTACTGCCTGAAGCACCTTAGGATGTTGTACAATTCCAAAGAGGGAATCCCCTTTTTCCTGACTGGCTGAAACCTACCTGTCTGATGTTTGTGATAGCTGAAAGCCATTGGCTTCCATACTAAAAAAAAAAAGAAAAACAGAAGAAGCCGTCAACATTGGCACCGATTACCTCAGTCAGTAAACACTAAATTAAAATGCTCAGGTCTACACCAATCCATTTCAGATAAAACCTGTCTTTATTATTATTTTTTTTGGGACTTCCCACAAAATGGAGGGAAATTCCCATTCTTTTAGGATACACAGAAGATTAAAGGTTGATCTATCCATTCTGTATTTGCCTGGATAAGTGTCGGTCTGAAGTTTTCCCTTCTTGTTCAAGTAAACGACAGTCACATCTGAGCATCCTGATGCTTTGAAACCAGCGTCTGACAGGAACCGATCTCACCACTGTAACCTTTCTTATTAATACTTTGTTTCGTAGAAAAGTTCCCAGACACTCAGGTGGGGACTTGTGACCTATTTTTTTCCACTCTGAGATGGGTGGGTAGAAAACTTGTGTGGAAGTTCATTCTCTTAAAGACCCTGTTGTAATGTGGAGGTGTGAGCTGGGAGAATCCCCAGAAGACATTTGTGGCCTTTTTTTTTTAAAGCTCTGTGTGTATTTCTGATCCTCTACGCATGTGGTTTGTCGATAGACAAAATTCTAAAGTTGCCCTTTAAAAGCCAAATTTAGCAGCAGTCATTCTCAGGCCACATGAGGTGAGACTAAAGCGTCATGTAAATGAGATATTTGTTAAAAATTATTTTATGAATACTAGTATGTATTCTTCTCTCAGCTGATGTAAACCAACATTCAAACCATCTGGTTTTTATTTTTTGTTCTCTGTTAAATTCCTGATGAATAGAAAATATATTCAGATTTTCTCTAGTGGAAACTTGGATGATACTTGGATCTTGTAGTTTAGCTAAATGGTTAGCTTAGTTCTGTCATACTTTAGCACCATGTTTGTGGTTATTCTCATGGAAACAATGACCATACTAACTTCTTCTCTATTTGACTGTTACGGGCTTTTTGTCATGGGCTAATGAGCTAAAATAAGCTAAGCTCACTTTACTTTCACTTTAAGGCGAGATCTTGTCTACAAGCAGCTGAAATGAGTTTCTGTAGGGTAGCTGTGCTCTGGTGATCAGGTGAGGAGCTCCGTCATCCACAGGGAGCTGCTGCTCCTCCTCACTGAAAGGAGTCAGCTGAGGTGGTTCAAGGATCCTGGTTAGGATGCCTCCTTGTTGCCTCCCCGTGGAGGTTTTCCTGTCATGTCCCATGAGGAGGAGACTCCCAGACCCAGGACTCTCTGGAGGGGACATCTGATGACCTCCAGAATGAACTAGAGTGAGAGATTTCTAGGTTTCCCACCTGAGCCTGTTGCCCGGCAACAATGGATAAGTGGAAGAAGATGATGTAGTGATGGACACTTGCACTTTACTTGAAAATGTCAATTTTGGGGGTATTTAAAAGGTTAGAAATGTAACAAGAAAATAAATGTTTTTTCTTTTATTAAAATTATTTTTAAACTTGAAATTAACACAAAAAGGACTAAATTCTTCAGTATTTGTGGTTGTGTGTGTTAACACAGGCTGTGGTTTGATTTTTAGGAACTTAGGAACCATTTTAGAAATATTGCCACATCCTTTAAACTAGCTATGTGAACACTCCTTACCCCAGATCTGAGATCTGAGGTCTACAGCTGCTCTGTGTCTGACTGAATGCTAATTTAACAAAAACAGTGGGGATTAGGGATATGTGGTATTAAGGAGAGCCAAGTCAACAATTTGATTATTAAAAAACTCCTCAATGTCTCACCTGAAATTCCAACGTGTTTTGCGTGACGGGCGTTTGGGGATTTTTGTTTTTTTGTAAAAATGCTTTGAGCTAATCACCTACAGCTTTTAACTTCATCTGTAAACCACCTGGTCACAGTGTGATGCCTCGGACGCTTCAGATAGTGCTGGTTCTGGTTCCTGATGATAAAACAGCAAAAATATAGCATCTGCTCAGCTTCAGCCACTTACTTGCATCTATCACAGAGCCTGTATGTGCTGCAACCATTAGAAAGTTTGCTGCTAAAGACTGGAATATTTATGCTGCGGGCACCTGATCTGAAACTCCAAACCACTTTGTTTCACCTGCAGATAAAAACACGAGACTTAAATGATTCTCATCAAAAAGTATAACGTTTGTTGATTATTCTGTTTTTTTTTTTTTAATGCTTCTATCAACCCTGACAAGGTGGTTCTATATTCATGTCTGAATAGACACCAGGATCAGACTCTCATGGTTTGGTGCAAGGCAGCTGTGGCTGATCAAGCCAGTCCCTGCTGCAGCCACTACACATGAAGGCCTGGTACTTACTCGGCTGTAGCTGCTTTTCTTCTGACTCTCTTTTCTCTGCACCATACTGAGTTGTGCCAGGCATCACAATCAGAGGCAAGTTCCTCCCAGATATTAGCCCATGATCTATTACTGTCTTGGTGGTGTATAAATGTACAGTATATAGACACTGTGTGGTTTGATAGAAAACATGTGACTTTGTTTAGTTACATAGTCAGCAGCAGTTAAAGTGCATGTGCTGTCACCCTGACCACACAGGGATGGACTTCAGGAGGACGTCTGCCCCACTGGCCCGGGGTAACTCTCTTGTGGAGACAGTAACACCCTGCTGCCTCATGGTAACCTTCATTTCCCAGGACCTGAAGTGGGAGCTAATTATCAGCTCTATTATTGGATGATGAAACAGCCGAAGAAGCTCAATCGGCTTGATTCCACACACCGATCTCCGAGTCTATCCTCACCAACTCCATCCCAGTCTGGTTCCACTGCAGTGAGTCATCTGAGAAGGGGTTGGTTGAAGTTGCACTCTCTCCATGAGTTGTACACCTTCACAACCTTGAGTTGTGTGAGGAGGATGGCTGCCGTCTCCTCCCACCTTGGAAAGACAGTTTTAGAGCCCCTCCCCCTCTAACAGGAGCCCACGTTCTGTCAGAACCCTCACAAGAACAGTCTCCGCCCATCAGCTGTTCTAAACTCCCTGTAAAAACTCCACGTTTGTGTATCTGAAGTCAAACTTCTGCAAAACTTTTCACAATTTCCTCATTTGTGTTGGTACAATTTTAGCAATAATTTTGATTCTGGAGTTAAACTCAGTGTTTAGATCTATAACAATTCTATACAGAAAATCCTTTCATCTTTTCTCAATTCATCTTCATCTGATATTAAACAGCATGTGTTGATTTAAAACTAGTAAGTGTGACAAAAAAAAAAAAAAAAAAAAAAAAAAAAAACAGAAGAAAGGGGACAAATACTTTTCANCACACCACAGCACTTGAGGCCTGGTTTTCTAGTTTTAAAATCTCGCTTTCATTAAAAAAAATACTCGAGTTGTGAGTCTCTCGTCTGTGCACTGCAGCTGCTTACTTCCTTTATAAAATCAGGGGATGTCCAGCTTCCTGTGCTTACAACACTAAACCCATGACAACTGATTCACCAAACAGTACTGGTTCTGTCAAAACGATACTTCACAGCGACTCAAGGGTGATGTTTTATTCACCGACTCGGTTCGGGCTGTGTAACTTTAGCTGTTCCTCTCTGCGCCCTTGTTGATTTAGCCTCTGCTACACAACAGCTGGGAATCTGGCTGTCACAGTACAGCATGCCCAATCAGGCAACGCTGGGAAGGGGCTTTCCACTGCACGCAAACACACACTTTTACACGTGACACGCTAAAAAGACATTGCATACAAACTTAGATCAAGCAGCGCCAACGTTTCTTTTTTGTGGTTGGGTCATGATCTGAGGTCGAAGCTGGGGGCTGCAGACTCGTCTCCCTCGGATGATAAGAATACGAGCAAATTCTCAAACCATTTAACATCACTTTCTTTGGCGGGGAGAAGGAGGAAAAGAAATATTTTATTACAAAAATAACGCAGCATCTACAGAAAAACAGAACATCTTTTTTTTTTTTTAAAAAAAAAAGGAGTTGTCAGTTTGAATGTAAAATTTACACAGTTATGGCTTTAAGTTGTTAAAAGGAACAAAACATTGCACTTAAACAGCCTCTTTTCCAAATATGTACTTATATAAAGAAAATAAATATCAATATAATTATATTTTTTTTTTAAATGTGTCACTGAGAATATACATTTTATTCAGTGAAACAATAAAAATAGCACCACATGAATAACTAGGTGTAAAGACCCAAATTAAAAAGCTTATGTGTCATTAATCTCTTAATTATACCAGATAGGTTTTTGGCTAAATGAGAAAGTGCAACATTGAGGTATATAAAATTTTAAATATTCCATTGGCTTCTTCTCTCCCCAACATGACTGACTCCTCTCACTGGGTGTTCAAGCAGATGAAAATCAGAAATTCTCTTGCAAGACGGGAACTTTGGGTTTGGCGTCAGTTGTTTTGTTTATAGTCTGAAATTTGAAACTCCACCCAGTTTTTTTTTTTTTTGTTCCTCTTGGATTTTAGTGCATGTTTTCAGTGTTTGGTGTAGAACTGGTCCGTTTATAGCCGGGCACACTCCTCAAAATGCCTCATGCACTCTGCGGCCTCCGTGTCGTTGAACCTGGCGGAGCAGTGCGGACACTGCAGATCCGATAGGCCCGGGAGTTTGTTCCAGTCTGTTGACGCCGCTGCGGCAGTCTTTGATGCTGCCACCTGTGTGGCTACCTGTGCGGCCACCGCGGGCTGTTGTTGTCTTTCAGGGGACGTCCTCAGGAGAGGCTCGGACGTGTCTTTACTTCTTCTTGAGGAGATCCTGTGTCCTATGTGCACGTGGCACACGGTGCCCACGTCTCTGCTCGCTCCCTGTTGTGATTTATAAAAACACAGTGTCAGTGTTGATGATAAAAAAAAAAAAGTAAAAACTGTAACAGAACTGGAAGGATGTCGCGTCACCTGCTTGTGGAGCTGCTGCTTCAGCTGACTGAGCTGCTCCTTCAGGTCTCCAATCTTACCCTGCGCTCGTTCTCTGTCGGCACGCTCTGACCTAAAGTCCTCTTTGTAGATGAGGGCCTTAAAAGGAAATAAATAAAACAACATTTACTCTTCGTTTTCATGTCTCAGAACAAAGCAAAAAAACAAACAGAAGAATTCAAGCTGCTTATTCATGTAGAAACATCTCAGAGTGATGCAACACCAACCTGCTGCTCCAGTGTCTGGATTCGCTCCTGGCCTTGCCTCCTTATCTCCTGCACTTCTCTATCCAGCCTTGTACACTCCTTGATTTTCTCCTCCAGTAAGGCGTTGAGCCTGGAGATCTCCTGATGAAGCAGCCCCGAGCTGACGGAGCCCTGCCCGGCGCTCTCCTTCAGCCTCTGACACAGACCTCGGATGTAATCTTCCCTGCTGGAGTCGTACTTCTGCCACTGAGAGTTCAAACCCTGCACCTAAACAACCGAATATAATAAAGCAGTTACAGCTTACATTTAGACTCCGCGTGCCGTGATTTAAGAAAGCAAACATCTAAAGTGAAGACTCACATAAGTCACACGCTGCTTCAGCTGTTGATTCTCCTCCTGAAGCTGACGGATCTGGGACTGAGCAGAACTCTGGTCAGAAGACCCTGATGTCTGCGGAAGTCCAGAGGAAAAGTTAGAGAAAGGATTTGGAATAAACATGGTGTTAAAAATGAAGGAATGGTTGCAAATGAAATGAAATATTACACACCTCTTTTGCTGTTTGTAGCTGACACATTTCCTCCACTTCTCCTCCTTCCTTCTTCTCCATCCTGGCCAGCAGGTCCTTGCACACCTTCACCGTGGCGTTGAGCTGACCACGCAGCTGGTCAGCCTCCTCGGCCAGCGACGAGCACAGCACGGTCTTTGTGGCCTCGGCCCGCTCCTTCTCCTCCAGGGCTGAGCGCAGCTTGTGGATCTCCTGGTCCTTCTCGTGGTCTGGCTGACACCTGATGCTCTCCAGCTCCAGCTCCTTGTCTCTGAGCTGCATGTTCAGCCTCTGGATCTCCTGATTTGGAAGACATGTGGGATGAAAAGCATGTCCATCACATACAGTATGAAGCTTGGATCTACTGGAGCACCTGAACTGTTCCTAAATCATTCAGCTCAGAAAAACAAATTTATATCAAACATTATATTGATTATTTAAATCCAGGCTTGATTTTAATAAAAACAGAGACCTTATTGAGAGAAGAGAGATGTTGGGGCTCTGATGGTTGATTAATCTTATTATATTTAATTACCTCTGTTTGACGAACTGTCTTGATTTCCAAATCGTCTGCTCTCTGCTTTTGTTTGCACAGTTGTTTGATTAAACTTTCCACCAAAGACTTGGACGGTCCAAGAACCAGCGGCTCCTCGTCCCCCACCGTCATGTAGATCCTCTCATGTCTCCCTAACCTGGACTTTAAATCTGATATAATATTGTCCTTCACGCAGATCTGTTTGTTGAGAAGCTCGATTTCCTGCCGCGTCTCGTGATACAAAGTATTTAACACGTTGAAACTCCGCATTCTGTCTTTCAGCACGTCGTCCTGCGCGTTCAGACTCCCCGAACTCTCCATCGCTTCGCTTAGGTTTTAAACAAGAAGACGGAGTCTTGTGTTTTAATAATCCGGCATTTGACGCCTCTGCTTCTTACCCTGGCTCTTTTAGAAATACACTGAGAGGGTGAATTCTGTTCGGAGATTTGGCGCATCAGTGTCGAGAATAATATCCCCGAACGGTCTTGGGGGATTTCCTAGGGAACTTCCCCGCGGACTTTTTTGAGCGTCGTCAAAACGGAGCCCTGCCTGCCACCTTTCAAAGATTCACTGCTCCATTGGCAGTGAGGAAGAGGAGGGGGGTTGTCAAGCTGTTGGCACAAATATATCATCTACCTGTTTCAAAAGTTTAACTATCTTTTTTTTCGGGGACTGTGTTTTAAGCAGGTTTTAATCGGCGTCGTTCGGTTGAGCGACATCGAAACAGAAAGGCGATGGTTGTCTTCACTGCCGTCGTAAATTTAACATTCTTCGAGCGAGTTCTACGTTAATCAAGCACAAACCAAACTCGTTTTCTTTCTTTATTTTTTTTGTTATTACCAAAATCACTCTTCATTTAACTTACAACATTATCTAAATAAAATAAAATAATTGGTGTTAAATTTCTTTCACCAAACCCCAAATCTGACGCTGTGGCTTTAAATTGAAAGTAGCTATAGCTGTAGTAAAACAAAGAAAACGCTCATTGCAACCATTTTAATTTCCCAGCGTAATTTACATGGTTTGCAAACACCCCGACCCTTACTCATCACATCAGAGAATTCAAGAGTTTCACATCAAATTCCCGCTACTGTCCAAACTTTTGTGCCGTATTGAGTTTTCCCCGCGACATTAAATGCATCAGACGCTTTTCCCATTGCTCATTGTGTAATTGAATATTCACGTGGAGTTTTTGGGACCATGATACACACTGACTGTATTTCTGGTTTAATGATTAATTGTATGATGCAGTGATGAACATTATATGTTATTTTTATGACACCAGGTCAGGAGAATTCCCGATGTCTTAAATTCATGGATATCTCTTTGTCTACCACACTATCTGCTGAATGGTACTTCTTTTTATTATGTGTTATAATTATAAATTTGTACCGTATTACACCTGTGACATAATGTATTGTAATGTGTTCTGATCTACACAAAGACGAATCAAATAATAAACAAAAAAATTCACTTCTAATATGACAGTGTTGAGCTAGATGTAAACTTTTAAAGGCCATATCCATGTTTATTTTTTTAATATAAAGTAAATTAAGTAATTAATTGTCTAGTTTCAAGTAAAAATTATGTTAACCTTTAAAAAGCATGACATCATGTAGCATTGTGTAAAACAGACAATAGCTTCGTGTTTTTTCAGGTTTAACTTCCAGTGTGCCAGTAAGGAGATTTGTCCACCAACTGTAACAGCATGACCTTCGTGTGACCTCACATTTTATAAAGCTTTTACTCATATATCTCCAGCTGATTAAGAAAAGGCTAGACTCTGGGATCAAGTTAATATAATTACACTTCAAATTTGTTCCTAAAGTTTTAAACAACCGACAGTGTAAAATATTGCGCAAATTACTGACAATGTTTCAAGTCTTTGTGTCCCAATTTCTGTTTTGTCTTTATCTGACTATGTGATTCATGTAAGAAATATACATGTCAAAGACATTGTGTGATAGAAGAATCGAAGTGTGCACACAACCGTCGACTTGAAGGTGTTTTGTGTTCTCAGACTTTACAAACAAACTAATATTCTGTCATTTTGAGTTGTTCTTTTGTACTCTGGATCCTGTTCCTGTGGTTGCACTGGGAGAAATCGGCGTGAAGGCTGATACCTGACCACGAAAAGTGCGAACCGTTCAGATCAAAATGAAACTACAGTCTAGACTGTAGGAGTTCTAAATGCTTTTCTGACATTCAAGCAACAGGCTGATCAGGTTTGTACTGGCCAGTGGAGAGTCCCATGAATTTGTAGGGCAAACAGACCATGACTGTGGATGTGAAGGTGAGTCATCCAGTCATGTGAAAACTGTCACAACTGCATCAATCAAGGTGTGAAGTTTGTAACACCACGCAGGAAGTACAGTCTTGATTTCAATGATTTGATGAATATTCTGAATGCAGTCACATGTTTTACTGAGATAATTTCCATGTTGTTGTTTTTTTAAAGGTTTTCTTCTACAACCCCCCCTTCTGTCATTGTTTCTGATTTGATTTCACAAGTTAGTGAATGATTGCTGTCAGAAATTAGTCTTTGCGATCAACCCAGACTCTTTTAAATGTCAGAGCTGGTCTCAGAACATCTTAAACAAAACCCATTTCTTAAAGGGGTAGTACTCTTATTTCTTCTGTCTTTCCCCTAATTGTCATTCCTATAACATCTATTGAATAAGCAATGTGGCTTTTTAAACAATTAAATGAATCAAAACTTTTAGGCTCAGTAAAATGAGATAATGAGTAAAATGAGGTTTTATTAACAGTGATAATTAGAAACTTAAGAATATGAGTAATATTACAAAAATTGATAAGAAAAAACTACAAGTCTTAGAAATATTAGCATGTTAGCACATGTTTCTTTCCCCCCAAAAAAGTGACACTAAAAACTAGATGGTAAACTTCATGAATATGAGAAATACAACAAAAAAGTTAACATTTTAAGAATCATTACAATCTTTAGAGTGACTTTCGTACGTCATGGTAAATAGGGTGTTCTTGTATTGCACATTTTTAAAGTCAAATGACTCCTAAAGGGTTTCACACTACAGTTTGCCATTCACCCACACACACGTTTGGTGAGACACACTCTTATAGAGGTGAGGCGTGCAGGTGCCACCAGACACTCTACCCACCACCAGGTCAAGTGTCTTGTCCTAGAACACAATTGCTAAGTGATCTTTTCAGACGGAGCACAGATTTGAACCACCGACCCTCTGGTTACCAGACAGTCTCCTCTACCTCCTGCTGCTCATGACTCAGAAATACTTTTATTACAGTTTAAAATGCAATAAAACAGGTTTTCATAGATAGATAGATAGATAGATAGATAGATAGATAGATAGATAGATAGATAGATAGATAGATAGATAGATAGATAGATAGATAGATAGATAGATAGATAGATAGATAGATAGATAGATAGATAGATACCTGTTTACCTATGTCACATGTTAATTTATCTTCATCTTCATGGAATGAATTTAGACACACTCGGATTCACCTCAATCATAGTTGGCAGTTTTTAATGGGTGAACACATTTGATATTTACACTGTAATATTTCTAAAACAAACAAACAAACATACAAACAAAATCTTATTTATCACACACACAAAACCTCATAATAATCAATTTACTGATCATCATGATCCAAATGACCAGAACTCAAACACAGAAAACAGGCACAACAAAAGTTTATATGAAACACAAAAGCTGGAGTAGAAAAATATTTGTTTTATCGTGTGGTTACAGACAAGGATGTACACATGAATAAAAACCTACCAGGAATATTAAAGTGATTAACAGAAGGAGAATATAGCCCGCTATCTCTCATTTTTGCTTGCAAACAGAGTGAAAACAAACAAACAAAAAAACAACAACAACAAATATTGCATACTAATATTTGCACACACAGGAATCAAACCTTTACTGCTTGCACACATTTTTGCGTTTTTGGTGCTTTCTAAGGAATAAAACAACATCTTCATTTTTAGTCATCTCAAAATATGTCGAGGTCTTAAGATTTTTGTTGTTCCTGTTAAGTTTAACCACAACTTTCTGTACCAAACCATGTCTTCAGTTCTTTTTAAAAAAAGTTATTGTATTCTTTAAACCATATTTACTTATAAAAAATACATCAGGAGATCAAAACCCTATGTATTTACACTGTGAAAATAAAATATCTGAAAAACCTGATTTTTTCATGCAGGAAGTTGCCACATATGCCACTAATTATTAGAGTCAATCCTTTTAATGTTCTTGTAGTTTTTACTTCAAGTGTGTAAACTTTGAACTGCAACTGAGTGCAACTTCCAGCAACCAAGAGGTGACAGCAAAGACCGCTTTTTCTGGAAAGGCCTGACATTTCAAACCTATCCGCTAGAGGGCACTAAGTTTTTAGCTAAATAGAGTGAACTTTGATTGAATTTTTTGGATGGTTCATAAAACATCTAAAATGTTTTTACACGTGCCCATAACATAATGTTATTCAATAGTAAATCAGTGGAGAAAATGAGAAGTTGTGCGTTTTGAGGTCTGGGAAACAGCTGAGTAGAACAAATGACCCAAAGCTGCGAGTATGTCAGCTAGAAAGTGACAAAAACAAAAAGGACTTAACACTGGCATGCAGTTTCTTCTTCTCTCCTTCCTAGCACTGTAGCTTACGAATGCTGCGGGAAATTCTCTTAAACTCGCGTTGGCCCTTCTGCCAGCGTTTCACTGAGGTGATGACCAGATGACCATCCATCTTCTGACCCATGACCAGGTAGGCAGCGTTGATGTCATTCATCTCCTCGCAGATGCACTTCAGCCCGTCTCTCAGCCACAGCACCGTCTTCCTGAGGTCGCGCTCCGTCACACCATTCATCATGTAGATGGTCTTACTTTTGGTCTCTGGCACTATTTTGGTGTCGCCATTGATGTATGAGATCTCTTTTACTTTAATTTTCAGGGCTTGAAACATGTGCAGGAGACAGAGACACAGAGACACACAGAGAAAACGTAGAATGAATGATCACCCCATTCAATGCTGTGATAAAAGGGAATTTTATCCTTTTGGAAACCATGAATCAGAGTCCCCCCTTTGTATAACACTATGATGGTGTTGGAAGGCTTTATGTCGACACAAACAATAATCTTTTCCAAACTAAAGAGGCAAAATTAGTATCTAAATCTATGTGTCCAAAAAAAGTCATGCAACTTGTGCAACAGATTATTTGCAGAGAAACTTGCACAGCTGTCTTCCAAAAATAAAAACCAAAGTGACTGATTTCTCTGATGACTATTGGCATGTGTTTACAATAACATTTTTGTTACATGTGTGGCATTTGAGAAGCTATAGTTTTATGTTTTAACACATGTAGGAGGGAGACTAAAGCCACAAGGAGCATTTAAGATAAATACATGGTATTTTACGTTTCTAATCTTAGTTTGCAGTTAAGTTTGTCACTGTTATGTTGCCTTGAATGTCTTGGAACCACCACCGGTGACCTCTTAGGTCCTCCCAGACCCCTTCTACCTGCAAGACTTTATTCTAATAAACCTGGAACACTCACCAAAATCATTCTTGCACAAGCTGACAACAATTTCGTTGTCATTTTCTTCCGTTTCTTTGCAAGCATCGCACACTCTGGGTACTGAAAAAAGAATGGTATAACATCATTTACCATAACTAAACATAATATTATTTCAACAGAGTTAAATCGAATTGAAATTAAACATAACAGTATGCTTTTCTGGTTTGCATCTAATGAATTATCCAGTACATGCGTAATTGTTACCAAAACCTTTTACGCACAACACTTGGTGGGTTTAAATTGATCCAAATCAGAGTGCAACGGAACTTTACCTTCTTTCGTAACAGGCACCACGTTTTCAACGCTTGCAGGTGGTATGCACAGGTCGTTGTCAAGGGGAAAGCGGTCGCAGTCTAACATCTCCGGCCACGGATAGCCAAACGCGTACATGACAGGCGCGCATCCACGTTTGACGCTTTCACAGAGCGACCTGCACGGCTGGATGGGCTCGTCCAAGTCGTCCAGGCAGACGGGAGCAAAGAGAGAGCAAAGGAACTTCTTTGTGTCCGGGTGACACTGTTTCTGGACCAGTGGGATCCAAGACGAAGCTTGCTGCAGGACCTCGTTCATGGTTTCGTGTCCGAGCAGGTTCGGCAGGCGCATCTCTGTGTATTCTATATCGTGACAGAGGTGAAGGTTGGTAGGAATCTGCTTGCAGTTGTTCTTTTTGTAGAATAAATCATGTTGACCGAAGTTGTACAGTCCGTGTACTGCTTCTATGTAGGGAACTGATATCGCCCACAAAACGGTCACAGTCGACATAAAGACTCTCATTTTGCGTCTGAAGTCGTATAACACGTGCGCACTGAGGCTTTGTTGGGATTCAGCTGGATGAAGCGTCAGTCAGTGACCAGGTCCTGCTGTTAACTAGAGTTTTTCTTGCAGACATGTCTGGGAGGAGTCAGCAGCTTGTGCGTAAAGACCCCTTTTTCATTCAGCAGAATGTGTTTCCTCGGAGAACCTGGTGGACAACTGTGTTTTCTCGGGCAACGAAATCTAAAGTTTCAGTTTCTCCTCTGGGTCTGCGAGACATAATGATGTTTAATTGTGCTTCAGTATTTTATCACCAGTAGTTTTCTTGACAGTCGCCCCCCCTCCCCCCATTTTTTGGTCTCCTGCTTCGCTTGGAATCATAACAGAACATGTCTGACAGGTTTTCCTCATTACGCACAAATCAGCAGTAAGACACCCTGTGATCCTCTGGCTTGCTGCTTTTTGACACGCACTGAAAATAGTAGTTAGTGGGTGAATGTCAGTAGGAGCATTTAGCTCCGTTCAGTGGAGCGTTAATTTTCCATCATTAGGAGTGCTGAAATCCTTTGGGCAAGTCTACAGGTTCATACCACATGGTGAAATATGGCTTGCCCTGGTGTGAGAAGCAGACCTCCATTCAGCACACCCGGGGGTGAAACCGAATCTGCTCCGGCTCTGCAGCTCTGGATCCTGTCCGCTCCCAGACCCACATGAGCTGAAAACACCGCGCTGGTTCTTCTCAGGCTCAGACGCAACAAGCTAGATCGTTAATGTTAAAAGGGTCATTTCACCCAAACAAGGCAGGTATTTTCCCATGTGAATTCTTCATCTACAGATGTTTTGATATCTGGAGTTTAGATTTCTTTTGCATCCCACGATAAGGAGAAATGAAATGGAAAAAATATGATTTATCAACTCTGAAAGACTAAACCAAAATACTTGTTTTTCTTGACAGTTTGAACCAAAAAAGAAATTCAAATGCAAACAAACTTTTTCCTAAATGAAGTTTCAGGCCCTCGAATGACCTGTTTGAGCCATTTTCTGAACATTTCAGAAAAATGCACTTAACCTCAATATATAATAAAAAATCCAATGCAATAACCGTATCAGAACTGTATCCTTCTATGTGCTTTACTTCTGATTTAAATCAGCCTTACAGGTGTGAGTTTAATTGTCCTCTTTATTTGACCCGCAGCTCAGTGTTCAGACATCATAAAGGGACCATGATTCATAAATAAATTAGAGGATGCAGTGACTTAACATAATATTTATGTTACAGAACTCTTGTTTTAGGAAAACACATTTAATCAAATATTGCAATGAGAAAAACTACATTTAAAGCCAAATATTATAATTTTTTCCCTCATTTTTCAGAATGTCAAGCAAAACAGACTCGGGGAAGTTTGTGAGTGAGGAGCCGTTTAGGAGTTTTGTTATTTTAATGGCATTTCAAAAACAACAGAAATAATATAAATTAATATAAAATTACAACTGTTTTTCAGCTTCAACACACCTGAGTGAAATTATTTAATTACTTCCTCATCATGTTAACAAGTGTCTACAGAGGCCTATTAATGACCCGCTTCTCCCCAAAATTCAGTTATTCCATAACTCCACTTTGGATGCAGCCCAAGAAATATTGAATTTTGGGTGATCTGTTTCTTTAAAAGTCTTTTAAAACATCTTCCTTAAATCTTTCTGGAAAAGATCAGTTTATGGAGGAGAGTGGACATAATTTACTGATGAGTGAACTCATGCAGAGGCAGATGAATACAGTGTATAGTTTGTAAAATAAATGAGGCAGTGAAATAAACTTATTAAGAAATACAAATGCAAAGGGAACACAACAGTGAACTAAAGGGGACTTGAAACAAGAGTGAATGAAACTGAGGGTGCTATATGCAGAGAAGGAGTGACCACAGAGTGAGAGCAGCTGGAGTCTAATCAACAGAGTAAATTCTGATGTCTGAGGCTGAGAAACTGAAGGAACATGAACTGATGACACGGAGATTAAACTAACAACAACAGAACTAATCAGACAATGACAAGAACAAAAACCCTGAAGTCAAGTAGTAAAAACAACAGATAAAGATAAAAAACCTGAAGACATGAGAAAAACACATGAACTCAAGGAATAATAAGAAATCCACACATAAAAACAGATGGATGTCTCTGTTGCCCTGTGATGGACTGATGACCTGTCCAGGTAATAGCCCCGCCTATCGCCCAATGAATGCTGAATAGATAGATACCAACCCCCACCCCCAGCAACCCTGAGCAGGAACAAGCAAGTTTAAAAACTGGACAGATGGGTGGAGAACTAAATGCATGAAAAACAACCCAGAAAAAAACAGCATGACTGAAAGAATAAGCCTATAAAACAGAACATAATAACCCAAAATCCCAACAGCAAGAAGCTTCTTTGATGCATTAAATCCCCGTCTTTTAGCTCCTTAAAAAAATAAAAAAAAATCAGTCTTGCTGGGTCTCTGCTGAAGTACTGTCACAAATATTCAGAGACTAAAACAACTAACTGAACCTCAGCTGTACTCTTGAGCTGAGTCGTAGGTCAGCTGACTCTAACTAAATATGTTCAAGATGCACTGTTTTTGGCATGTTTATGCAAATTCTTCTCCTCTCTCCACTACTGCATTGCAACTATAAATCTCTAGATCCAGTTAGTTCAACAGATGAATTGCAAATTCATCATATTTTGAAAAATTTGAAACAATAAAAGCTTTATGTGATGACTTCAAGATGGATAATTATGCCATTTTAGGGTTTTTCTTCTCTCCAACATTCGGTCTATAGCCAATACAGTTTCACAGACAGTTAAGGTCAAAGGTTAAAGGAACGAGGTAAACTGATCTGAGGTCTGCCCACCCCCCAGCAGGTTCTCATTATAACTCTGTGTGAAAACGAGACACCGTTAGTCATCCCCCCGGTCCATCTGTGGCCCAGTAACCCTTTGCTCTTACACTTTTCTTCAAGTGACACTCCTCCCATTTCCTTCTCCGTTTTCACAAAAAATCCACAGCTAGACCTTTTTTTTAAAAAAAAAAAACTCTTCACAATAAGAGGATAAAGTAAGGTCAAGCTTCAGTGAAAATTAAATGTCCATTCTCACAGTGTGTGCAGCAAAGGCTCAGTTTTTTTTTTTTAAAGCTGTCCACTCACAATATCAGAGTAAATAAATGACAGACTGAGTAATGATTTATTTATCTTTGGTATAAAAAGTCAACAGACTGATCGAGTAATTGTCTTTGCAGCCAGAGTCATAATATGAGCCACACTCATCCAGTGGTGTCTGTCAACTAAAACCACATGAATGAACTAAAGGATGACATGTGTTTCATTATGATGAACAAGGAAACTGTAGTTTATTTACTGTGATTTAGTCCCAGCCCCACCACCCTACTAGATGGCACAGCTGTTTCTGATATAGATTTAGGATTTATGCCTTCAAAAGAGGAAAATGAACTAAGCTTTAAGAGAAATTGGGAAATATGAAAACTGGATGGTAGCACTTCTGAAATTAAAAGATGAAAGCAACTGTCAGATTTTAGAATGTGGCACACTCACAGACTCAAAGTGCTTTTCTGATGTTGCAAAAATGATTCACAGTCTGTCACACCTCCACATAGATGATGATGATTGGCTTGGATGGATGGTGGAAAAAAAAGGAACATTCAGTTAAAAAAGAAAATACATACTGATTTCTTATCTTTTTCAACCCCTATAGGCTCCCAGCTGAGAATCAGCCATACAGCTCTGAACATTTCACTTGAAATGCACTAATGAGCTCGTTAAGTTCAATCACAGTATTCCATGCTGACGTTTTGTGAAACGTGTTCCACTCAAGGAGAACTAATCTCATTAGAGCTCTGCAGTCAGAAACTATATGTTGTGGCTTCTTGATGTTTCTATTGTCTTGGTGTGTCTAGTTGATTTAACGTGGAGATTTAGAGAAAGTGCAGAATACATAGTTTTCATTATAACTAGATCTATGTTTGAGATGTGTGTATTCCACAGATTATAGGAGAAAAAACTTTGAAGTGGAAGTTACAGGAGTATTTTATACTGTATGTGGCATTGACATTTAAATTAAAAGATTTGGATTTAATAATCAGCTGTTTTAAGAGAATTAATTGCTTTTATTTGCTTTTCAACTGATTATTAGATTAGCTGATCGTTATTTGATCTTAGCTTAACATAAAGACAAAAAAAAAAAAGGAAAGAAGAGTTCTAATTTTGTTCAAGCGTTGCAAAGTTCACCTAACAACATTTCTCAAATGTTATTATTTAATACAAGTTCTGAGAAAAACCAAACAAAACATTGGTTTAAAAGTATGGCACACCCTGAAATTTAAAAAGTCGAGAAAGCTGCAGGTTTTTTCATTTTTTCATTTTAAAACAACACAATAACCTTCCACAGCAAAGATTAGAGAAGTTTAAAACAAACATTTTCTTGTTGTCATGTGATTATTTTAAAGATCTGTAAGATGCAGACATGGAAGCAGAGGTCAGTTTAATAAAGAAAAACAGCAAAACAGCAATAAAACCCCCCAAAAGGACAACGAGGAGTAAATCACAGGGACCATGTCACAGTCTGCAGGCGTGTTCCGTCAACCTGATGAAGAAAACATGGAGTATAAATACTGGGGAGGGTGAGTGTTGAATGATGAGCAGGTGTACTGATCAGTAATCAGGGAGCTGAAGAAAACAAGGACCAATGAACATGGAGAGAACAGAAAACCCTGAAAATAGAGAACATACTAGAACCAACGACAACCGAAAACCTAAAATCACAAACATGTGTGTTGCACGTTTTCTTTGTGAATTTGTTACAAAATCAAAATCGAGCTTCACATGTGGCACACATGGGAAAAAATAATTGCAAACCACATGTTCTACACAACTCTAGAGTAAATTTGGAACGTTTTCATGTGGGAACATCAGACCAATGTGATCACATGTTTTTCCACATGGAATCCACTTGAAGTTCACATGAATCTTCTGATTCAGAATATAACAGTTTATCAGAAGCCTGTGAATCTGCTATCAGTTGAAATCAGCAGGGAAGCAGAAAAGCTGTAGTGCAGCAGTGCTCGACTGGAACCGACACTGTTCAACATGCAGAAAGATGAATAAATAAAATCCCAAACAGAAACAAAAAAGTCTGCAAATCTTTGTACCAAAAGCCAACCACTGTCTACATAATACCTTATAACATAACTGCATTTTTGGAGTTAGTGAAAAAGAAGAGAAGATATCGAATCCTTTCCAAGTTTTGAAGTGTGCTGCCATAAAGACATGAGGTGCATCAAAGCATTTATAGATGATTTGATTCCAAAGAATGTTTCTCTGTTTCTAATCTTTGTGGCAGGAAGTAACAAGCTGACTGAGTTGTAGTTTCCTATAACCTTACAGACAATAAAGTTCATCTTTCACTTTGATTTTTAACACTCATAAAGAAATAGTTTAAATTCTCCAACACGGTTTGTCGCTGTCACAGTAAAAACCATAATTCAGCATTTTAGTTGTTAAATTTAAGGGAAATCTATGCAGTTAAAAGGAGGTTAAAAAGTCTGATTGATTTGTGTCACAGGATTGAAAAACAGTGTCACTGTACCATAAAATACAGCGACGAGCCGGGCAGGTTTATGCTAGCAGAATGTCTGTGGATCAGCGTGACAAGCAGATCCTTCTGTTTGGCTTTGCCCTTTGACCCCTGACCATTACTGAAGCTGAAAGACTCACACTGTGAAGGGTTCTCAAGGGATATTTTACAACTTGGACCAAAGTGCAACAACCTCTGCAGACACAGAAGTGCTTTTAAATGGCCCATGTTGTCATGAACTGGAGACTGGAAGCGTGTCTGTGGTGATGGATCCAAAACGCAGGGAGCAGGAAGATGGTGTAAAATCCAGACATTGTTTGGAGTGGATAAAGATGAAAGAAATAAAACAAAATAAACTTCACTTGACCAGACAAGACCAGACTTGTCATGAATTGACATGGCACATGAATATAAATAAACATATGCCAAATGTGAGGACTTGAAATTGATAATAAGGTAGACTGAAGAGTTTAAGCAGCACAGGTGAGAGGTAGAGATGCAGCGATACCGATACTGGTATCAGGTATCGCTGGGGGGCTGATCTCATTCTAATGTATCTGTTTATACCATGAAGCGATTCTTAATTCTTAAAATGTGGAAACTCTGCATAAATTTCACAGAAAATGTTTTTTTTTCACTTGAAATTTTTGTTTTGTGGTTATTTTTAATAATGTTTTTTTTTTTTATCTACTTCACCATCATTTGTTGTTACAAGCAGAGAAGAAAATAAAACCTGTCTTCCTATTCTCTGCATTTTTGTGTGTGGTAGAAGTATCAACATTGGTACTTGGTATCGGCAAGTACTCAGATCCAAGTATTGGTATTGTATTGTTTGAAAAAAGTGGTATCGTTGCATCCAAAGTGAGATGATTGCAGGGGTAACGGAATGGATTTTTCCCCAGGGCCACTCAACAAATCTGCACTTCAACAGTAAAAAACTAAAACAGCAGACATGAAAGCAGAAGTAACTCATATAAAGCAAACAAAATAAACCAGTAACAAAAACAACAAAGGATAACAAGCAGGAACACATGCAGACACTATTAGTATGGAGGTAAACAGTATGATTTGAAAATGTGATTAAGAAAACAAAGAGTACAAAGTACTGATGAACTAATGAGCTAAAAAATTACAAAGATAGATTTTAATTTGTTATGATGCTTTTCTCTCTAATTTTGATTTATTATTACTTATTTGTTAATACTCACTTGTCAAAATTCACTTGTGTTTTCTGTTCTCGACCTGAATGTCGATATATTGTTGGTTAAGAATAGTAGAGCAACGTAACCTACAAAAATCTTTTTTTTCCTTTGATGCAAAGTTCTACTTGTTACTTTTCAACAACAGTCTCTTCATGATCCAGTCAGCTATTAATAAAAATGTATGTTTTGTTTGACATCAGTTCTGATTCTGAGCCACTTTATTGTGCTGAAATGTTTAAAGTTTGCATGTAGGCATCACACAACTCAGATGACCTTGTTGGAAAGCCAAAAGAAGGGATTTAAAGTCATGTCACTGAATAAATTGGTCTTACAGCAATAAACATAAGTTATAAATGATGGAATTTCTTACTAAATTGATAAATGAGACTGAAATCTGATATTGCTTGTCAAGGAAAAATTTAAATAATCTTAGTCTAAACTAGAATTTATTACCACTATAGCAAAGTTACGACTCATTTGATATTTGCAAGATTGCTGTATATGATATAGTTGCAAAGACCTACATTACCAGGAGACCTAGAAAAAAAACACACAATTCTCTTAATTTTAGCTGAGGTGGCAGTTGGTTAGCAAGTGACCCAATGTGACCCCAGAATACCAGACAAGGGCTCAAGTGTAAATAAAGGTTTGGCATTCAGTCACAGTTGTGACACAGTGACAAGGACACTCTTTGTGTTAAGCTGCAGTTGAGTAGGTCACAGTCCGAACGTTTCACCAAGTTCATCCCAAACTCAGAATAATCTCTGCTCCCTGATTCTACCACAAAACAGCTGCTAACATCTCCCCCATTATTCATTTTGCCCCACTCCCCCTAATGTTAAAAAGAATAGTTTAAAACCGAAACAAATAAAAGTAATTGAATGAACCCCGTATCAGTATAAATGTGATTTAAATATGCCCATTTACAAGATTAGCAACCAGAGATTTGGATTAGGATTAATGGAAAAAAACCTCTTGATTTAGTTCAGATTCTGTTTATTGTCATTTTTTGATGAAAGTTTTTTGAATCTAACAGACCTCTTGCATCGTCAAAAGACTAAGAGCTTTCACCAACATTGTAATATAGTTCCAAACACATCACTGAACAGGGTCGTGTTTACACAACACTTCGAATAGAAACTTGATCTCATTTACACAAACACTGCACAGTTACCAAGCAACCCTGTAATTAACGTTACACCCTATAATTAATGCCTTAACATTTAAAGACACAGTCACAAATAAATCAAGCCATACAAACATAAAATACATGAAGTGAAGGTAAATTTATTGGTATGTTTAGCAGTTGCACAACAATTCCATCATGCACAATGCTGTCTGACATTCCCAGTTTACAATCCTGCAATTTTATTCAGAGATAAATCTAAAAAAATGTGTTCTCCTTGTGGGACATTTTAGTTTAAAAAGTAAAAATTACAAACACCTAAAAGCTGCCAGATGAGCCCACCAACAGGAAGAGTGTAACTTTCTAATATCAGAACTGAAAAGCTTAGACGAGGACCAAGGAATATTGATGCTGAATTACTCAAACCCATTTTTAATTTCCAGTTCTGTCTTAGATTTGAGTGAGCAACGCCACTTCTCTGAGTAAATGTGCCGCTGTGCTTTTCAGTCTGATGGTTTGTGGATGCAGATGGAACAAGCCTCAGGCAGACAGTATAAAACCGTCAGAGTCATGCTGAGAGGAGAAGGAAAAGACCCACAGTTATTCTAATTTCTTTGGGGAGACATCCCTGCACAAACACTTAAAAACCAGCATCACATTAACTAAATCCTGCCATCCTTTTCACGCTGAGGGCTTTTCCAACCCCAAAAAACTCTCTAAAGCTCTAGTTAAAAACTCTGGTTGGATATTTTAGATGTTCATGATTGCTTCACCGCAACTTGGTTTTGCACATTACAGAAAACATTACAATATTTTAAATTAGCTATCCTCTAAATAGTGTATTTGACACTTCTGGTTAGAGAGTGATAATAGAAGAATGTCAAGCTTTAGGGTTCAAACCAAATCATGGATTCCAAAAAGTAACTTTTTCAGACAAATGATCCAATGCATGGCACAAGCCTTAAAGTTCAGATCTTTTAAAGTGAAGCTCTTAAAGATTATGAGCAATTAATACAGGTCGTTCACCTTGTTCCAGTACCAAAGACATCTCATCCATTGGTCCCTAACAACTACAGGCCTGTTGTCCTAACATCCCACATCATGAACGTCTATGAAAAGACTCATATTGGTCCACCTGAATAAACAAGGAACCACTACAGTTTGCTTATTGCTGTGGGGTCGGAGTGGAAGACGCCATCATACACCTGCTTCAACAAACCCACTGTCATCTGGACAAAGCAGGCAGCACTGTGAGGGTCACGTTCTTTGATTTATCCAGTGCCTTTAACACAAGTCAGCCTGTGCTATGGTGTCAAAAACTCCAGAAGACACAGGTGGATGCCTCCACAATCACCTGGATTAAAGACTACCTCACAAACAGACCACAGTTTGTGAGACTGAAGAGTTGTATGTCTGACCAGGTGATCAGCAGCACAGGAGCACCACAGGGTACTGTACTCTCACCATTCATTTTCACTCTGTACACCTCAGACTTTCAGTACAGGTCAGAGTACTGCCATCTGCAAAAATACTCTGATGTAGTTGTCGGTGGATCAGAGATGGACAAGAGACTGAGTACAGAGAACTGGTGGACCACTTTGTGTCCTGGTGTTCTCTTCTTGAATGTGAACAAGACAAAGGAGATGATTGTGGATTTTAGGAAGAGCAGCAACAAACCAAAACCCATTTCCATCATAGGAGAAGAAGTGGAGGTGATGGAGGAAATTCAGGTGTCAAAATAGATACACTATTTAACACATTAAATGGACTGAAATGAGTTAAGTACAATCACTGGACTGAAAATTTGCAAAAAACTGCCACAGACCAAAGAAAACTTTAAAAAGACCATCAGTAAGTTTGAAGAATCATTGATCAAGACCATTTTAAAATATTACAAGAAAGTATCTTTGCTTGGAGACAGAATTTTTAAAAAGAGACCAACGACTTTTAGGAACTGTAGAAAACACAAAAGGGAAATCCACATGCACAAAGTGAAGTTAAAAAAACGACTCCACATACACACAAACACACTGAACACTTCCTGTCTTCCATGTGCATCATGGCTCTTGTTTAATATTTCACTTCTTTTGGGTCAGAAAATCCTTTCTGGTCTCTGATTTTTGTTAATCTGACACTGATGAAGGATCTTAACACCTTTTTTTTTCTTTTTTAAGTAAAGAAACAAATATTTTATTAATAAAAAAACCATTTGCATGTGTTGATATTATCACCATTATTATTATTATTGATTTATTTTTTTCTTTTAGAAAGGTTGACGTCTGTGTAATCTGCTTTCTATATTCTTCTAACTGGGATTGCATGAGAAGAGAAATGAACAAAGAAAGACAAAACTGGACTCTAGTGTTGTTTGATCTGCTTCTTGCTCCTGACTTTCATGAAGATGAAATGATGGACCCCCTTGGACTTAAAGGGAGGTAATCTTGCTGCTACCTTGTCAGACACATCTATTCACACCTAAATCTACATCATATATCTCCACCATTCAGGCCAGCCTTGACATTCTTGTCCCAGATGGTGCACCACCCCCCACCCCTGCTGTGGACTCTGCCCCAAATGAGCCTGGCATCTCAGATAGGCCCATCCATCACAGCAGAACCAGAGGTACTTATACTGGGAGCAGGGGACCCCCGTAGGGAGCACCTGCCCTTGTGGGCCAAAACAACCTCTAAACTCCTCCCCCTAAATCCCCCCATTCATTCCTCCGTAACTTCTCTGAGAGGTTAGAGGTCACTCAGGGTGTCAGACGACTTTACATGTTCACAGATGTCAAAATCTGTTTATTGGAGCTTGTATTAATGGAGGCTGGTCAAAGGTTTTGATGTTATTTATTTAATCGTGCGTCCTCACACTCAATAGGAGAGACAGAAATAAATAATCTCTGGCTAAGTTGCATTTTGTGCACGTAAGGAGCAAAACAACAACCCAGCCCTGGAAATAAATGCTGCAGTGAGAAATGTAATTTCATTAAAGAGAAACAAAAAGCTGGAAAGCTCAACTCAGTGGCCAAAAGGAGGAAAGAAAAAACGTCTCCTGTTGACAGATTTGGTCCAAGAGAATGGTACGCCTTTCAGTTTTGGTCCATCTGTTTTGTATATTGTAGCCAAAAACACATCATTGATTTGATTGGACCCAAATGTGATGCTCGAGGCTACTTTATACATCTAAAGCCTGTTTGACCCTCTTTCTCTCTCTCTGCACCAACAAAACTCCCCCCACCTCTTCCCACTGGTCCTGTTTATAGGGGCTAATCCTGGCTGACTTTGTGGTTATTTGTATGTGTGTGTGTATAAATGATGACCCTTGTCCAAGATTTCCTGGTTTTGCACCTATAGGTTTTAGCTTATACAACGTAGAGCACTAATCCATTAAACCTATGATTTAAGACTCAGATTGCACATGCAGGGTTAAAAATAAACTCTAAAGAAATTGAAGTTTTACTGGATTAGCTAAACTGCAGATAACTTTTTATAAAAAATACTGAAACATTTGTGAAACACTCCAAAAAATAAGCAACACTATCAGAAAACAATAGCAGAAACACACACAAAAACAACATTGATAAAAAAAAAAGTTACTGGTTTGTTCAAAGATCCTTTTTTTTCATTTTTAAATAAAACTGATACAATTTAATATGGAGCAGAAAATGTTATTAGTTCAATATTTTTTTTGCTAAACTTGGTTAAAGCAGAACTAAGTAAGTTTTGCTCTCGCTCTCCCCCTACTGGTCCCCTGTGAAAGCTCACTGTCGTAACGTTCCCCCGCCGCCGCCGCAGAAAATTATTGGAGGAGCCTTTTCAGTTCAAACCTGTTACCCACTGAAAACATTCACAGCCTCATGAAACAAAAAATCTTGCAAAGCAATCCTAAAATATCTTTACTAAGCCTTTCATTTTTAAAAAGCTACAAAAGATGTCCCTTCAGGGGACATGTTTTTTGTGTGCACCAGATAATATGTTGTGCTCAACAGATACTTTGCTATCAGGTGCACACAAGAAACCAACTTTTTTTTTCTTTTTGCAACTATGTCCCCTAAGGGATGCCGTAACTTTCAAAGTTTTCTTAAAAGGAAAGATTAAAAAAATATAACTTTTTATTGCTGAAACCAAATTTATCTAAATCTTTTTTTATTTTTAGTTTTGGAAGAGCTATATTTTACTGTAAAAGAAAAAAAATGTTGCCTTCATACCATTCGTTCTGAAAGAGTTTAAACATTTTGGGGATTTAAGGTTTGTAATAAATCTATGAGAGTCTTTGAAGCAACCAGACGGGTCATCTTCATCCCACATCCATCTCCTCTTCAAAGTTCCCAGCGTTGCTCAGCCGACTCACATCACGATTGTATTAATCTCCATCAGACGCGGCCACAGCTGAGCGCTCTGGCATATATCGTCCCACACACTGTCAAACATCCAAAAAGTATAGAAAATATTTTCCACATGTTTCTGATAAAACTGGAGGTAAATCATGGTCTCTGGTGCAGTTTACTTGTTCTGTGATCAACTGTTTATTCAAGTCTCTTTGTTAACATTAGAAATGTCTGTGGAAAACGGTTTTGTTTTAAGTCAATTACAAAATGGATAACTATTAAAAATAAATAATGGCTGTTAGCTTTTCTATTTTCTGATGTAGCATGATTGTCCTTTGATTTGAAGTGGAGACAAAATGAAAAGAACAAGCAGTTGGATTGAGTCCAGACTGTAAATGAAGCATAAAGTGCTCTCATTGTGTGACAGTGTTTGTATAAGCTTTCAGTATAACGGTTTAGATTAACTTAAAGGTTCGTGGGTATAAATTTCGAGTCTCTGCACACATGTTCACAGTGTGGCAAAGAGACGGATGATGATCTTTATTTTTACCACAATCTTCTTGATCAAACGTAAATAGAATGTGAGAATGAGGATGAGCGACGCTTTGGGTGCCTCAGTGTTTATATGAAACAAGTGCAATGGCTTGAGGCACTTGTGAAAAATGTTTGTGAGACAAGAAGGCTTTAATAAAAATGGCGGGAATAACCTTTAATTTCACTCCGTGCAAGTGAGAAAAAAAGGAACGAGTTCAAAAAGCTGCAACATTGCACCAAACTAGAAGTTGTGGTTCATAGTGGTCATGCTTGCCTTTTCAACCCCATCGTGTGTCAGCTACATGCTAACGTGCTGTGATTTTTTTTAGCATGTTCCTGCATCTTGACTCAGTCTGAGAGATCATGGCAGGTAACAGCATCATGACTGACTTCACACAAACAACGTTTTTCCAGTTTGATGCAGTCAAGCCAAAAGTTCATGAAGTTTGTATGAAGAAGGATCGTCATCCGGTGCCAAGGAGGCCAAAGGGCTTGTAGTCATACGGTGAAGTGAATTTATTTGATAGTGTGTGACAGTTATGAGTCTTTAAAAGCACAAACACCCATCAAACATTTTCTTTGAATTTTGTGTCCAAGTGTTGGTTCAACTGCTGCAACACTTTCTGCACTCATTTATGAAAATTGAAGTCCAATCTTTCTGCTGCTCTGCAACTCCTCCTCATCAGGAGTTTGTGCAGTTGTGTAAATGTTGTCTATTTCTATTGATCTTCATCCAGATTCTTAGCACTTTTTACTGCTGTTGCACTGAAAGACCTGGTTAGAAAAGCAAGACTTTGTTTTATTACTAATGTTTCACAACTTTCAATTTCCAAAGTTTATTCTATTTTACTTGCTTGGGGTTGCTTCAATATGAAGAGAAGCTCAGGACTGAATTAAAAATATTATGTTATGGAATATGACTCAAGTCCACCACACAGGTTGACATGATTGAGTCTTTATTTTTATTACACAGAAATATCTGCCTCTTTGAATTGAATTAATGTAATGCAGGTCTTTTGCAAAAAAACAGTCGTGACTGCTTGTTTGTTCCTAATATACTTTCAACATATACAAAAAAAGGTCTTTACAATGACACTTTGGAGAGTTCAGAGTTCCATTTTCACTGCAGGGACACATGGAAAATGTCAGTAACTGTATGCCATAACAATATGACAGCATTTTTCCAAAGTTTTAATGTGAAAATAAACTTCATACTCATATTTCAAAATGACCAAAAAACAAACAAAAAAGGTAATAAAAAACAAACAAAAAAACCCCCAAGAACAATGCAAAGCCTTCCAGTATGTTGCATGTGCAGCAATCACAAGTCATCACGAAACAGGAATTTATTTTCAGGAGGGAAATTCGATCAGTTGCACAATGACTAACTTCTGCTGCTCAAATGAAAATAAATGTCGTTTTCCCGAACTCAAAAAGAATAATACATTTAAAACATGTCGAAAATAGCCTTTGAAGACACAGACAATTTCTTCCAGCATATTGTTTTTATTTTCCAGTCTCAGTTCACTCTGTAATCTGTACCATCTTTCATTTAAGAGAACTTCAGAACAGTTACTCAGTGCTCATGTTGCTCATGTTCTAGCACCAGATGAGATTTGCGATCTCCCGCTGTACACTTACAACACATAAGAATATGTTTCTATTTTTAATATTTTGGTTCAAAATTACAACATAACTGGGTTGATTAATTAAAGTAGACTGTACATTTTCTTACTAAAATGTCATGAACAGACCACAAAAACAAAATAGACATCTTATTTGTCCATCCTTCTTTTTTACCTTCCCAGTCCTGTGCAGGGTCATGGGATAGGGTGGGTTGGCTGTGGGGCGTATCCTTAAAGGTCATTATGTGAAAGGTGAGGTTCAACCCCAAAAATGTCGTCAGCCTATAACAACCATTTATACTCGCACCCAAGGCCAATCTACAGTCTCCAATTAATCTAACATGTTGTTTCGAACATGTTGTTTCTAACATGCTGTTTTTAACATGTTATTTCTAACATGTTGTTTCTAACATGTTGTTTCTAACATGTTATATCTAACATGTTGTTTCTAACATGCTGTTTCTAACATGTTGTTTCTAACATTTTGTTTCTAACGTTGTTTCTAACGTGCTGTTTCTAACATGTTGTTTCTAACATGTTCCTAACATGTTATTTCTAACATGTTGTTTCTAACATGTTCCTAACATGTTATTTCTAACATGCTATTTCTAACATGCTGTTTCTAACATGCTGTTTCTAACATGTTGTTTCTAACATGTTTCTAACATGTTATTTCTAACATGTTGTTTCTAACATGTTGTTTCTGTGCTAACCAAGACCATAAAATGATTTTATCTATCAGATGTGACTCTGAGATTTTTTCCAGTTTCTGCAGTAAATCATGACTCAGGAGAAATGGAAACGGGAAAGGATGTTTATTGTTTATCCCTGTGTTGCATCCCCATTCCTTTATGTTGCATTTTTTAAATATTTGTGAACTGATGCTACTTATTGCCAAAGTTTAGTCGGGACAACCAGTGTTTATTCTTACCGAGTACCAGATTTCAGCTGCTCTGTCATTTGTTTTTCTACTTGCTTTTGCAGCTGTCACTGATAACAACCTGGATGATCTTTTTATTTTGATCTCTGAGACAAAAAAACAATTTGTTTTCTCTTTAAAAAGGTAGACTTAACTAAAAACAAAAATATGTCTGCGGTCTCTTTGTTCATCTAAAAACAAGTTTCGCCAGTGAGTTTAAATGTGGCCTTTTCTTTAGGACAACAGCCTAGTTTATGGCTGCAGCAGCAGATTGTGTTGAGTGTGTGTCACAATGCTTGGACTCAAATGCCAAAATAATGTGCTAGCAAGAGCCNTTTGTCCATCCTTCTTTTTTACCTTCCCAGTCCTGTGCAGGGTCATGGGATAGGGTGGGTTGGCTGTGGGGCGTATCCTTAAAGGTCATTATGTGAAAGGTGAGGTTCAACCCCAAAAATGTCGTCAGCCTATAACAACCATTTATACTCGCACCCAAGGCCAATCTACAGTCTCCAATTAATCTAACATGTTGTTTCTAACATGCTGTTTCTAACATGTTGTTTCTAACATGCTGTTTCTATCATGCTGTTTCTATCATGCTGTTTCTAACATGTTGTTTCTAACATGTTGTTTCGAACATGTTGTTTCTAACATGTTGTTTCTAACATGCTGTTTTTAACATGTTATTTCTAACATTTTGTTTCTAACATGTTTCTAACATGTTATATCTAACATGTTGTTTCTAACATGCTGTTTCTAACATGTTGTTTCTAACATTTTGTTTCTAACGTTGTTTCTAACATGCTGTTTCTAACATGTTGTTTCTAACATGTTCCTAACATGTTATTTCTAACATGCTGTTTCTAACATGTTGTTTCTAACATGTTTCTAACATGTTATTTCTAACATGTTGTTTCTAACATGTTGTTTCTGTGCTAACCAAGACCATAAAATGATTTTATCTATCAGATGTGACTCTGAGATTTTTTCCAGTTTCTGCAGTAAATCATGACTCAGGAGAAATGGAAACGGGAAAGGATGTTTATTGTTTATCCCTGTGTTGCATCCCCATTCCTTTATGTTGCATTTTTTAAATATTTGTGAACTGATGCTACTTATTGCCAAAGTTTAGTCGGGACAACCAGTGTTTATTCTTACCGAGTACCAGATTTCAGCTGCTCTGTCATTTGTTTTTCTACTTGCTTTTGCAGCTGTCACTGATAACAACCTGGATGATCTTTTTATTTTGATCTCTGAGACAAAAAAACAATTTGTTTTCTCTTTAAAAAGGTAGACTTAACTAAAAACAAAAATATGTCTGCGGTCTCTTTGTTCATCTAAAAACAAGTTTCGCCAGTGAGTTTAAATGTGGCCTTTTCTTTAGGACAACAGCCTAGTTTATGGCTGCAGCAGCAGATTGTGTTGAGTGTGTGTCACAATGCTTGGACTCAAATGCCAAAATAATGTGCTAGCAAGAGCCCCCCCCAACAAAAAAAAGACATTTTCTATTGAAAACCAAAGCAAAATGCTCTAAAAAAAGCCGAAATATTGACAGAACCAAAAAAGGCACAAAGCAACTGCAAATACCAGACAGAACTGATGTCGACGGAATGAAAGGAAACAATAAGAATCTGGAAATGTGCGAATGATCGGAAGGAGTTATATACGTTATAACATGAAGGAAGAAATGAGACTTGTGAGAATCCAATTGTGCAACAAAAACAAAGCCAAAATGCTGGTTAAAGTTGTTGTGTTATTGTAATTAGGAAGATTTTTGGAAATCAAAACCATAAAGAAATTGAAAAATGGTGGTAACTTTGGTACAGATTTTGTTTGTAACAGTCACAGCATTGGCTTGTGATCAGACATACCAGGTGCTTTAGGGTCTGAGGTCATTAGAAAACCCCCTATGGTTGATAAACACTTCCCCCTCCCTCTTAAACAAGCGAAGGACAATTTGTAATGACATCTCTCAGCGTGAAAACAAGGGGCTCCATTTGGGTTGAGGAAATTCTGAAAATGACCCGAGTTTAGTTCATCTGGTAGCAGGATTATCCAAAATACCCATCAAACTAAGTGCTATTAAACCTAACAGAGAGATTTGGGTTCAAAAGGTGACTCCTTAAAAATCTTTAGGTCAGACCTGGATTATTTGTAAAACAGTGAAACAGACGATTGACCCTCTGCTCATAACCTCTTCTTTTCTGTAAGCTAAAAAAGAATGTTGTTAGCATCTCTGCTCAATCAAAAATGTGTTTTTTTTTTTTTTACTTTTGGCTAATGCATCTGTAAAATGATCATGTAATAAGTTGCTATGTCCTTCAGCCATTGCAAGGGGGAACTGCAGCTGGGGGAGTCCCAACACATTCCACTCTATTGCACGTGCCTGTGGGTTTGAGTTTGGGTGTTGGGGGGTCGTGGAGCTAGCAGACTGTTTGCACCACTGACATACAGTATATTACACATGCTGAGGAGATTATAGTTTTGAAATCTCCTTTTTGTAAACCTGCTGCAGGAGATTATTGTTCTTCATTGCTTGATAAAGATCTACAAACCAGCTTTAAACTTTAAACTCTAGAGCTATATGCTCAAACCGGTTTGGCCACATATGGTTAAAAATCTAAGCAAAGTCTGAATTCACAAACACAGAAAAGTACAGAGCTTCTCAAAAACCCACAGCGGTATTAAAGTCTAAGGCTGTTATTAATTACACAGCTATCAGCGAGTACATGCAGGGAACTCTTGGCAAGCATGCTTTAAAGCCTGACTGTTTATGATTCTTCATGAAAATATCTGATAAAGACCTCAAGTTTTCAGGTTTCTCCAGCTCATATGTTCCCTTTAGGCAACACATTTTAGATTAGCAGCAGAACAAACAAAGTCATGTTGAATTACTTCTTATTTCTTTACTTTCCTTGAAGAGGAAACAGTTTTAGATGTTCAGATTACTGTTGCACACACAAAATACTTTTTAAACACTTTAAAGCTTAAATTACAAATATATCTATCTTTGGTTCAGGAATTAACCATTGGTTGATGGAGACTTGACTGTCATTTTATTTTTCAAATGTCAATCACTGTGAACTCAGATAAGCAGATGGTGGATTTGATTGATTTGATTTGAGATTGTTAATTAAGATCTGACCAGCACTGATGAACCTATTCCAGTCTTCCATCAATCTGAGGGAAGGGTTTAACTGAATTTCAAAGTCACAAATCCAAACAAAATAGTTTGGTTAACACTGTTAAAGATAAAATGGTTGTCAACGAAATACTGTGAATCCTTATGACAGTGAAAAATGAGATTAGGAAAAAACACCTGACTTTCTAAAAAAACTAAACAAAAAAATGTTTTTGAGGTTGGCAATGGACAAAGAGATACCACCCCAAGTCTAGTATCTTGAGCAAAAGGAGGGAGGGTGAGGACTATTGAGGGCCAGAACCAATACACAGGATGGACAATGAAGATCTAGAAATACTCAAAAAAGAAGACGCCCAATTATGAACTGCTATGTGAACTTCTCAGGCAGGTAAAACCCAGTGTGTAGGGGGAAGAGCAGGAGGAACCAGCGTGGAGGTATATGACCCTACATGGTATGTACCACATACCACAGTGAGGCTGAGATCTACAAATCCTGCCACTTTCTGGACTGAATGACATTGCAGAGGCACTAGTCAAACCAACAGAGACTGAGATCTGTCACACCAGGCAGGAGCGAAGATGCAGACATGGAAGATGAAATCTAAATCTACTAAATGAAGATAATTATTCAACTCATAGCACCACAATGGTAACAGCAAAATGTAAGTTGTTTGTCAAAAAGATTATTAGGTCTTTATAAATGCAAGGAATGTCAAACATTGAGTTTATTTGCTGTACAGGAAATTTCTTTGCAAATGTATTATCAAAGAAAATAATTAGATAAATATAAAAAATACATTGAAATATTGCACATAAAGTGCTTTATGTTGACTCAGGTTGTTCTGAACAACAAAGTCTCCAGGATGTAAAAACAGTACACACAGAAACAATCACAAAGGGAACAGATTGTTTCCATTCAAAAATACAACAGCATCAGTCTGGAAATGGTTTAAAAAAATTATGATAGAACAATAATCTGACTTGAATTTGTATGATAACAGAGAATTATAACTTAGTTTTGATTTGGGTGGTCTACAACTAGACACAAGTTTTGCTTTTGAAAAATTACCGTAGCAACTCAGGTTCAAAATTAATGTCAATATTCATTTAACTTTGTTGGCATTTTATAACCAAAATAAATAATAAAAATCTCTAATTATATCCTGCTTTCACAAAAAATACTTTTATGATTCAAGAAAGACAGACACTTTCCCCTAATGATGTTGAATATCTTTAGTCATTAAAGTTAAACCACATATTATAAGTTTCATTTTAGAAGAAAAAAACAGCTTCAATAAAATACGTGTTTCATTTTCTGCACATATGAACATGTTTACAATAAAACATTCAAAAAGGAATTGCTGAAAACATCTGTTCTCTTTGAGAGATCATATTATAAGTAAAATAATACAAAACAGACTTTATTGTAGATTTTATTTACATTTGTCCAGATGTATTATGGAGGTTAGTAATGAAATCAACCTGGATAGATAACTGAATCTCTATACCACAGTTGGATGAAGTGTTTTTGAAAATTCCCGTCAGGCTGGATTTAAAGAGGCAATGAAGAAAAACATGAGGCATAGACACTGAGACAATGACATGTCCAAGAATATAATAAAATACCAATAAACAAAATAAATATATATTTAAAACATTTCTAACTGCATGTGTTTACACTTGAATTTCAGCCTCCAAAAGGCTTGCAGTAAGGGGCCCTGAATCCAGTTTGATTCCTCCCACCCCGGTGTCCGAGACAACTGGGGAGGCATTCGGGGTTCTGACAGTGAGAGAAGACAGTGATGGGGAGAAATTGGGTGTCATAGCTGATGGAGTAAGTCCTGTGTTTCTGGCTAAAGGTGAGTAAGAGTATTTGGGGAAAGAAGGCTTCCTGCTCACGCTTGGCATCCACTCAAGCTTTCTTGGAGGAACAGTCCTTATGCCAGGTTGAGCTATTCCAGTTATTAGAGGTGGCGGATACATAAGACAACTTGATTCAGCTGCTAAGTCCTCATGACCACCTTGAAGCTCCTCGTCAGGAAGCATACTTATATCATTGAATACTGAAGCTAGACCTTGGAAGCGTGGCTCCCAGCCCAAAAGGTAATCCCAACTGTAGCTGCCCTGCAGCTGCTCCTCAGTGTAAACCAGTGAAGAAAGAGAATCTGCAAGGGTTTGGGCTTCTGAGAGAGGAGCATACCCTTTTGTCCCCATGCATTCCTCTAAATCCTTAACCCTAAGTATTGCTGGAAGTAATCCCTCCCCTCCTCCCTCTTCTTTGAAATGGTGGAGACTTTCTGTACTGGGCATACCCGTCACTAAACATTTGTTAAGTGATAAAATATCTTCTGGCCCAACATCAATAGAGTGGCAGGATATAATATCTCCTGGTAAGACAGAGTTTGGATTCTCAGTGGTCTGTTTACAAAAGGGGTACTCATTGATCCATTTGATCTCCTGATCTTCAGCTGTCTCACCCTCTGCTGAACCACGGCCACTTGAGTCTGACTGACTGTATGAGTTTAAGATGCCCCTCTTTGTATTCAGGATGCTGGGTTGTGTCAGCTCCTGCAAAGATACAGCACTTTCCATCTGGCCATTGGATTCATCAAATGAACCACTATTATGGTTCAACTGTGGATCAACAGCAGAAGATTTACTGAGGGCAGCTGCTTTAAGTTTGTATCTGAGAACCAATCCCACAAAGATGACAAGAACAAAGAGGAACAAGAGTAGTGAGACACTTAAACTAAGCATGTGTGCATTAAGGCGAACCCCAATAAGAGCTTCAGCTGTGCTGGAGATATTGACAAAAACTATGCAAGTTGTAGTCCTGGAGCCCAGCTTGGGGCTACCTGCAGAAACAATCAGTTCCACCATTTCTTCATTGGAATGGCTGCCTCTCATGCGATATACAGGACTTGACACAAAGATAGCCCCAATTGTCTTATTAACTGAGAAAAATGGTGATGAATTCATAAGGGTGTACTCCACCAATCCATCCACTCCTCCATCATGGTCCATTGCCATCACGTAGCCGATTGTGTCTCCGTTTTTAACTTTTTCTGGAAGGAGGAAGTTGTACTGCTTTTGAGTGAAGATGGGGCTGAACTCGTCCACTCCAGTAATGTACATCTGAACTCTCACAGTAGCTACTTTGTCTCCTTTGTCTCTGGCTTCTACCACAAAGCAGTACTCGCTCTCACGTTCATAATCAAAGGTTTGTCTGGTATGAATGTCTCCTGTTAGGGGGTCAATACTAAAGGCCTCCTTCTTTTCGGGGCTGCCGTAGTCCATAAAACAGGAGGACAGTATAGAATAGCTAAGCTGACCATAGATCCCCAAGTCCTTGTCAATAGCGTGGACAGAACATGTATGAGTAAATGCCGGGAGGTTTTCAAGCACAGTACAGTTTACTGTAGGGAATGTGAAGTATGGAGTGTTGTCATTCTCATCCAAAACTTTGACAAAGACAACTGTAAAAGCCACATTATGGTTTTCAGATGTTTCACCTCCATCAGTTGCTCTAATGGTGATGGTGTATTTTAAGTCCTGCTCATAGTCAAGTGAATGATTGACCACCAAAAGGCCAGACTGGGGGTCAAGTTTGAAGTGGCCTTTACTGTTCCCAGAAATGATGTCATACCTGACATGGCCATTGATTCCCAAGTCAGGATCCTGAGCTCTGACCTGGATCAGGCTGGTACCGATCTGGCTGTTTTCACTCACCTGAGTGTGGTACTCTCTGCTGGAGAAGATGGGGTCATTGTCATTGCAGTCTGTAACAGTTATCTTGATGACAGTTGAACTGTTTAGTGGAGGTGTTCCTCGATCAGAAACAGTTACTGTTAATTCATAACTTGCAGTCGTTTCCCGGTCTAAAGGGTTGCTCAGAACCAGCCTTCCTATGTTTGTTTTTTGATTTTCAACTGGGATCATTTTCACCTCCAGAGAGAATCGTTTTTCCTCATTTCCGCTGACAATGGTATAGTCCAAATGGGTATTTTGAGGGCTCCAGTCCTTGTCCTCAGCAGAAAGAGTAAGAAGTGTGGTGTCTGTGGGTGTGTCCTCCCGGAGAGAGAGCAAGTAGACATCCTGATGAAACAAAGGCTCATGGTCATTGGAGTCCAGAATCCAAATCTCAACGGAGGTGATGGTTGAGAGCACAGGATCCCCTCCATCTCTTGCCTCAATCAGAAGATGAATCAAATTGTTGTTGTTGATTGCATTTAAGGGCTTGTTGGTGAAAACAGAACCTGCAATGTAAAAATCGGGATTAATTTATTTTAATAAGCTTGTTCTGAACTGACTCTGAATCTCACATTAGATTAAAATACCTACTACCATTAACAAACCCAACAGTGCAGGATCAAAACATTTCCTAAAACTGTGATAACAAAAAGTTTTCCCATTCTTGCCAAGCATGTATATATCGTTTAAACAGCTAAATCTTAACATTGTGCATAATTTAAACATGAAAGCAAGTTGTTTTGGCTGACATGAGACCTACTGCCTTTTCTGAAATTCCCCAGTTTCGTTCTTTTCGGAATAACAACCCTAACACAAGCTCTATGTTCCAAGAATGACATCAAAATCTCCAAGGTGTCTCAGTGCAACATCACGTCCTTTGAGAAACGTTTTTAAATGAATTCCATGTGCGGATCGTAAGAGCAATTTCCTTGTTGGATGGCATCAAAGGGTTTCACCAACCAATTTCTTATTCCACTTCACTGCCACTTAAACTTTAATACATGATGACCATATGCCTCCTGAAGCGGCACCATCCACTGAGAAACATATAAACATGGAAAAACAGAGCACTGCTGTGACACATCAAGCCTTGGATTATGTTTTGGATGCTAGTCAGGAATGTTTAGACAGCATCCATGTAAATTCCCTGCAGCGCTGCTCCCTGAAATAAAACGGATGATTATGATTTTTCCTATATATCAAATTTATGGCTCAGACATGACAGAAGACAGTAAATCTGTCCTAATCAAAAAAGACAGTCCCAAATGAGTGAATGGGGTTTGGTTTCAGCCTCGCAGGATTTATCTTCTTTCTTTAGATTTTATAAAAGCAGTATAAGAGCATAACCAGGGCTTTTATGACGCCACATCCCAGTGACTTCTCTATGCCCTCTAATTTTTTTCTGTTTATTGATTGGTAGACTTTAAAACATAAACAATATGGAATGTACTGCTGAAAGAAAGTAAACTTTCAGCGACCTCTCATACTGAGTGCTGACCTCCTCACAAGCAACCTCCTCTAAGCAACGTTTTACTCTGCGTCCCTTATATAGGCTGAAGCACTGAAGACGGTGCATGGTCCAGTTGTAACTGTAGCGTTTATCTTCTTCTCCTGACAAATGAACTGTCTTTTTAGGGGCTTGACATACCCTAAAACCTATGAAATTTAGCATGAGCATTAAAAGCAATGGAAAGTTTCATATTTACAGGGTTTAAAAGATGGAAATTGCAACATGGCTAAACAGTGTTAGTTTTATAACAGACCCTTTACTGGTTAAAAACTGTTAAAAACATTTGACACACACATCTAACAGCTCGGGATCTACAATAAAAATTATATTTGAGGCGTGTTACCCAACAGGAAGTCAGCCATTGTGCTTTGACACATTAATTTGGTATTTATTCCTCTAGCAATGTCAGAAAAGAGAATTTCATGGACAGAGTACGATTGATAATAAACTATACATCGAGATCTAAACCATGAAGCTTGTAATGCATAAAAGCTTTTCAGAATTATCTATGACACAGTTTAATTTGATTAAGGTATTTATTTAGTCTAATATACAAGAAAGCAGGCACACTCTCTCTTAGACATGTGAACTGTTTATCAAGTACAGTACAGCTTTTCCTATTATGCTTATTTTTTATTTTTACTTATGTTTTTTTTACCCGTGTCTTGTTGAATGTAGAAGCCCTGAAGAGGAGACGAAAGCAGTCGGTAGCTGATGTTACCATTGAGTCCAGAGTCTCTGTCAGAAGCTGCCACAGACACAACTAAAGTGTTTTCTGTGACCAACTCTGACAATTCCACCTTAAAAAGAAAACAAATCATTCATTATATTTGCTGCAATGAACTTGGTGTCTGATCCTTACTAGGTCCTAAAGTTGGATAAATAATCTCAGATAAACAACAAAAGATAAGATGTCATTAGTGTTTTTAAATAAAATGCTTATTCCACAATTTATAAAGGTTTTAATGAAATTATTATTTATAGAATGTATATGTGGGTTATAGATCTTGATAGAAGTGATAGTGACTCTCTAATAGTAATAAGCCATCATTTTGCTGCATATTCTGATTGATAAATATATTATTTGTACCTGATAAGAGGCCTGTGTGAAGACAGGAGCATTGTCATTGACATCAACTACTTGAACTTTGACCTCTCCGGTGGTCTGATGGAGTGAGTCAGACGCCCACACCATCAGAGTGTACTCCTCCTTCACCTCGAAGTCCAGAGCTCGAGTCAGAGTGATGACTCCCGTGTAACGGTCAATAGCAAACGGATCGCTGGTGCTGCTGTTGCCTGAAAAGCTGTAGGTGATGGTTGAGCCCAAGTCAACGTCATTCGCTGTCACCTGCGTGACCAGGTAACCTGCTGGCAGGTCTGAGGAGAACATTTTTTTTTAAACTAGGTTAAAAGATAGACCAAAAATTAAGACACTTAAAGGAGTCTGACTTACTTTCAGCTATGAACACAGGCTCCATGGGTGGGATAGCGGGGCTGTTGTCATTGACGTCCACTACTTGGACCCTAACAGTGACTGTACTGCTGAGAGAAGGTTTGCCCCCGTCTGCTGCCTGCAGAACCAGCCTGTAATACAAAGAAGATGCTGTTCATCTAAACATATGTCATGGAGGAGTTTTTACAACTTTATAACAAAAAGGTACAAAATCTACTGTTATACTTAATAGAAACTGGCAGATCTTCCATCGTAGCTTTAGGACATATTTATTTTCTTTCCTTCTGATTATAGTCAGATGATTTTCTCCAAAGGAAATGATAGGAAGAACACAGTTTCCTGGATCAGAGTCCACTTTCATTTGGAATTCTCCATGCTCATGTTCAAAGACGGATTTTATTACATGTTGTGAATCTAGAAGTCTGTTACTGTTATCTGTTAGCAATCTGTTATCCCCCCCCAAATAAGACTAATGGACTCAAAATGTGGAGAAACAAAACCCAAGTTCAGAAACTTTAAGAGAAAGTTGCATGAAGAAATAACTATTTTAATAATAGAACTAACAGTTTTTCAATGAGTTACACAATAAACAAGTCAACAGTCCCACATACTGTACATGCATCCTCATACCTACAGCTGAGTTTTAATCCCATGTTAACCTAATGTTAATGTCTCTGGATGATGGGAGGAAGCTAAATGGATTCCTCACAGAAAGGCCAAAGCCAGACTCTCGCTCGGAGTCATCTGAACTTCCTGTTCACAGAAGGAAAGTCTGAGAGATACACCTATAAATTCTCCAACTGTGCTTTTAGGAGATTTTTTTAAAATCTCTATCTGAGCAGAACTCAGTCTTTAACAGAGTTGAAAAACTATATTGACCTTTACTTCAAACTGTGAAGTCCAGTTCAGAAAAACCGACCAGAAAACATTTTCACTCATGTCTGCACTAAAATCCCACTGCTGACTGAACCCCAGGAAACAAGGCATTTGTCTACCGGGCGATGGCTTAAACAGAAGAAATGCAGCCAGACAAATAGATACAATTTTCCACTATTGTGCATCTCTGTCAACCTCAGAGCACAACTGAGATGATGGATCAAAGTGACTTGAAACAGAAAACTGATATTGTGGTACCTGCGAACATACTTTAGTTGATGATTCCTATTTTTATAGGTTACTGCACATATAGGAACACATGCATGCTTAACCCGTTGCTTAATTTACTGCATTAATCTTATGTAGATGACACTTAAATGCCTTCAGTTCTGTGAAGTTGAACCCACTTGTATGAAGCAGTGATCTCACGATCCAGTAAAACATTGGTTGCTAGGATCCCTCTCACAGAGTCCAAAATGAAAGCTTCATTTGTGTTACCGGACAGGATGGAGTATTTAATCTGTCCATTTACACCACTGTCAGCATCGAATGCAAACACCTGGTCAGAGTACAGGAAATGATCAGTTTCAGTGGAGCACACACAATAAACCAACTGTCATGAATGTTTTGAGTTTCAGACAAGTTAAATGTTAGAAATGTACCTGCATGACGTAGGTGTTGTGCACTTGTCCTTCCCAAACAGATGTTCTGTAGGTGTTGTGCTCAAACTGTGGTGCGTTATCATTGACGTCTCGCAGGGTGATGGAAACTCTGCAGTAAGCTGTTTGAACTCCGTTATCAGCCAGTACAACCAGCTGGATGTGAGGATTTGCCTCAAAATCCAGAGAGTTATCCTTCTGAACTCGGACCTCACCTGCAGGAGGAGATATAAACTGTAAACTGCTCCTGAATCAGCGCTTGAGGAACTAATGGCTTTCCAGTTTTTTAAGGGCTCAAACATAAACAACAGAGGAGAAAGCAATGAAGAAAATGTTGAACATGTTATGAAAAATGAGAATATGATAAAATCCAACTGTAGTATCTTTAAAAAAATACCCCAATAAAACAAGTAGAGTGACTAAAAGAAAGAAAAATAAACAATTTGTCTGTATATCATGTTTTCTTTTTACCTGAGTGATGGTTTATGGTAAAAATTAGATTCTCGTTGCCACTAAATATTGTATATGTGATTCTCTGTCTGCTGCTGGTTTGGTCACTGGCCTCCACCGTTGTGATCAACGTACCTTGAGAAAAAGAAAGTGGAAAATAGCTCTGAGGATTTCTTCTGATATTCAGTGAAAACATCCGGAAGAGAAGTGATAAAACTTACCAGCTCTGATGTTTTCATCAACAGTAGCGTTGTAGACTTTGTTTATGAACTGAAGCCCGCTCTGTTCTCCTTTCATGTGAATAAAAACCAAGCAGGTGGAGATCAGAGAGGGACGTCCTCGGTCTGAAACCTCCACCTGCAACTTTCTCCCTGTAAAACCCGCTCTGACTCGTCTTCTCAGTGAGATCTCTCCAGACTCGGAGTTAATATCAAACAGGTTTTCCTCATCAGTTAACTTAAACTGTATTGTTCCGTTCTCACCCCGATCGCCATCTGTTGCCATCAGCATGGTAACCGCCTGGTTCGGTGGGGTCCTCGTGGAAACCCAAGCGTTCAACGGGTTCTGATGGCAGATTGGCAGGTTGTCGTTCACGTCCTCCACTTGTATGATCACTGACACCGAAGTGCTCAGCGGTCCCTGAGTGCAGCTGTCAGAGGCAACAGCTGTAAGGGTGTACTGAGAGATACTCTCTCGGTCCAGAGTCCTTGTGGTTCGGATCACTCCAGTAAAGGCGTCCACAGAGAAAGCCCCATGGCTGCTGTCCTCAGTGAGGGAGAAGGTCACGTCCCCGTTGGGCCCCTCGTCAGGATCAAAAGCACTGAGACGCAGGACTTCAGCTCCAGCTGTGAGACCCTCGCTGACGGAGGCTCGATAGCTCTCACGGCTAAATGAGGGCTTGTTATCGTTCTGGTCCAGCAGTACCAGATGGAGGTTGATGGTAGAGCTGAGTGGAGCTGTACCACAATCCTGGGCCTGTATGGTGATTGTGTAATTTTGCATCTCCTCCCGGTCAAGAACCTGTGTAGTGCTGACAGCCCCAGTGAGACTGTTGATGGTGAACCGACTGCTGTAGTCCTCACCTGGAAGCAGCAAACAGTGATTAAAGTAGGACTAAAGTTCATAAACAGACAAAAAAGATATCTAAATAAAAACTCTTTATTCTTGTCAGATGAACGAATATTTTAGCAGCTTTTCAGAAGAATCTGGGCTGTCATCACAGTGCAAAAAAACCCTTTCAGAATTGAGATACTACAGCATGAAAGAAGCGATCGCCAGGTTTTAAATCAGGTCTGACGTACCACTAAAACCTGAAGGTTTTGAGTAAAACAAAAACAAAACACACACATCCCAAAATTCCCTGTAATGGGTGCTGGAAACACAGAGGAACAACAAATCCATCTAACAAGGCTGCAGTAATAAAACATTCAAAACTGTAGTGAGTGTTTCCGGAGAACTGCGGCTCTTCGGACTGTCAAAATAAAAGCAGTCTGAAGAAAAGCAGTATGCAAAACATTAAATATTTAACAACATGTGACATCCCAAAACACAAGAAAATATGTGCTAAATAGAAACCAGAGCACATGTTTGTGAACCATGTGTTTTTATGTATTTATTTTTACCTAATATGGAGTAGTTTATGGTTCCATTCTCCCTGTGGTCAGGGTCAGAAGCCCGAGCGGTGTGTATAACTCCGGGAGGGAGGTTTTCTGGCAGGCTGAGTTGAAATGACGACTGCATGAACTCCGGAGGATTGTCATTGTCGTCCAGCACAGAGCAGAAGACTGTGGCTGTCCCCGAAAGAGGCCGAGCGCCGCTGTCACGAGCCTCGACTGCAAACACAAATCATGTCACGCTTTTACTTTACAAATGAGCAGTTAGCTCAGATTTCAAAGCCTGCGTGTGACATACATTATAAGAGTTATTTATGTTTGTAAATTAGCTAGTTTTCTAACTGTTGTGAGGAAGTCAATCTTTCCAAAAGTTTTTCGAAGACTTTGCTTTGGACTTTGTCTACTTTTTTTTCTGACAAAAGATTGAGGCCAGATGATATTTTTTAACAGAAAAAAAAACAACAACAAAAAAATCCACAAGGAAAAAAAAATCAACATAAAAACTTGGTATTTTATTTCTTTCCAAGTTTTTCTGCCAGAGATAATTGTCTCCACATATTTTAGTATTTCCCAAAAAGCTCTGTGTGATCTTGGCACAACTTCAACACATTCATTGTTTCCTGTCATTAGATTTTATGGTTTCATTGTTCATCATACTGGTGACTGTATAAATATTGTGATAAAACATCTGAAAGCATTTTTAATCACTAAGCGTTACTGGTCAGGCTGAATGTAATTACAGAGCAAGTGTCCCCCCGCGAGAGGGAAAGCAAACAGTGCAGCAGGCTGGAGGTGGACGCTGGACATTACTGTTCAGACCTTTAAAATGTTTCTCTAACATAAATCAGTCTGTTAAATAATGTTTCCCTCATTCAGAAAGCAGATGTTGAATTCTTTACGACTTTGGTTGTGAAAACGCTTCAGCGAGTGAGAAGCAAAGAGAAACAGAACGGTTTAAATGACTGGAAACTTTTTACTTCTTATCATCTGTGTATGCAATAAAAAGTATTATTTGTGTTGCCTGACAGAAGAAAGCTCTGATTTATATAAATAATGACTTGGATGTATGAAAGAAAACTAAAAACAATGAAGCAAATAAATCTGTTTATCCTTTAATACCAGTGTCCAGATGATATCTGATCAAAGTTTGAGTTTAACTTCATCTGAATCAACAGAATTCTTGAAGAGCTGCATCAATTTCTAATATTTCTAATCCAAAATATTTAGCAAAAACAGCAAACAATACTTTTCTCACTTGCTGAGCTGAATGAAACAAATCCTGACACAATGATGTAATCATCATTAACTGATCTTTTATACTTTACTGAATAAAAATACGAACGAACTGAATGATATATAATTTGATTTTGAAGCAACTTATTTGGTTTCATGTCTCGTCCTAATAACACTAGTTGTGAATTGTTGCTTTATGAATAAACTCATTATAAAACAAGAATAATTAAACTAATCATGATGGAATTTATTTCTTTACAGGATTTTGTTTTTAAAGTATTTCTGGAATATGCGTGGTGGGGGGGGGTTTGAACAACTGATCCTTTTCTGTGGTCTTAGAGCCTGAGGCCCAGTTCCCGGATCTAAAACAACTCAAAGTTCAAAAACATCAAAGTGGTGCAAGTTAAGGCTTCATTTGAAGAGTTTCACACCTCATTAGTTTTGCATTAGTAGCATAGACAGAATACACTTAACACATTCTGTTTTCTGGCACTTGTTCAGCACGGAACATATTGCAGCAAATTATTCTCAAAACATCCGGTCAACCACTAATATTTTGGAGATCTGAAATCAGCCTTTTAATGGGCCCTAGTCTGACCCCACCATACTGTTTCTCCCCGAGTCTCCTAACTGACATAATTCTGACTGCAGGTAAGATACTGACTACTTATAACTAATCCACAGGAACATATTTCAGTGCCTTCACTTAAAGGTACAGAAGTTTTGTAAGCAAACGAGACTGTGCTGCTAATATGATCTTAAAATGAAAAAGCAAATAAACAATTAAAACTGGATGTAAAAACAACGAGACTGGTTCAGTTCACAGATCTGTGTCAACCAGAGTGTGTTTGATTTTACCTCTGAGTGTAAAATGATGATGTTGTTCTCTGTCCAGGTGGGACGTGGTGGTAATGAGACCACTGTATGGGTTGATGCTGAAGAACTCGTAGCCTGGACCCGGCAGCAGACTGTACCACACGACAGCGTTCTCCTCTAAAGGATGGACACGTTTTTAATAACAACATATCACAACCTTAGGTTCATGAAAAACTTGCCAAATCTTTCCTGCCAATGCCAAACAGCTTATTCTTTTATTGACCTACTCAACTGCTGTTTAACCCATAAATGCATATTCTTGATAAACAGTGGTGTAAGATTTATGCACTGAGCATTGTTACAACAAATAAATAATCCACCAAACATACAATTCTTTACATTTTTGTTAATCTGCTGAATGTAATGATGGATTAAGGATTTATAAAACAGTGTAAAAGTAGTATTTTTTATGCTTAGATATATTTTATGTTTTGAAGATAACACAGAAAATAATCACATTTGTTTAAAGATTGTCTAGCCTGCAAATGCTTTTCATGGTTTTCCTTTTGTTAGCATCATATCCAGTAACCGACATTAGTTCACTTCACAAACTGCGACGGTGCAGCTTAATGTTTCCCAGAAGCTGCACTTTTCACTGAGGCATGTTTTAAATCATCTGAGTTCTCTGCAGAGACTTCTTGGAGAGCGAACGAGCCAAGTGTGACGACTGTCTAATTACCAGCAGTAGTAAACGGCTGCTGTGTCTCAATAAACGCAACGTATAACACAGAAACAAAGAAAAGTAATATGTGCATCATGTAGTCATTAGGGTTATTTTAACTTTACATTTGTTATTGTTTTCTATTGGATAAGCTCTCCATATGAAAACTACTAACAGATTAGTCAGTGAAGCTTCTACTGCTCCAGCTGCTCTGAATGTTTTCCAAAAACTGAAACGCCCCTCCAACAAAATGCATTTTTGTTGAATTCCTCATAAAAATGTAACTTTAAATGTGCAACACTTAGAACATATATAACATGTCTACATCTACTTCATCTTTTTAAATTGAAATTCTAATATCCTGTTTATTACACTGTCATGTTGTATTTTTGGAACCCAGGTCTGTGCACTAGAGAAAGTCCTGCCCACTCATCTACCCATCCAGGTGTTTTTTAGCATCAAATAACTAAAAATAACCACATGTTTTAGACAAAAGAGACTTTAATAACACTAGAATTATCTGAGGTGAAAATGTCCCTTTCATTTAAATGGAGGAGGCGGAACTTAAAAACATGTAGAGCAACCAACCACTAGGGGGCGTTTTGTTTGATACACACAACGATCCTGTGTCAAGTTACATGCAGTCCATGGTTTAACATAATCATTTTTATAAATTTGCTTGTAAAATATATTAATGAAGGCATTATTTTCTAAAATAAATGATCGCAACTGGATATAAATATTTTAATTGAGTTTTTTTAAGGATCTGAATTAGAAACCTGAGTTATTTCGTCTTTAATTGATGCTTTCAGCTGCACGCTGGATATTCATCAACATCTATTTCTTTTTGCTACTGATGATATTTAACAAATAATTATCAGACTATTTTTACTGCATAAGTTTACATGAGTTATTGCTCATCTAAAATGCCTTTGAACACATTAACTTTCCATAGAAAATTTCAACTGAACATGTGTCAAAATAAGACACGTTTCCTCTGACTAGGAGATGGAAACTGGAACCATCAAAGTCACAGAACAATGAACATCGTTGGTGGAAGTTTGTGAGAAAAAAAGCAGCACTAATTATTATCAAATAAGACGATGAGAGGAAGAACGGGTGAAGAGACAGATGAAAAATACGGCGCCTATTGGCACAGATGGCTTGGATTATGGCAATCATCATGTGAGCGGACCTTTCACATCTCCCAGAGGAGCTGTGTTAGTTCAAGACAACCCCCCCCACCACCACCACCACCAGATCTTTCTGTTGCCTTTCACCCTGTAGCTCTGGCATTAAAAAAAAACGACACCCCCATTAACAGGACATGATGCAGTGGAGGCTGTGTGGTAAAATAAACACGTGTGAGGAGTCAATTTGTGACTCTGAACAGGGGTCATGTACATGACATTACAAAGAGAAGGAAGAGTTTAGTTTGATTTAAACTGCTGGGTTGATAAAATAGTGATCAGCTGGATCTGAGCTGTGCTAAAATTCAATCCAAAAAAGAAAAAAATACAAATTATTTTAAAGTAAAACTGCTTAAATCTTAAACTAATTGACTGAAAATGTGGCAGAAACTTTTTGCTCTTAATTTCTGAAAAAAAAAAAAAATCCATATTTTCAACCCTTCGTGTGTTACAAATGATAATTTTTTAGGTGACATCAGATATGTATTTATGCTGTTGTTGTTTTTTTTGGCAGGGTAGTGGTTGTGTATCAGGAGTTCAGCTCGGGAGGCTCTTCAGTTTTGTAAAACTATATCGTTGCTGTCATCTAGTGTCACTGGAGTGATATTACAGTCCACTTAAATAAAACCCTTCAGAACCGGTGAGTATGTTTCAGTCATAAAAAAAAACCCCAAGAAAATAAATTCTAAAGATTTTAGAGCTCGTAATGTAACCAATGTTATTGATTCTAATATTTTATTATTATCTTGTCTAACACTTTTAGATCTTATTATTTTCTATCCTGAAATCTTTACGGAAGCATTTGATCTAAAAAAGTCCAGAAAAAGAACTAAAAGATGTTGTGTTCAGGTTTTCATGTACAAACTTTTAATCTGCATCCAACTTATTATCTACAAAAAATTTGAGGCTAATTTTACTTTATGTGATAATAAACGTCCTTTGAAGTTTCTAAGGGCTGTGTGCATAAAACTAAATTTAATGTCATCAATTAAACAATTAACAGAAGGTTCTTAAACTTATTATTATATATTATATATATTATATATATTATATATTATTATAAAAATAATTTTAAAAATTATATATTATAATTATAAAAAAACACTCGGTCTCAAAATCATAAATATAGAGAATGAATGGAGGTTCAAAACATCAATAAATAACAACCACAAACAGGATGTAGGTAACTTATAGTAATTACCCGAGTCCATGTCAGTGGCAGAAACCCTGAACACTGGTTCCCCCGGGTCTCTGTTCTCTGCCACACTGGTGTTATAGGAGGTCTGGCTGAAGACAGGAGGCTGGTCGTTTACATCCATCACCTCTACAGTCAGAGTCTGGGTGGAGGACAGCGAGGGGAGGCCGTGATCTACCACACGGATGGTTAAACGATGGAAACGCCGTGTCTCATAGTCCAAAGGAGCAGAAAGAAACAAAAGGCCTGTAGAAGATTGAAGAGTTTAAACACGGCGGCAAGAAGAAGCAAACAAATACACAACAGTAACAGTAAAACACAACACCTGTTTTCTCCTCCAGTGTGAAGAATCCTTTTTTATTTCCAGCCATGACGGAGAAGGAGACGACCCCATTTGCACCTTGATCGCCATCTATAGCCAAAAAATGATGCACCAGACTTCCCACCTCAGCATCCTCCATCAGCTGAACTCTGTCAGCTGACACAAACACTGGCCGGTTATCGTTTACGTCCAGCAGGAGGAGCTGAACCGTCACCGCTGTTTGTTTACGCTCGTCCAGTGTTTCTGCCTGATCTGTGGCAGTCACAGTGAAAACAAAAACTGGAGTGCTCTCACGGTCTAACGGTGCCACTACAGTCAGACTGCCTGTGTGTGGGTTCATGCGAAAAGGGAAGTGGGAAGGCGACCCACTGACTTCAGGGTCAGAGGTCAGAGCGTAGCAGAGGGCGCTGTTTGGATAAGTGTCATCAGCGTCTCTGGCATGAAAAGCAAAAGCCAGCGATCCAACAGCAGCGTCTTCCTTCAAACCAAACATCACCAGTTTATCAGCGAACCAGGGCGTGTTGTCGTTCACGTCCTCCACCATGACGCTGACCAACACGGACATGTTCACACTAACATCTTCAGCTCTGACTACAAGGAAGTACTGCATAGTGGACTCATAATCCAGCGGCTGGTTTACGTAGATGTCACCAGAGGAGCCGTCGATTCCAAAGTATAAACTCCCATCACCCTCTGCGATGGTGTAATGAAATCTGCCTTCATCTGAGACAGCAGCAGAGCCGATTACAGTCCCAGGCTCGGCGTCTTCCCTCACTAAGATATGTCTCAGTGTCTGGTGCTCAGAGATGTACAGGTCCTCTAATCCATACACCTACATGAGAAAAGCATGAAGAAAATGAGCCCGACATCACGTCAGAAACATCAAGACTGAGCGGAAAACTAACTCTACCTGTATATGAAGCACTGCTGTTTCCTCCTGCGGTGGGACTCCGCTGTCCCGGGCCGTTATTTTCAGAGTGTAGAATGTTTCAGTGTTTTGGGTGAAGAAACGTGTAGTTCTGATGTCTCCGGTTTTACTGTCAATCTGAAAGTGTCCGGGACCATCGTCTACCAAACCAACTGAGATCAAGAAAATACTGAGGATCACACAAAGTCTCAGTTAATATGCTTATCTCAAACAACAAAAACAACTCACCTGCTGCTAGTGAATGGGTAACTGTTCCGTTATCTCCAGCATCCAGATCTTTAGCAAACATGTTGGTCGCCAAGAATCCTGCAGGTACACCCGCCCACATCTGCAACACATTCACAGTAAACAAATAAAAACTTAAATATTTTAATTACATTGTTTTGACTATTATTTTAGCATCAAAAAGAGCACATTACTGTTATATAGTATTTTTATTTTGTTTTTGATAGTTTTCATGTTAAGTGAAATTAAATTCCGTCAGAGTTTCAGAAAGATTAATTATTTATTTATATTTTCTGAGATGTTAGAAAAAATAGGTTTTAAACCACTAATTTATGGTTTAGCAATCTGTTGCATTAGGTATTAGAGAATATTTTTACTGTAAGGAAAAAAAAAAACATCACATGTATTTTCATATTAAAATGACGAGAGATTAAAGGAGAACGCCCGTTTTTTGCAATTGGGGCCTTATTTATTCTGTGAGATGTGTTTTACTCGTCATCAGTGGTACTTTTTTGCGATTCGGATTCGTCTCGGAGATTTTTGATTCACACGGCAAACACCTAAACGCCAATAAACGAGAGTCAGTTGGGCCTGCGTTCGCCGACTCTAAATCGGTTTAAAATCAGTTCAAATCCGTTATTTTTTTAATCTCATTCCTCATTTTGCTGTTGCACCCAGGATATGCGCAAAATCGACCCATTTTTCTACACTGAAAACAAGAGTTCCGATTTGTGTGTTGCTACGAATAGCTAAGGAGTAGCAGTTTCAAACAACTTCCTTACAGGTAATACGTGAGTGGGCACGGAGAGATGACATCACTCTCCCGTCACTGTAAAAAATATCATTTCTATGAGTGCAGGATTCAAGATGGCACTGGAACGGAATAAACAATAGAGTATCTAAATGGCCAGATTAAAAAAATAACGGATTTGAACTGATTTTAAACCGATTTAGGGTCGGCGAACGCAGGCCCAACTGACTCTCGTTTATTGGCGTTTAGGTGTTTGCCGTGTGAATCAAAAATCTCCGAGACGAATCCGAATCGCAAAAAAGTACCACTGATGACGAGTAAAACACATCTCACAGAATAAATAAGGCCCCAATTGCAAAAAAACAGGCGTTCTCCTTTAAGGACTTGAACAACAGAAAAATCTATTTTTTTTTCAGGTCATTAAATCAGACATATAATCACAAAAGGATTGTAGGACTTTTGTGTTGTCCAAGTAGAATTTGCAGTTCCATCTAATTTACAAGACCTTTGCAAAGGAACATTGTGCAGTTTGGCCAAATTTAAATATGGTGTTATATGTGTATCTAAAGGAAAAACACAGCCATATGTGTCAAATTACTGTTGGGCAAAAAGATGTCAAATTCTCAAAGACCTGCACGGCTTGTGAGTCACATTTAATGTCAATTTTCTGAGAGCTAGAGGTATTTACATTCCATTAGAATTAACACAGGGAGAATCCTTACAACAACATAAATGAGTCTTACTTGAACACTCAGCTCTTTGCTGGCAGGCAGATGTGTAAACTGTGGTGCGTTGTCATTAACATCAGTGACCAGGATGTGTACGGTGGCGGTGGCGTTGAGACGAGGGTGACCCTGGTCAGTCACCATCACTTTCAGACTATGCTGGCTGTACTGCTCCCGGTCCAACGCCACCCAGTTGATGATTTCACCTGATAAACAGAGAACGATCAGAACACGCAGCTGCACGCAGAAGCAGAAGACTGTTTCAGTGCAATGGTTCTTACCTGTTTTAGCATTAATTCGAAAGAATTTGCCATCAGAGAGCAGGATGTAGGACAGCTGGCTGTTTTTCCCAGAATCCTTATCGATTGCCTTGACTGTTCCCATGAGGCCTTGCAGCGATGACCCCTCTGACACTGTGAAGTAGTACACCTCACTGCTGAACTCTGGGGCATTATCATTAACATCCAGCACCAGGATGCTTACAGTTGCTGTTGCCGTGATGTTTGTAGCCTCCCTGGATGTGCATAAAACCTGAAAACGGTATCTTGACTCGGTCTCATAGTCAAGATTTCGGGATAGATACAACCATCCAGTCACTGGGTGAATACGAAAAGGAGCCAGAGGGAATCCAGCTTCTGATTGTAAAGAGTAGGTGAGTCCTGAGTTAGATGTGTGAGCTCCTCGAGTCCAGTGCGCTCTCACCTGTATGACCCGAGAGTCTTTTCGGTAGCTCTCACCAATCTCCACCTGGTAGACCAGCGTCTCAAAGGCCAGGCTTTCCTCCACAGCTGTCTGCTCAATGTTTACTGACAGGGTCAGTGTGGAATTCAAGGGAGGCTCTCCTTCATCTTTAGCAACAATCTCCAGGTTATACCTCTGCTGATGACTCTCCTGTAAACTATGATTAAGTGTAACTGTTCCTACGTTTGCGTTTATGTCAAACATACCATTTCTGCTACTTTTCAAGTAATAACGGACTCTCCCGTTGGCGCCACTGTCATAGTCATGCGCATGAGCGATGAATAACATCGTTCCAGGTCGAGTGTTTTGACACACAGTGATGGCGTCGCTCCTTTTGGGGAAGACGGGGGCATTGTCGTTGATGTCATCTATAGTAATGTTCACCTGGGTGGTGCTGTAAACCGGCGAGGTGTCGATGTAGGACTGAAGAACCAGCAGAATATACGGATGAGACTCGTGATCCAGAGGTTTGATGCTGCTGATTAGTCCGGATTTTGGATGTACAGAGAACAAACCCTGAGGATCTCCAGACGAGATTCGATAAGACACCGATTCTAAAGAGCCTGCAAAGACGAAAAAATTCACAATCATAAACAACAAAACATGAAAACACTTGAATAAAATATTACATGTGCAATGCCTCCTGCCAAAAACAACGAACCAACAGTCTTCAACTGCAATAAAACGTGTACTAAGACAAAAATCTACCAATTTCTTGCTGTTATACTTCAACTTTCAATTGCAGCTTTACAGTAAACTCAAGTTCTGCTAGTAACACTTTAGCTTTACTTTGATATCATCAGTACAAGTTGTTTCCTTATACTCTGACTTGGTTTGCCTTTTTGTTTTTATTTGTTGAAAAACAAAACTGCACATACATCTTTATATTAGAGCAGTTTGGATCATATTCTATCATAACTCTGTGATTTTAACGATTCATTTTACTTTTCAGTTTCAGACACGCAGATAACAGAAGTTCCAGCATCACTAACTAAACGGGATAAGTCCGACTTCATGCAGCTGAAATCAGTTGTAAAATGTCCAGAAAGGATACTCGGTGTATTAATTAAAAATAAATAAAAATAAAGAACCAATAACCGGTGAGCAGAAGAAGAGAGCAAAAACTAGCCTGAGTTTATTAGTTTTAAGGTATAAAAGCACATTTGAGCCTAAAGACAATGAAGCATGTTGTCAAATTGCAGTATAATCAAGTGAACACAAAAAAATGTTACTTTTAGAGAACAAACAGTCAAAAAATTGGAAGAAAGAATCCCCTCTGTACTATTTAAACACCACATCTCACACCCACATAACAATACAGATCAGAAAATCTCCCATAATCCTCTCCATGTGTCTGCTGCACTTCAACACTGAAACAAGCAAACAGCTTAACACAGATTGAGCCTTGCTGTTCCACTTTAAATTAAAGTGTTAATCTGTAAATTGATGAGACATCCTTAAATGACTGTCTAGAGTAAAAGAGGGCTTTTAGCTTTAAGAGGCCGAGTAGAGTAACAGGGTGACTATGAAGGGATAATCCTGGAGAACTGGGGAACTGTGCAAACAGACTGCACTTTAAACAATGTAACACCATATTCGTGGTCTTAATAAGACACAAGTATAGAAAATGATCTAGTGTACAGAGAGGGACACTTGTTAATGAACGCACAAATCCCCAAACTTTTTGAGGATTTAATGAAGGAAAAATCTTAAACCTTTAAAAAGAGAGAGTTTAATATGCAAATGCCTTTTACCCTTAATCATTTCTCTCATATTAAAGAGGCCGTTTCATACAAATTTCAGGACTTTGTGGTTATTTCTTAAGTATTAACCAGTAATATGAAACATTTTATATCTAAAAAAACATCAGGAAACACTGATTAACAGACCTTTCAATCTGTCTGCATTAAAATTTGGGTGGTTCCGGCTCCTTCCGTCAGACCTCGAGCAGCAGCTCGTTCATATTAATTATTCGAATTTGCTGGACTCTGATTGGCTAACAAACTAACCTATCAGAGCAAGGTATACTGTTTCCTGCCCCGCTGTGCATGGCAATGTCAGACATCGTGTCTTCCTGTTTGCTACGTCTTATGCTAACAGCTTTTAGCCAGCAGCATGCTCGGTGTGGTTTCAACTGCGGGAGCTGATGAATACTAACGAACAAAGGAGTTGTGACGAAACAGATACAGGCCGTTCAAATTCGGAAGAACTCGGGTTTTATCACCACCTGCTTATTTTGAGAGATAAAAACTGAAAGAGAAGTTGTTGACCTGTTTTCACACCCACTATGAAGGTAAGAACACCTGTGGAGCTAAAATATTCAACAGAAACCTCAGAAAAACCGTTTTTAATGTAATGGCCTCTTTAAATAACATTAGGGCTTTTATAGATTAAATATTAGTGTAAATATTCATGTGAAGTAAAAAGGGTCATTTTAGATCCTAAACAATAATTCAAAGGCTTTTCTGTATACAAGTAATTAGATTATTATCACTAACAATAAGCTCCCTTCATTGTTTTATGACCAAAGAAGTTCAGTAGATAGACACGTACCGGCTGGATTGTTGGCCTCCACTGTCCCAACCGAGGTTCCTAAAGGTGCATCTTCAGCCACGGTAAAGCTGTAGCGTGACCTCTGGAACACAGCTGGAACCTGAGCACTTTGTAGAACATTGATGGTGACCTCTGCAGGTTGAGATGATGTCAGACCTTCTTCATCCTGAGCCGTTATGAAGAGCTTCATGCTAGCTGCACCCAAATGTGTCAGAGAGGAGTTCAGAAACAGTGCTCCTAAAAAAAAATACAAAACAAAAACATTTGAGTAAATTTAGGAAGAAAAAGTAACATATAAGTTTGATATAAATGTAGGTTTTTGTTGACAGTTTGATTGGCAAAACAGTTAAATACATTTTTCAGCATGTTCCTTTAACAAAAGGCCTAATAATGAAAGCATTAGATCAATATCACAAAAGGGCAAAATAAACCAGATGTAAAATATATTACTCTATACAACAGCAACATATTGTATACAGGTTTTAACTTATACCAAACTGAAGGCTTAAAGACAAAATGATTTTTATCACCTAAATATAATCCCCAAATCCAAATTAATCCAGAGAATCTCTGACACTGTGTTTAATTTAGCAGAAAGCTATATAAGCTACAATATATTGTTTTATTTGACTTATTTTGAACTGTAGTATTTAGTGCTACACTGTGGTTGTGTATAAGTCCTAAAGCTTTGAGGCTTTCTGCTCTGCTCCTGCTGAGAGGTGACACTGGCAATCATATCATGGAGATTTAAACTAATGTTCAAGCTGTTAATCCCAGAAAACAACAGCTGCCACTCACAAAAGTTACTTACAGATTGTAGGGAGGGATTAACGTGACAAATCAAGCTTGAAAAGTCACTTCAGAACAGTCTGAAATATGATCTGATACCAAAATAATAAGCCTTCTTATAAAAATAAAAACTACTGAAGATTTTATTTTACACTCTCCTACCTGTTTGTTTATCCAGTAGAAATAAACCGGATACGTCTCCAGGGTGAATGTTGTAGGTGATCTGTCCAAACCTGCCGGAGTCTCGGTCTGTAGCGATAATGTTACTGATCTCTGTTCCAGGTGGAGTGTGGCTGCTGATGCTCACTGTGTATTCGTTAGGGTTAAACACGGGACTGTTATCGTTCAGGTCTTCGATCTCAATGTGCACGTATGTCTGAGCACTCAGGCCACCCTGAAAGAGAAGAGATAAGTCTAAGGAAGTGAAACTTAGAGTTCTAATTAGCTCATTATTATTATAATTATAATTATTATTATATACAAACTTCACTCACAGGGTCTTCAGCTTTGACCACAAGGTCATGGACCGTCTGTCCCGAGTCTCGATCGATGTCCTGTGAGATGCACAGATCTCCTGTGTGGGGCTGTATGTGGAAGAGCGGGTGTTTTTCCTGTTTGTCAAAGCCGTCTGACAGAGAGTAGAGCAGAGCACCAAACTCAGGGCCGTCTGCGTCCGTGGCAACCACCTCAAGCAAAAGTGATAAAGATGAGCAATGATGGAAAAACTTAAGCAAATTATTTTAAAGGTTTCACAGATACACGCATTACAGTGCAATCAAACAACTTGTCCCACACGTCTGAGATAATATGAGCAAAAAATGTTATAAGAACTTTTTTAACATCAGGAATTCTGCATTAGTTTAGGAATGTCCATTTTTGGTCCTAAAGGGCCACCATCCTTCATATTTTAGATGTTTACTTGCTCCAGCACACCTGATTTGAATTAATGAGTGATAAACAGGTTTTAGTAGAACATGAGGATATGCTGAACAGGTCAGAGACACATGGAAAACATGGAGGACTCTCATCCACTAAAACAAAGACAGATGTGAAGGGTGATAATGTTGATTTATGCAGCAGTCTTTGGTTATAATTATGGGTAGACTTTGATTATAAAATATCTATTTGCATTTAGAAGTAGTTTGGTCAATCATGAGGAAAAGAAGTTACAAAAACATCCAGCTAAATAAAGAAAATCATCATATACACAATAAACCTTTGGAGTCTGTCATTTAAAATATCTTAAAGCTTGGATCGGCATTATTGGTCTAACACGCTTAACATCCTCTATAAAACAAATGAAAGTTAAATGACAAGCATGAAGAACTTTCCAGTAAACTTTCAAATCCTTAACTTATTTCATTCTTTTGTTCTTAATGTGTTATCTTGTTTTTTTCTAGCGTGTTGTGGTGCCCGCTCTCATGTTAGATCATAAAACTATTATTATTCAGTTACACATCAACACAATAAAAGCATAAAAAACTTCCTGCAATCAAAGGAGGAGAACTGTCATCTGAACGAAGATCAAACAGAGTCAAATCAGCACCAACTGAGCCGCTTTCATGTCCAACTGTACTCCTGATGACAAACGGATTTTACAACCAGAGGTTTTCCAGTCGTAAAGATGATAAGACCCGTATAGGGAACGAACTCTGATCACAGAAAGTTTTACAAAGATCAGGTCAAGGTCTGATTAGACCTGCACTGCAGCACACAACCAGAACCAGAGTTAGCTCAGAATCCATCCACCAAAAGTTTCTGTACATAAAATTTAAAGTGTTTTTCTTTAAATATAACACTATGCATTAATTGCTGGTTTTTGCATTATTCAAAATAGAACGTGATCATTATAATAATAAAATGTGGTGCATAGAGAAACTGCTCTGTGAAATAAGGCTTCTTTGTTGTGCTTGTGCCAGGCTGCAGAAGATTGGCACTAGGCATCACATCTGTCATATGAAGGCCACAAAGCCGTGCTGAGAAGGCTGCATGTTGTGTGTGTGTGTGCGCGTGTGTGCGCGTGTGTGCATGTGTATTTTTACAAGAAACAATGTTTGCCTTTGTGCAACCAAACTAAATGGGGCACTTTTGTCTGATGTAAATTAGGTGCGATATGTTGAGAGAGTTGACTCAAACTGCAGAGTACTGAACATACTTTAGGAGATACTACAACATACTACAGGAGGTACTTCATTGGTTCCAAAACTTATTCCAAATTTGCAAGAAAATAGATAAATCTGAGGGAAAAGGGCAATAATAGATTTGAGCTGATTTTCCACATTTAGACAAACATGACTGGAACAAGGATTCCAGTTTAAGATTTGAGGTGGTTGATTCAGTTCAGGTAGATTTACAGGTGTGAATGTTTACCAAAAGTAGGAAAAAAACAATTTTTACTGACTCCACTGTATATTGATTTTACTTGGATTTTCGCAAACATTGGTTTTCTTTATGTGACGTTGCCAGAAACTGAACTTAGTAATAAAACCAACCGACATCTTGTTCTGCTGGATTTCTTTAAAACGCACTGACATCAGCTTCCCTATAAAACTGTAAATGAATAACTTGAAGTGTTTTAGTGGATTATAGGAAATAAATGAAAAGGTTGCTGCTGAATCTAAAATGGATTTGATTCTTTGAGAACGCACTGGACAGTAAATTTAAACTTCTAATAAACTTTAAGGCCGTAACTCTTGACAGTTCTGTCGGCCCCCCTAAAAGAACTTGATTCAGATAGTTACTGTCCTACAAGGAGGAAAAAAGTCGTTGCAGTTTCTTCTTAAATAAACCTTTGACTTTAAATTTTCTCCCACATACTTGCAAAAAGCAGCTTCCAACATCGCCGTGCTCTGGTATGGACACACTGTACAGCTGCTGCTGAAACACCGGCTCGTTGTCGTTGACATCCTCCACCAGGACTGTGACGGTCGCCGTGGACGACAGAGCCAGCTCTCCTCCATCTACAGCCAGCACCAGGAACCACACCTCCGCCTGTGTCTCTCTGTCCAGAGCTGCAGCCGTGGTGATCAGACCCGACTCCGGGTCGATGCTGATCAGCTCACCCCGCTTTGACTCCAGGATGGAGTATCTGATGTCTGAGTTGACGCCTTCGTCTGCATCTCGGGCCTGAACCTGAATGAGGGAACTCCCGTGAGGAGCATCCTCAGCGATGCTCACAGTGTACACATCTTTCTCAAAGACTGGGTGGCAGTCGTTTGTGTCTGACACTTTCAAGAGGAAGACCATGTCACTGCTCATTGGAGGACTTCCAAAATCAGATGCTTGGATCTTCAGCTCATACAGATCTTTGTCTTCCCTGTCTAACTCAGAGTTAACACATAAGGCATACAGGAAATCATCTGTTTGTTTCAGAGTAAACTTCCCCTCCCCCCCTTCCAGAGTAACAGTGACCATCTCATCCTTGAAGTCTGGATCTGATACAGAAATCCGGGCAACATAGTCCCCAACTGCTGCCGCCTCTGACACCACAGCATCTCCCGACTCACTGAGAAACAGCACACTGATGGTGGGACTGTTATCATTGACATTAAGCACTCCAACTCCAACGAAGGTGGTGCTGTACTCAGGTTGAGCTCCGTTGTCTCTCGCGTTGACGATCAGCTCATGAAATGGCTGTACCTCAAAATCGAGCCGCTTGTTCAGAGAAACCGAACCGGTGGTTTCGTTGATAGAGAAAATGTGATTGGGATCACTCTGTCTTCTGTTGATCTCATAAGAGACTCTGCTGTTGTCCCCCAGGTCTCGATCAGCGGCGTGTACCTGACAGATGATGGACCCAGTGGGAGCATCCTCACGCACTGAGACATGGTACTCAGTCTGGTTGAACACAGGTGGGTTGTCATTCTCATCCAGAACATGGATGTTCACCTGCAGGGTCCCCATCCTGGCAGGGATCCCCCCATCAAAGGCCTCTATAGTCAGACTGTAGAAGTCCTGAGTCTCTCTGTCGATTTTCTGATTAAGAATGAGATCCAGACTGTGCTGGTTCTCAGATCCACTCCGAAAGTCCAGCTGGAATAGCTCACCCATATCTGTCTCTCGGATCCTGTATCCCTGGGTACCAAACTCCCCCTCATCCTGGTCCTTTGCACCCTCAAGGTGCAACCGGGTCCCTGGTGGGCTTAACTCTGAAATGTCCAACAGCACTTCTTTAGTGGGGAACACGGGCGCGTGGTCGTTCACATCTTCCACCTGTATTCTCACTTTTATTACCTCCCCCGACAGAGTGGCTGCCACGAGCTCATACCTGTCTCTCGTCTCTCTGTCCAGGATCACGGCCGTGGAGATGATGCCCGTGTCTGCGTCTATCTCCAGGTCTCTGAGCACATACGAGTCTCTGCTCTCAGAGATAAAAAACCCGGTGCTCGGTCCGCTTAAAACCGCTCCCAGATCTCCAACGATGGTCTTAGCAGGCAGACCCTCTTTAACCTTCAGCGTCAGGTTGAACACCTGTCCGAGCGACTGCGCACAAAGCAGCGCCAGAATAAACATCTGGATGAGTGAGGTTGAGGCATTCTTGCGACCCATTCCTCTCTTACGCATGACTTTGGTCTCTTGATTTAGAGAGGACGAAGTCGGACTACATCCCTCCGCGTCCAGTTCGTCAATCAGGTTTTAGAGCCATTTAAAAACAAAACACAATCAGTTGAACATATCGCGCATTTTTACGCAAAGGATTAGCCTGCGATTTTTCTTTGGTTTAAAAGAAAACTACAAAACTAGAAATCTGAGGAGCGCAAATCTCCTGGAGTCTGTGACAGATCATGGCACCTCCAAGCGCCAAATGCGCTCAGAAGGATCCTCCTCTCAGACAGCACGCCCCGCGCGCGCTTATCGGCTCCATCTGTGGCCCTGATTAGTTCAGATGTAATTAGGCCGACAGATTACACTCAGTCCTGCTTGCTGACAGGAGGCCTATTATGTCTGACCTGCTGGAGATGCGGATGTGAACATGAATAAAGGTTTAACCTGAGGTAAAGTGGCAGAAATAATCAAACATTAAGTGGTTTAAGAAGGGTCTTCAGGTTTGGAAGAGATGCAGTGGCTCCCTCTGCTGGTGAAAACATGAAGGGCATTGAAGTGATTGATCTGCCCTGGATTTACAGATTTATACACCACATCAGTCAGATAACGTCACTTTATATTTCAGTTATCTTAATTAACCTCGATTGTTATTTTTACAGGATTACAAAAGACACATATATACAACATAAAGATTTTCTTGCTCAATCTTATTTTAGATCCGATTTTAGGTTTCAAACCCAGAACATTCTTGCTGCAAGGTAACAGTGCTACCAACTGCACCGCCATGCATGCAAGTATTTTAAAGAAATATGTGCACCTATATCAGAAAGATTTTTATAAAGGTTCTGTAAATGTTGTGGCTCTGATGCAGAGGATGATCAGCACTTTGAGGAGATCCTGTCAGTCACCTCCCGTCATCTGATCAGACAGAACCAACTAAACATCACCAGAAAGAGATACCAGGCAGAATCTTTCATCACGCTGTCGGAAAGCTCTACATTAGTGACTCAAACATGTGAGAAAACAAAACAAAACAAAGAAACACTTCAGTTTACGAGGAATTCTCACCTAGCAATATGAATAAAAAGACCAGCCTGATAGAACGACAGAAATTAAGTCAATTTTCCACCCAGTTTTTGTATGACGTGTGAACAACTGATTCAAACTTGCTCTTTGTTCATCTTCGTTTTGTTTCTGCTCTATATCCTTGTCTTCTTCTCTTTACATCTCCTGTAAGTGGGGTGTTCAATCCTGGTCCTCGAGAGCCACTATACTACATGTTATAGATGTTTTTCTGCTTCTACACACCCAATTTGAGCAAATACTTAATTAACAGGTTTCCTCAGGCATTAGAAACAGATAAATTATAACACATCAAATCACCAAGATGAATCTCGTTTGTGTAAACCTCATTCCCCCCAAACTGTCCGCTATTACATTAAATACTTTTTTTGACTTTGATGCTGATAACAACAAAAGACTATAACTTTCAACTTCTCACTGAAAAATGTTGAGACCAAACTATTGATGGAAATAACCAAGATCCTACAAAATAAGAGGGATTTGAGTAGAACCTGTTTTATTTGGTCAAATACTGAGGAAATTAAAGCTAACGGCTGTAAACGCATCAGGAACTCTGAGTATGTGCTCAAAACAAACAAAACCTGTGTTTTTAAAAAGAATGGGGTCTTTATTAAAACGGAGCAAAATAAACTTCATGTTTCAAGGCAGAACAAAGTACCTGAAACTGAAAAACAATGAAACTGTGACAAAAGTAAAAAAAAAAAAATCTTTAGAATCTTTTTCGCTTGAGGATTTCTGGTTTCCAGTTGACCGGGTGGCTTTCTTCGGTCTAAAAGAAAGAAATTATACGGTTTAAAAATCATCCTGCAGCCTATAAATATGCAGATATGTAACGAGACACGATAACTCACAGCTGTGTCGTCCTCTTTGTAAACTTTGATGGTCTTGTCGGCCTCTGCTGTGATCAGTCGGCTCTCTGAGTGGTCGAACAAACAGGCGAAGATTCCCGACTCGCTGTCCAGGGAGCCGGGCTGCACGGCAGCGTGAATCCGCTGGAAGTTGTAGCCCGTCCTCCAGTCCCACATGTGCATGGTTCCATTGTCGGCTGAATGAGGTTAATGTGAATCATTTATAAGCAATATATCAAGAAAAATGTCCAAACATGAGCTCTAGGTGTAGCCCTGCGTGTTATTACCTCCAGACACCAACACCCCATCAGAATTAACAGCCAGAGTGTTAATGATGGCGTTGTGGCCTGACAGATTTTGAATAAAGCTGCCATCTGGGAACATCCACTGCTTGATATTATCAGCTGATCCTGATGCAAACGTGTACCTTGAAAAATAAGGAGTAAAACCTTAAAGATTGAATAACAGTCCAAGCCCTTAGAGCTGATGCTGTTCAGTGGAACAACAATTCAGTCAAACTTTATGAAATAATCTCTAAGGTTTATAAATTACAGCTTGAAATATCAAATTATCCATAAGACTGTCTGATCTAAATCCCACTCACTGTCTGGGGTGCAGGACCAACGTTCTGACAGACTTCTTATGGTTTGTCAGAGTCGCTCTGGTTTTTCCAGCGATCAGGTCCCACAGTCTGATGGTTGCATCATGGCTGCCTGCAACAAGAACAAAAAGAATCTGTCATACATCAGACAGGAAGTGGTAAACAGGAAGCTGCAGCTTTACACTAAACTTCTTATAAAATTCTGGCACAAGGTCGTGACTGGTGTTATTAAAAAACAAACAAACAAACATATTTACCAGTGATAACTTGTGGTTCTGCTGCCTGACACCGGACTGTCGCCACGGTGTTGGTGTGACCGGTGAGTGTGTGCACGTTTGCTTTTGTCCTGATGTCCCACACCTGCACAGACAGAGCAAATCCAGTCAGTATAATGACTCAACACCTCAGGCACTATATTCTTTAAAAAGTAAAATAAATAAATAAACCAAATAAAAACAAAAAAAAAACCTAAATTTCACAACAAAAATTATTTCTAACAGAAGTTCTTACATGTAACTATGTCTCTGCATGTCCAGGTGACACATTATGTTTTGAGTTATTCTTCTAACAGTAAACGGGAGAGAATCCGCCTCTCCTCTTCCTCTTGTTTCATGGAGGTCTCTAAACTCTTCTGCTACACACAGGTGACACGTGACTACCATCTAGTGGTGGCAAGTGGATATAACATGCGACTTTGGAACCCAGAGAGTTCAAATCATCTCAGATGTTTCATCATTTAAAATGATTCCTGACCGTTAAAAGGACCATCTGCCATGTGGTTTATCTACTAACTATTTAGAACTAGACACACCAGACTGAAAAGTCCCACAGCTGGCTGGAGGGTTACATTTTAAGCCCCACCCCCTTCCATGTAATAAATGAAACATTTTGGTCAACGGTTTAACACTTTTCAAGTCAAATTAACATTCACTCATTCACACGTTTAGTGGTGATAAATACATTTAGCCCCAGCTGCTCCGTCAAGTTTCTTTTTTTTTTTGACAAAATCCCAGTTTAATATGAACTCACTCTTGCTGTAGCGTCTCTGCTGCACGTCACAAGCACGTCAATAGTTGGATGTAGATCCAAATCATAAACAGCACTGAGGTGTCCGTGGTAATGCCTGATTACCTAAAGGACAAACTGATACTGTCAGAAAACTGCAAAAATACCTGAACGCAGAAAAAGGACGATTCAAACTCAATATAATATTACTGNGTTAAACGCTGAGTGTATGATGATGTTCAAAACTTCCTTCACTTACCTTGTTGTACTCCAGATCCCAACATTTGACCTGCTTATCTTCTCCGCAGGAGAAAAGGTAAGGGCTGCGACTGCTCACTGCGACGCCACGAACTGTACTGATGTGTCCCGTCAGAGACAGCTTGAGTTTTCCACTGGCCAGATCCCAGATCTGTCAAGACAAGCAACCTCAGGATCATCACAGAAACCTCCAAAAACAAAAACTGTAAGAACTTGACTTTTTTTTTTAATAAAAATAATACCTACACTCACTACAATGACCTGAATGTTTTGAAATAAGACATGAAGAGATCAATAAAATAATTTAAAGGAAGAAAGAAAGAAGAAACAATTTAACAGAGAAGGTGTTAAATAACATTTTGGAGGTGTCGTCATGTTTCCTCTATATTTAGAATAAAACATATTAAATCCCGATTTTACAGCCATCAGTCAGGGAAATCCACCATGGAGAATTAATGCATATTATAAGGATCTGTCTGAAAATTATATAGTAAATAAAGAACTAATAATTTGGTGAAGCTGCTGTTTTATGCAGCTTTCATCACCTTTATGGTTCTGTCAGCTGACCCCGTGACAAACCACTGGTTCCCGGGCTCCACAGCGATGGACCTCACCCAGCCAAGGTGACCGCTGATGACCTGTCACATGAACATGACAGTTAAAGAACACAAGGCACTCGATCCCCATGCAGGTTAGAGTCATTAACACGACGGGATAAATGAAAACTTGTGAACGGATCTGCAGATACCCGAAACAGTTTCCAAGGTGGGTGCCACTGGGGTTTAGGCATCGTCGGAGCTCTTCTCATAAGCGCTGAGCTTCTAGTGCCACTTCCGTCCATGAGAGACTAAAAGAAGACACATTCATAGTCAGACACTTTTGTGATATTTACATTGTGATCTCTGACACTGCAACACTATTATTAAGAGAATCTTGTTGTTTTTTTAGTAATTCTCAGGTGAGTTAAATGGTTTCCCATGGTTTTGTTCTGTTAGCTTTGGGTTGTTATTCTGCAGATAAGACTGACTGCTCAGAGGCACTTAAACAAAGCTAGTAAATACAGTGTTCCTTACTAATGCGGTGGATGGAGGGTGAACTCTCTCTGCTCCTCCTGCATGTCTGTGGATCTCTGTGATGCTGGCTGCAGTGCGGCTGGCCTCCTGCCTGAAAACGCACAACATAGATCTCACTGATCATCAATGTTATCATAGACTCCAAATTCCTGCTGCTGACAAAACAATACAGGCTTTAAAAAAGCACAAAAAAGATTTTCTCTTGAAAACAAAAAGAGATCTACCTGACTTGTGAGGGAGGTAAAGCCAGTGCCAGAGAGTGGACTCCTCCCTCACTGGGATTCCTGTGCATCTTTGTGTCGGTTGTCAGCGCCACGCCTATTGAGTACAAGTTGTTGGTATAAGAACTGAAGTCATGGCAACACCATTTGATGAAACAGGTGGGAATGTATGATTTTGGAAACAGAGCTAGTGCATACCAGGTCCAGATGGATAAGCATGCGTCCCAGTAATCAGGTAATCTGGATCATCACCTAAAATATTTTGTTAAAAAGAAAACAAGTTACACAAACTGCTCTTAAATAAGACATCATCATCTTTTCTTCAGCAGCCAATTCACTGACTGTGGTGACATACATGTCAGTTTCCTCGTTACCTTGCTGTGTGTAGTTCTGATGGATCTGCAGACCATCATGAGTGTGTGAGAATCTCTCTTTCCCCTCTTTCATAACAGGTATGTGTAAAACTGGACCGTACTCGGTTTTTAATTTCACACCCATCTTCACTTTATGGCTGTAAATACAAAAAATAAAGAGACATTTCTCAGTAAAATCCCCTAGATGTTACTACACAGATGGACGTGATGCACGCTGGACATACACTGAATCTGATTTAGTAACAACTTAAAGCATTAATAAAAGCATTTATTCTAAGAGTGAGTGAATCAGGGTAATCTCTTATAAAAATGTTACTTTTTGCAATCACATGAAATAATAATAAAATAATTAATTGAAACAGATGATTTTTTAAAAACAGACATGTGAAATGTGAAGCAGCTGATTTATCTGATCAAAATAAAACTCTTCTGGAGCTATAAAGCAAAAGGAACATGTCACCAACTGAAGGGATAAACTGTCTAAAACTATCTTTACAGATGAATACGTTTCTATAAAATGCACTTTTTCTCCAAACTCAATCACAAAATGATTTGTAACTAGTTTCATAAACATCTGAACGGGGGTATGTTGTAGATGTTTCCCTGTTTCAACACACCTGTTTGAAATCGTCTGCATTTCAACAAGTTCTGCAGAAACCTGTTAACGACTTGTTCATTTGAATCAGGTGTGTTGAAGCAGGGAAGCATCTATAACATGCAGGATAGTGGCCCTCGAGGCCTGGAGCTTGACACCCCGAAGCTAGGTCTAATTTACCTTTCATCGTCCAAAGCGATGGATTTAGCATGGTCCGACACAAACATGTCATGAGTCCTTTTAAGAGATCTGAAGACCAGAGTGTGGACTGAGTGCTTCTGGACATCCTGTACAAAGTAACACTATCACGTTAGCAATCCCAGTAAATAGCCAGGCCCAATACATTGTGGACGTTTCAGTGCATGCTTAAAAAAAAGCAAGAAAGAAGTTCTTACCTCCGTCATTTTGGGGTGAAATATAAGAATAATACAATAAATGTGAAAAAATAGATGTCTTCTTTCAGCGAATACAACTTAGAAGTTGTAAAACGCAAACAGCTCAAATATAACCACCGCCGTAAACTAAATGACACCGGAAATACATCGCGTAAAACCCGGAAGTAATCAAGAGCCGTTTGAAACTCAAAAGCGCCACCTGTCAGTCAGGATGAAAACAGGCAACATGTCTAGTAAATTAATAAAATACTATGTTTAATGTTTTGATGATCTTAAATGAAACTAATTTGTATGATTGGTTTAAAGTTAAATTTGTTGATGCAATGTGTGAGGGACACAATGTTCAAAATAAGCCTTTTTTTTAATCAATCTTGGCACAGCTTGGGAGTCAAATGGAATTTGGACTCCAGAAGAGACTTGAGGTAAATATAATGATGTATTGGAACAAATACTACCAGAGCAAAACCCAGAGTAAATATATGGTGCAATCTTGTGCTCCAAAGCAACAACAATAATGAGATTTTGTTAATAAATACAGTGTTGGACATTGAACACATAGAACAACACAGTCCCCCCATATTGTGATTTACACCAAAAATAAGAATCTTGCCTTTGTTGTATTGACATTATCAGATTCACTGACCATAAAAACACATTTAGCAATTGGATTGACATTGATTTATTATTAGTTCAGTAGTTATTCATGAAAATAATTTTTCAGTAATGGTGGTTTTCTTCTGGATCGAGCCCCAGAGTTTTTGAAGGAACATCAAATCTGTTACACACTTCTGATTCCACAGAGTGTCGACAATCTTTTGTTGTTTATACCAAGTTTATACCATCATTTGTTCTTGCAGTGATAAAAACTCAGAAGGTTCCCTATCTGGAATTTTGTAATAATCCAGATAAATCCTTGATCCATATCAGTCCTTGGTAACATGTAGAACCTATTGAGAACTCACCTTGTTTTTTGTTTTTTTTACAAGCACTTGGACCATTTATTGTAGAGTTACATGCAGATATGTTAAAAACAGATATATCTCACAATGATGAAGAATCCTTCAGTTTTTTTATCTTATTAAAAATAAACTATTGATATAATTTGTTTCACCAATATTATGAAAAAAAGCTCCTCATTCCAAAATGGAACAATCGTATTTGAATTTCCCTAAAAATGATATGATAAATAAACCAAATGGTGAGTAAGCTTTAGTTAAACTGTGTCATAAGCAAATTAAAATGAACAATCATTCAATTACATAAATTTCATATAAGTATTCTTGCATTTATAAAATTGGGTGTATTTCCGTGCACATGGTACCAGAAATAAGTAATTTATTTTTACAGACAACATGAAGCCATGACCACTTTTCTCAGTAAGTAAAATACATTTATTGAGTGCTTTAAAGAAGGAGCAAGCAATGGCAAAACAGAATTATGTCAGTCTCCTCTTTAAACACCGAGTCCGGCAAACTGTTTCACCCCGGCCTGCTGTCCACCTCCAGCTGTGATGCGACTCAGGGGAATAAGCTTCATCGTCGTCTCCTTCAGTGAGTACCAACGGTCGTGCCATGTGGCCCAAATGATGCCGTTGTCGAAGCCGTTCTTAGCGTCCTTTTCTGTGTATCTGCCTCCTGGACCAACAAAACAGAGTCTGTTCAGACTTCAAGAGATATACATTATTTAGATTCTTGGATAATTATGTTCTTGGTTTCTAAAATTAGAAGTTTGATGCTGAGTTGGCTATAAAAAATTCCAAGTAGCAGTCATGGATCAAGTCATGCAGTCTTACCCTGGTAGTAGTTTCCATTCAAATGAGCTGCATGACATCTATTCATCCACCAGCCAGAGCCATCCTGGAAAGCACAGCTGCCATCATACCTGTCATTGTCCACGTCATAAGTGCTGAACTGTATGCCGTTGTGTGAAGTGTAGAACTTATCGCTAGGGTCGTCTCCAAAGTCGACACCATCGAAGGCATCACCTGCGTCACCATTTAAGTAGAAACCGTAGGTGAGACGGTACATGTCCTTCTCTGACCCGATTCTGAACATGTTGTAGTCGGCAAACCTGGAGAAAGGAGGACAAACTTGCTTCAGTAAAGATCAAGAATTATCAAAGTGATAGTCTGGAGTGGGATTTTGTAGAAAGACTTGCTTGTTGTCGATACATCTCTGAATAACTTTAGTTTGGAGAAACAGAAGTTAGTTTAAACAGTCTCAAAAACTAACAGTTAGTTTTACTGTAAGCCATTAAATCCTTTTCCCTGCAGGAATATTATATTCTTGACAAAAGCCCCCTCGCTACACAGGAAGTGCTACAGCTAGCTTCTTCTATTTGCACTAGTAAATACCCAAAGAACACTGAAAATGATCAAAACTAATCTCTGTTTCTCCAAACTGAACTCATTCAAGGTGCTGTTTACAACAAGATAATAGTGTGTCTTTGCTCACATAAACTGTTATTTTGTGTTTGTGTGTGTTTGTAGCTACTTTTTATTGCCCTGCCAGTCGACAAGCTCGATCCGGAGGACAGTCGGGATGGTCGCGGTGGCTGTCAGCTGATGGATCTTCTCATTGCCGAGCCAGAATTCTGTTGTGTCATCTGGGGAGAGATAACCGAATCCTTCCCTGTACTGAATCCAATCTTTAGTGAAGTTCACACTGCCATCACGTCTCTGTTGACAGGAAAAGAGTCCAACATGTTGGCTGTAGGATTTTGTATTTTAGACTGACAAAAGCATTTAATGTCCATCTCTTTAAGAAAATGGAGTTAGAGTGATGGAGAGAAGTAAAAACATAGTGACACACACCCTCTGAATTAAGGTGAAACCACGTCCGAAGCTGTCAATCTCACAATACACCAGGAATTGTTCTTTTGCTGTTGCTGGCTTCACGAAGTACAGACCGCTGACGGTGGCACCTTTGTTCGCAATATCCTGACAGTCTGATGAAAAAAAGAAAAAAAACAACATAATGTTGATTTCATGTTTAATGCAAAGAAGTGACAACATAACCTGTAACAGATTCAACCTAAAATCAACATGTGTACTCTGCTTTGATGCAGCACATCGATTTTAGCCTCTGACTAAACACTGAACTGGGACAAATGTTGGTCCATCGAGGCCGGATTGAGAAACTTATTGCGAAATAGAAATCACCCGAAGGTCATGTGGTGTCACCAACCGTCTTTGTTTTTTTTTTTTTGTTTTTTTTTTACCTATTCCTGTTGTACTTTGGATCTCAACAGTGTCTCTGCAGGGTTCGCTGCATCTCTGCTGGAGCTGAACAGCAAGTTTCTTCAGATCGGCCATTCTCCTCTCGTTGGAGGAGATTGTTTCCTGAAGTTCACTAAAAAAGAAGTCAAAAATTTGAATTGTGTGAAATACTGAATATGGACTTCTAAATGTTTTACCAAATAATTAAGGAGTTTAAAAAACAAAACAAAAAGAAACTGGAGTAAAAATAATGAGAAGGAACTAAAACTCGAGATGTAAAGTCATTTTCTGATTAAATCAGACATGTTTGAAATGTAAAATAAAATACAATACAATTATTTGCATTAGATCAATATATTTGAAATTTGATAATTAATACTGAGGACTTAAAGTAATTTTATTAAGTAATAACATTAAAAACAAACAAACAAAAAAAACATTTTATTCCATCAAAGTGAGCAGCACCTACAAAAGTACTTTAAGACTTCCACTTTTTCCATCAGCATTAAAAAGAAAAGAAAAACAAAATAAAACAAATTTAAAAACTAGTTCAAGAAACTGTTTTTACACAAGTCAGAAAATGTCCTCTATTAAAAAAAACAAACAAACTAATATCAAAATACTGAGTCAAATTTTCCCTGAAACAAAACAACACTGTGCAAACTTACAATATTTGCTGCTCTTGTGCAATGATGGTCTTTTCAAACCGAAGGACGTCATCCAGCATACTGGAGGACCTCTTAAAATATGGATCTAACAAAACACAATCATTTGGTTTAACAATAAGAAAAACATTTGAAGTAATCAGCAGTCTGTAGGTTGATTAGTGTAATATATCAGTGCTTAAAGAAAGTAGAATAATTTACTTGCTGAAGACTTTTGAGCGGAAACAGCCGAATCTTTCATGTACGAAATAGTTTCTTCTGCTCCTTGAGTCAAATTTGAGATTCTCTCCAGTTCCTCCTGCATCGTATCTAAATCCTCTTTCACTCCTGGTATATACCTCAGAAAGTAATCAGCAACTCCACAGGTAGTGGGGCAGTACTTCCCCTGAATGTGGATAAAACACGTCAAAAATACACTCATATTTCAAATAGAGAAGCAAACATCATTCAAAATGTAAAAAGATGCAAGTTTGTGATGATTTGACACTCACAAAGCCATCATTCATGTTGCATGTCTGTGTTACGATGTTATCTCCTCTCGTTTGCTTCATACACAAAAGAAAAATATCTCTGGTTTAGATTTTAATGCATGAGCAAAATTTAAGAAAACACTAAAAGAAAACTGACTTACGGCTGAAGAGAAGGAGAAAAGTAAGAAAATAAGTCCTGCTGTAGCAACAAGTGATGCAGCCATGCCGATCCAGCCACCAGTTTGGGTTTTGAGTGGAGTATTTTAGATTTTTTGGGGAGAGTGAAGAACAACTCGACACTGTGGGATATTTATCTGAACAAGGTCCTGAGTTCAGCTTTTGATAAGGCGTCTGTACACAAACATCCCACTCACTTTGAGTCACAGGTTGAGAGGAACAAATAGGCCAGACACTTCCCAGATGTGATGATACCTGAGTGACGGATGGTTTCCTCCTACTTTAGGACACATCTGTATGAATGTTTAATCCGTTTATCACTGAACAAGTTATGAATATGCATAATGTGAACTTTGAACCGGGGGGTGGGGGTGGGGTCATAACACCCTGCTGAAACCAAGATTTTTCTAGTCACGTTTGTAAGTCTGCAGTTCCATGACTCAACAAAATGTCATCACATCATGAGTCATTACTAGCAAAATAAAAAGTAAAATCTAAAACTAGCCGTGATTAAATTACGTTTCTTGGTTGGACGCGAGTTGAAATGAAAAAACAATTACTGCACTTTAAAACCCATGACTGAGATTGTTGTTTTTTTAATTAGCAGCTCACTTTAAACTCTTCAGAACTGGATTAAAGAACTCTGCCATGATTTTTAAACACATGTTTAAAGGTACTGTGTGTAAGAATTACAGGGAAATACTCACACAACAGTCTAATGTCCCACTGATGTTGAAAATAAAGTCTCATTGTAACAGATCTAGATCTCAGCCGGCTGGGTGGTCGCTAGTTTCTGTCATTTTAAAAATGCCGTTCTGGGACGGAATCATTGTTTATAATAACTACTCTGCATCTAGACTTCCTGGTTCCATAGCGAATCACATGTGAGTCTGCAAGGTTGCCAAGTCACACAAGACACAAGCAGCTGTAATTCCACAACGACCAAGTGCAAAAAGTAAAAGAAGCAGCCCTGAGGTAACTTGTAGTAAGAAACCACAACTTCCTTCCCAAAAACTGAACAAATACAAGAGAAATAAAATGGGGATCAACATTGGAACTGGCAACCCGACAGAAAAATCAGGAAGGGTAATTGCGTGATTAACCTTTGCTTTAGAAAGTTTATTAATAAATGTTTTTCTTTTGTGTTACATTTTCAAATGAAAACAGCCATGAAGAAACAACTTCCATCAGTAGAACAAAATCAAACTTTTATATTTTAAACAGCTGAATAGAATCTCAGTTTTCATTGTAAAAAGGAAGCAGGTCACTATAGCCGAAAAGCTTGAAACTTTGCACCTTCCTGTTTAAAACAAGAAAACTTCTAAGATGAGAAGCGAAACATTTTCAAAAATAAAAAACAAGATCCAGTTACTTTGAACCTAAGGGGATTGTTTTCTAAAGATTCAGTCTCATCTGAAGGAATCTGTAAAGCTTTTCTCCACACTGAGAGAAAGAATAGAGCACAATACTTCAGTTTTATCAGTGGTTCTTTCAGTGTAAATGTACCATTTAATAATCTGCAATGTACCGATCGCATATAAAACTCAGCTGAACTCTTAACTGAAGAAGGAATGTCATTCTTAAGAAAGAATTAGCTGGATCACGTCTTTGATTGTTTTCATTCTTTTTACTGGTGAAATCTAAACTGTCTCCATGTTTGAATGTTTGTGTTTGTCTTTCTGTGTTGGACAGGAGGTCTGATCAGGATGTTCCTGGTGTCTCGTCCTGTGCCAGCTGGATCACGTTTCAACCTCTGGGACTCAAAATACAGAGTTATTTCACCAACATGACCAACTGGATTAAAATGAATCTGAAGGTTATAGAATGAGATCCATGTTTTGTCTGGATTTTTGCAGTCCTGGGATGGTGTGCTGTCATTCTGTTGTTCATTTAAGATATTTCATCACAGGTGATCAATCAGAACAACTTTCAATGAGTTTTTTTCCCCAAAACAGGACAAGCAGTGATATACCCCCCACACTTAAAGATCAAATCTGTCTATCAAAATTTAGGACTTGTGTCGTATAAACTGATAATAAAAACAGACACGACTTCACTCAGAGGTTCAGACATGTATTAACACTAGAAGCATCTATAGCAAAAATATTAAGCTGGATTTTGTGAAAATAATTAATTATCATGATTCATTATCACTCTGAGGAGAGAGTGACAGTTTAAACCGTTTTTTGCAAAACTCAGAAACAAATTATGAGTGGAAAACAGTTAAATATCATCTTTTCCTCCAGAGATTTGCTGCACTTACATATAAAACCACTAGTGGGAGTAGAACTGCTATAAAATAAAACTAGCAACTTGTATCAGCCCTGAAAACATGAGGTTGGTCTAAACTTCCCAAACTTTGAAGCTGTAAAGGAAACTTTATTATTATGCCAGAAATATGAATCATTGCTGATAAACAAAACATCCAATTTTCAGAATGTTCTCATGAAATTATGAGTTTATTTCTGAACAGAGTAAAGTTTTTAAGACTGTGAGTGTATTTAAATGTATTAACTGGTCAGCTGATTCCTGTTTGTGTGACCTGTGTTATCACACTGGTTTCTGTACAGGCTGCAACTATTAAAATGGATTAAGAATCTGGTGAACTCTTTAACATGAATAATTTCCTTTTGGGGATTAATAAGGTTTGTGATTTGAAACATGCTAGAACTTCCATAGTGAGATCATGGAGGCTTTCAGCAGCATATTGGTGGAGTTTGGTGTCAGTGGGTCCGGGTTCGACTCGGTTGTAAACAATTTGATGGGACTGGTCACGCTGGCCTTGGGTCCAGGCTTTGAACCCATCTGGGTGTGTCATGTTAGCATGGCATCATCTTTTAGCACATTCTGCTTCATCCAACATCGTTCAGACTCGGTCTGAGAGAGTCATGACTCATCAGGACCCAGAGTGCATTGCAATCTCAGTGTATATGATAGGATCTTCGTAGCAGCTTGTTGTTGATGTATAAAGCAGGTTGAGGGGCAGGAAAGCAGAAAATAGCAAGAATAAACACTTTGGCAAAAACTCAAATTGTAGCAGAATCCAAATTTTTTTCACGATAAAGATTTTTTTTTAATCAGCTATATGCAGTCCAGCATCATTCTAACAGACTGTAGATCTCACATGGGGGTCATCAGACTTCATCTAGCATCAATGGGGCCAAAGAGTGTGAAGTTTTTCCAAATAAAGTACCTTTATCACAACATGAAAATGTTTAAATGCTGTAGATTTGACATCTACAGTACAAACCTTGTAATTACATCACATCATAAACCATATGCAGCTGTTCCAACTACTGAGCTTCCATGTCTCTGTTTGTTGTACAGTTTCAGTTAGATGTGGTAACCGATAAAAGATTAATCAGAGGTAATTCTTTGGGTGCCACGTTGTAAAACGCGTCTTTTATGACATCAAATCAAACAGTGAAGATACATGTGGCCAAATAAAGCTTAATAACAGTTTGTCTGCAGGCTTCGTGTTGACATTAAATTAATCTTCCCTTTGCTGACCTGAGGATGACCTGCCAGGCCCATGAACTTAAACACAGCTGAACTTTTCCTGAACTGGCCTGTTTGTGTAGATACAACAGCTGGAAAGTGTCACTTTCAGAGGACAATATCACTGAACATCCCATTCAGGAGGTTGTCAGTATGTTTGTCTTCTAAAGACACGTGGACATTCTTACATCGTTTCGACTATGTTGGGATGCAGAAAACAAACACAAACCTCCCCTAAAAAAGCAAAAAAAAAAAAAAAAATCTGTTGTTTTCAGTCTTCATCTCGTCAGTCAATATGATACAGAATTATTGTAACTCTGGAAACAAGCAGGAACAACATCAGTTTTATGGCTGAAAAACAAAGTTTCTGAGCGTTTGTCTGACCAGGACTTAAAGGTAAAGAGCCGTGTTAGTCTCAGCCATAAATCTTTCCTGCACATGTAGTTTTAATACCACGTCAGGGTCAGCTGTGGGTCACAGACTATAAGTCAACTCAGCTGAACACAGAAAGGCAGCAAGTGTTTCACACAACATCAGTTAGCAGGATTCTGAAAGACAACAGTTTGTTCACTCACTAATTATTTTGTTTTGGTTTGTTTTCATAAGTCAGTGTGAAGAAAATTACAGTTTTTTTATCCTTAATGACTCGTCATAATGCTAACTTCATGCATAAAGAGTTTAAGCTGTGAGTCAAACTCAAGATCTTCTTGTTGCGAAGCAACAGTGAAAAATAACTGCAAACTTGTTATAATATTAAACATTTTGATCTTTATGCTGTAACAGAGAAATGAAATGAGCATACTGAGTTTATACATAAAAGCACTAGCAAAGCTCCGACCTTCGACGAGCACCTCAGTTCCCCCATATTGTGATTTGCACCAAAAATAAGAGTCTCAACTTTGTTGTATCATGAAAACACCTTTAACAATTAGATTAACATCGATTCATTATTAATTCAGTAGTTATTTACAAAAATCACTTTTTTTCCCCAGTAATGGTGGTTTTCTTCACTGTCTGGATCCAGATGCTGATCCAGATCACCCCCCAAAATCTAATCACTTCTTTCTTTGACCATTTCTGACCTTTCCTGAAAATTTCATCAAAATACATCCAGAACTTTGAGTTATCCTGGTAACAGACAAACAAACAAACAACAGCTTCCAATACTCAGACCTAAAAAACTAAATCTGCAATTTGTTATAAATGTGAAGTCATTTTAGTTCTTTAATTTAGTATTAAATATTTTCTTAAAGATTGTTTGACTAGAGTCAAAGTCGAATGAGTCGAGTTTTAATTACTTTATTCATTTATAAGACGAATTAAAATGACTACTTGAAAAAAAGTAGTATTAGAAGGTAGAGTATGAGATCAGAATAGTTTGTATATGTTTAACACTAAATTAATTTATTGAAGGTTTGTTTTGGTTTTTTTGGCACACACACTAAACTATCAGATCTCTGTTCAGTTTCTTATTGCTACTCGGTAATTAAACACACTTCCTCAAAGCAGTTTATTCTCCTTTTAGCAAACTGTCTCACAGACTGAATAATAACTATCCTAAAAGTCAAATTCCAGCAATTATTCATCCCTTTGCACAGATTTTACAGAAACTAGGTCAGTGTTGAATGATGACAAATGATCCAAAAGAAAAGATTAAAAGGGTTGTTGTGTTTCTCAGAGTTTTTCTGAGGTTTAATGATGTAACTGAAGCCTACATGATTAACGTAATCCTATCAAAAGACTGTGTTTTTTCTTTCTGTAGTGCATCTGGGAACATTTAGATCATCAATCTGGACTGATCCCAAATTAATGATCTTTTTGGACACTGAGTCCACTGTGAATCATTAACGTCCTCCCCTCACAGCCCCTGAGACAGAGTCATTATCTGGATGCCAATCAGCCTAATTAACTAAAAATCAAATATTAAATCGTCAAACGACAAATATGATGAGAATAGAGCAAATTCAAAGGAGTTTAGATTGTCATCTGTCTGACTGTGGTTGAAAAGATCCAAATGCAGGACTGGAAGTCAGAAAAAAAAATAGAAAAAAAATTAGGATACAGAAACACATTGATCAACATGTCAAAAACTCTCAGATAGTAACTTAATCATCTTATTGATAATCCTCAAAATGTCAACACCTGACAAAAGCCCTTTCTGTGGCACCTTAAGCAGCTTTAATCACCAAACTCATGCGCAAGTGGCAGACAGAATGAAAAACAATCTAATGTCTGATTTCTGTTTCGATCCAGCGTGAGTCAAGATATTAAGTGGAGTTTAAAACCAGAGTTTATAGAAACAAAGAGTTTTGTTATATTAATTAGTAGAAGGCTTAACTCAGATTTTATGGGATCAACTGCAAAAAAATAAGTGGTACAAGCATTCCAACGTGTTTTATCCTCACGTTCCCTGATTTAGTTTGTAGTTCAGTTTATCGTGTCGTCATATGATTCATTATTTTCCCCAGTATTCCATATTTTATCTGGTTTTTCTCCTTGTGTATATTCATCAGTCTTTATAATTAGTTTTTACCCTTTTATTTCTATTGGTAGTTTCATGTAATATTTATTAACTCATGGTTTTCCACCGTTTCCTTGTGATTTGTGCTGTTTTCCGTGCAATTGTTTTTCTTTCTATCTAGTGTTTTCATCTAACATAGTTCTTTTTTCATTCTACCACCGCCTTGTCCTCAGTTTCTCCTGATCTCCCCTTTTCTGTCATCGGGCACCTGTTCTCATGTTTAACAAACCTTGCTGTATCTCATGTTTGCTGGGCCAGTATTCTCTTTCAGACGCTCTTGTTTACATACAACACATCCCTGTATTTATGTTTATCAAGTTTAGTTTTCATTAAAAGTAATGATTTTAGATTTTACCTTCCTATCAGGTTCTACATCACAGCCATACCATGTGTAGTTCATGACCCCACCTGCCAGCATTTCTCTCAGCCTCTGTGAAATTGTCAAATTTTGTTTATTCTAAATTACACTATTCTGAATCCTTCATTAATCTATCTTAACAGAATGTACAGATCAGCAGTGTCTAACGCTCATTCTGTTTGTCTACTTTTGTTTTTTTGCATCTCATCTCACCATATTTAATTAAACTATGAACTTATGTGCAATTTAAAAAAAATCAGCAGGAAATAAGATGGGAGAAACAGCAGGGGAAGGGAGGGAGGCGCACGTGAGCAAGACCTCTGACAGCCAATCCTGTACCTGATTTTCCTCTCCTCCTGGTGCAGAGAGGATAAAAAGCTCATTCCTTTAAACGTCTTCAGGTTCTTTTCCACTAAAACTGCCACGATGTTGCAGCTGTTGACTTTCTTAGTGGAGAAGTTCTCCATTATCTTTAAGCTCAAACTGCTTGAGATCAGCTGTTTGGACAGTGAGGACCGGGAGCGCCCGGTGCAGCACGGACCACCACCTCACCTCCAAAGAGGAGACCTGCTGGAGGTCCCCAGAACCCTTTTCACACACTTCGGTGTCTATTTAGGCGACAATAAAGTAGCTCACCTGATCCCTGACATCCTCCCGTTGCTCACAAACAACAACAAGCTGATCAGTTCTGTCATTACAAATAACAGGCTGATTCTCGGCTGCATTTATAAATGCGCATCGGTGCGGGTGGACACGCTGGAGGATTTCGCCTACGGCTCCAAAATCCTGGTTAATTACTCGGACAAGGTGATGAAGACGCGCCCGCTTCCCGGTGACTGTGTCGCCCAGAGAGCTGAGAAACTCCTCGGAGAGTTTCCCTACAGTCTGCTGTGGAATAACTGCGAACACTTTGGGACTTACTGCAGATACGGATCTGCGAGCAGCCTGCAAACTGAGAAGGTCTGTTCCGAACACGTGAACTCAATCATCGTCAGTGACACGTGGCACATAGTTAATTGTTTAATTGTCTGTAATTTGGCGGTAAATGTTCAGGAAATTGACCAGTGCTAAATTTAAACGGTCATAATTTGATTTTAAGCTTTTAGGAAAAAAAAGTATATGAAGTGAAAACAATTGAAATCTTAACTAAACTATGAAAGCCACTTGTTATGAATTGATTCTCATAGATTAATATATTTCAAGTTAATTTTAAGAAATCAGCTTCACTCATCACAGTTTGGGATCTGTATAATTCATGATTATGTAAACAATGGATAAGCTCATCGAAAATGAACATGTATACTTCAGATCTGAGCAATATAACATATATTTGTGCCACCACCTTGTCGACCCTTTCTCTCTGTGTTTTATTGATGATCCCGTTTAAAACATAAAGATTCATCAGTGTGACAGTTAAGTGATGAAACTTATTGTTACCATAAACATAATTGTTCTAAAACAATTTCAATACAAACTTTAGACGGCCAAAAATCAGGTAAATGCCTTATTGGATTTAATTCTGAAAAATAACAACGTTGCATTCTGTTTTCTTTATTCTTTGTAGTTCTGTGAGTCCCTGAAATCCCTCATCAGAGACGAACGCAGCGTCATGGTTACAGGCCTTCTTGGACTTATCTCCATCGTCTACTTTGGAATGGCTATTTCAACTACATTACCCACTATTCTGATTCCCTTTACTCTCTGGATGGCTGGTTAAAGGAGATCCAATATGAACATGAACTGAATTGTGAGTCAGTTGAGCGCCGTGTTCCACGACCATGTTGTTGTGCAGATGCTGAGTTCTATAATTACTGTCTTTTCATCAGTGTGACGGATGGAAACACACAATCTTTTGTATGAAAATAAATTGATGTTTTTTTTTCTTTTTTCAGTGTTACAGAAAAAAAATTAAATATGAATATCCAGTGGATTAAATGTCTTCATGTTAATATTGTATGTTAATTTAAACCAGAAAGTTAAAAATTTGTTAATAAAACAACTGTTTTGTAAAAAGATTATTTTTACTCGTGTGTTTGTGTGACCACATGTTTCACCTCTGGCCCTCCTAATGAAGATTCTTGACCTAATTACACTGCACACAATGTCCGAGTTTTGAAATATGTCCAGGCAGTAATAAGATTACCAAAAGCTCCTTTATTTCTCCTCCAAACTTTACTTGAACATTGAGCAGTCTTTAATCTAACCATGCAGCATCGCTCCTCCCATTTCCACTATAGAAATAAAAGCTTTTCTCTTTAGGTGTGTTGTTCTTTGCTCTGCCATCATGTTTCTCTACCAGCTATTTGGATTTTTCTTTGCTGCCACCAAAAAGGAAGAGGATTCAAAATATGACCCGTCTCTGTACAAACGCGGTGACTTATTAGAGGTGCCCAGGACGTTGTTTACACACTTTGGGATTTACCTGGGTAATGATCGGGTGGCTCATCTCATTCCCGACATCCTGCCTGCAATCACCAAAAACAAATCTGCCATAGCCAAGATGGTGACAAATAACCGCCTACTTCTCGGGGTCATCACTAAGGTGGCCAGTGTGAGAGTGGACTCTGTGGCAGATTTTGCTTACGGCTCGGAGATCCTCATCAACCACATGGATAAAGTGTGCAGGCAGCCTCCGCTGGACGGGGACGAGGTGGCACGAAGGGCTGAGATGCTCCTGGGATCCGTCACCTACAGCTTACTGTGGTACAACTGTGAACACTACGTCATGTACTGCAGATACGGACTGGCCATCAGCTACCAGACATACAAGGTAAAGAATCCAGAGAGAAACCCCAGTGACTGTTAATCCTTCGTCACTGCCAACAGAAATAACTAAAAATGTAAAGAAACAAACATTTCTGTTTTGTTTTAGATGAAACCAACATGATCTTGTCCTTTTACCTGATGTGACATCATGCGTGACCCTTCATACTGCAGAAAAACTAAATTTAAATCAGTTTGCAGCTAAGATCACAAAACTGAATTAAAACTGATCATTTTTCATGATTATTGGTTTCAAAGATCATTTTATTCTTTTCACAGTTGTTTTCAATTGTTCAAAAGTTAGAAATGATCTAATTTAGCAGGTTTTGAAAGGACCAGCTCAGATGAAACCAGCATTAAGCCAAATGATCTTATGCAACTGAAGAAACAGTTATTTCACAATGTTTAGCTTTGTTAAGGCTCAAATCCAGAAAACCTCAATGTGCAATTACAGTTTATGTTAATGAGGTCAGCAGCGCCATCTAGTGTTAATCAGGCCAAGAACTATCATCAGTTTAACCTCCACTGCTTCACTAACTTCATATTTTCTCTACTCTTTAACTCCATCTTTTATTTGTAATGTTTTTTTCTTTTTTAGTTTTGCACAACCGTACGTAAGATTGTGTTCAGCAGGATGAGCGCCTACCTGACGGCTCTTTGTGGCGTGTCTTCCATGTTGTATCTGGGCTGTGCAACGCCGCTGACGATCCTCCTCAACCTGCTCATCTCCTTCACCATCTGGATGGCTTCATGACCGCGTCTCACGAAACAGCAGCAAGTTACGCTCGCCGTGTTTTTGCTGCGTATTTCTACCTGCTTCCTTCATGTGCACCATTAGATTCTTGTGAATCATCTACACTGTTGTCATTGTTTATTTTGTAATAATCTTGCACTTTAATGAATATGAATGATATGAAATACTTTAAAATATGATTCAGGGTTGTATAAGAAGGCTGTAAAAATATTCCAACGTTAGAAATAAATGTTTTGGTCATTGCAGCAGAAAGTTGAATTAGCCTTTAATCTGCCACATCTGCATGATGGTCTTTTCCTTTCGTTTGCTCAGGCGTTAAACACTGACACAACCTTTTCCAAACCTCTCTGATTCAAGGTAAGAAAAATACAACAGTCGGTCTGAATCGATAAAAGCAGAAGCTTTTTAATAAAGATCAAGGTTTTATGACCTTAAAAGCTTAAAAAAATGAATAAATAAACCAAAAATTTCAGAGCTGCAGACAGAAACACAACATCTTTCAGCTTCATTTAAAGACTGAGATGGAACCGGCGTTCCATCCACAAACAATCAGTAAAAATAAAGTGAAAACAGAAGTGACTGAAATACAAGTTTAAAAACAGTGAAGCAATGAGTTTTACTTTCTTGGTGTATTTAATGTGAACATGGGGAGGAAAAGTAGACAGAAAGTTCCCTGACTATCATCTGCACGTAAAGCTTTTCTAAACAGACAATCTGCTCAGTCTCCATGACAACCTTAATAGTAAACCAACCTTACTATATAAATCAGAATTGCATCAGAATATAAATCAGCTGCATGTTACAAAAGATACAGAAACAGATGTGAAATATAAAGAAGTTAGACAGACACACATGTCCTGGATGTTTGTTTGGTGGCGAGACTGAGGGTCCAAGAAAAGGTTCTTGTGTTGTAAAGTACAAGTTCTGATACTGGTGCTAGTTCTAATGGACCACCAGGTCCTACAGTATTTTTTGGGAGGGGCCATCTGTCAAGGAGGTTTACAGATCCTGAGGTTGGGCGCTTACAGCAGGGGTGTCCAGTTAGATGCCCAGAGGGTCACTATCCTGCATGTTTTTAATGTTTTCCTGCTTCATCACACCTGATTCAGATGAACAGGCTTCTGCAGGATTTGCAGACATGTTGAAGATTTGAATCAGTTGTGTTGAAGCGTGTAGGATAGAGGCCCTTGAGGCCTGGAGTTGGACACCACTGGCTTACAGCCAGTCACCTTCTCAGCTTAGCAGATGACGCTCTGTGGTCTCCCTTTGCGTTCATCAACATACCAGACTGTGATGAACGTATGAAGGATAAAATAAAACAAAATGCACCATCACAGACTTCATCCTTTGCTGTGCTTTTTTAAAAAGGGAGGTAACATTTTGCTCCTGATTTAGACACTTGGACCTTATAATTTCCAGATGAATGATGTCACAGAAGGATTATAACTTCTGTTGAGCGTTAGTGTCCAAAAACCTTAAAACTCCAAGCAGTAAAGATAAAAATAAAAGACTTCCTGTGCTTTGATCTGGGTAAAACATGTACTGAAAAATATTAAAAAGAGAGCGATCACCTTTCCAGTACAATTAAACACTAAAAACAAGAATTACTGTAAGAGAGGCTGATGTAACATCACAAGTGTTATTAAGTCAACTCGAGTGCAGGTGCACACTTCCTGCTGTGATTGGAATATAACTTAGTTTGGTTGCCTCTCAAATTGGCCCCCAAGTTTCAGGGTGAAATCAGATTTTCTCGTGGCTTCTTTGTAAATCCAGTTTTCATTTTCTGGAAAAGGAAAATTGGATGAAGAACAGTAACAGTTGTTGGTTTGAGACTCTGAGCATAATAAACATGTTTACACTGTAAAACCAGATCACTACTCATCAAAGATCTTTTAGAATGACTTTTATTGATTTAAAATGCATTCCTTTGGTGCTTTTAATTCATATATGTTTTTAGTTTTTACAGCATAACTTGTACTTAAAATATGTCCTTTAATATTACCGTTTTTCTAAATTAGTTTGGAAGGTAATTTAAATGTTTAAAAACACACTTAAATCAGTTAGAATCATGACAAAATTAATTTTAAAAACATGCACAAAATGATTTTACTTGAAATGATCTGCACTTGTATGGCTGCTTTTATTCTAAAAAGCTCAACTTTGATACTTTGCTGCTCTTATTCTCTCTGTCCTGACCAAGGACATGCTGACACAGATCACAATGACACAATTTAGAAAAGTCTGTAATATTTGTATAAAGGTTGGAGAGAAGCAATTTTTCAGGATTTACAGCAGATTTTAGTTTTTGCAGATCAACTTTCTACGTTTGTGTATATTGTTCCAGGTCTTAAAAAACACCACATTAAAATCAAGGCTGTGGCACAAATTCACAACAGAAACTGTACAAAGTGACTGAAAAGGAGTCGCCTGCAAAGAAGATTTCAATCATAATGTGTTACTGCAAAATATAACCATTATTTGGCACAATAATAATAATGACAACGCTGGTAAGTTTGCTGACTTGATACTGCAGTGATCTGTTTTTATTGAATAAATGTGTTGACTATGTGAATGCAGCAATATCTGAAATGAAAGTGTGACTTTATGATTATTAACCTGCTAAATCCTTTATCTTTCTACAGCAACTTGTAGATATGTTCTACTAAAACTCAATAAAACCAAATTTATCACATTTGAAATGTCTGTTTCTAAGAGCTCTATCAGATTACTGTAGTACTTTCCTCTAAAAGCTGTTGTTTCTAAAACTGTACATGTCTTCTGCCCTCTGATGGATGAACCAGGTATTACAAACCCATGAAACAAACAACAACAATAAAAATAAGAAAAGAAATGACCAGTTGCGAATTAAAATACAATATATAATTATTCACATGCTTAAAGAGAATTACTGAATTCAAATGTGTAAAGATAACTCTTGAATACACCATCAAAAATACTTAGTGTTTTAATTTGATCTGTTTACTCATTAAAAAAACTAACCAGTTTTTATTCTGTACCTCCCACAAAATGATCAATAATCCATCTGCAAATGGAGCTAATTCTTGGTAGATTGATAGCTGTTGCAGCACTTGTGGAATGAGACAGATAGTTTATGCTTTAATATTTCTGTCATGGTCCTGTGATGGACTGTCGACCTGTTCATAGTGTCTCACGCCTCTGACCTGATAACAGCGAGATTCCAGCCTCCCCCTGACCCTGATCAGGACAAAATGGATGAGATTTCTGTCATTTTTTTTTAAAGACTATAGGCTGAAAATGATGCTTTTTGACACAGAAAATAAGAGATATATAGTGGCATTTAACCTCAGTGTGAATTATCTTGAAAGTCAGTGTTGTTGTTTTTTGAAGGACACATTTGTATCTGCTTTAGCATCAAGAAGATGAGAGGTTTTCAGTTAAAAACTTCATAAAATACGAGCACGCTGAAGTCTGCTGAAGTCTAAAGAAGTCTTGCTCTTCCAACTCATTCATTGTGTTCACCTGCAGGTTTAAAAGAAGATTGTAATTCATTCTATTTGAGTTATTTGTACTTTAAATATTTCATATTATAACTTGATCATATTCTCGTGGTGCTTTCTGAGATTTGCATCAGCTTTTCTTATTGCTGGCAAACCTTTGATATTTTCTCAGAGCGGAGCGCATAGAAACGAGCCATTGTGATGCAAAGAGCCATGATTTCTGGATTTGTGCGTGTCGTCAGTGTCTTTCAGACAGCCCTATCTTTCTTCTCCTGCAGGCAGTCAAAGCGCCCTCAATGCCACACGGACCGCACTGCGCACCGGGAAAGGCTGCGCGCTTCGCTCCTGCGCGCTCTGTGGCAGAAGGTTAATCGGTCGGTGTTTGAAGGATTTTTATTGTTTTGTTTATGTGAATTTCACGGGAACGAGCGGAAGCACGCCAGAAGTTTGCAAAAAGCGCCAAAATGGGGGCAATTTAAGGAGCTCTCTCTCTGCAATTTGTGGTGAGCGCATGTATTTGTCTCATTATCTGTTATTTAATTATGGCAACGGAAGAGTCAAAAGTTCCATATGTAACTTCTAAAACATTGTAATTTATGTGGTTGAGGTCTGTATATAGGCTGAGGCATTTTATTGTGCTAAGTCTTAATTGTGCTTTAATTTTGACAAACCAACAAGATAAATAAAGTTCAGCAGCTTAAAGGAGTTTGACCACAATAACAGATCCAGGTTTTCTCTGACAGAAAGGGCTGATACTTTAATGCACCATTGCAAATTATTGCAACACTTCATTAAAATTTGATTACACTAGAATTGTTCTTTGACTGATATTTAAAACGGATGCTCTTTATCTTTTAAAGGAAAACTCGTCTCCACAGAAGGTTTTGTTTTGTTAATGATACAAAAAGGCAGAAATACATATTTTAATATTTGTAAGATTTAGAATCACTCACAGAATATAAAAATAAATATGTAGGATACTGTGTGTTTAAACTCTTTTTTTAAAGGATATCATAAGAAGAATTTTCTTAATAAAGTTATTTTTATAATATATAATAAAAATTCAAAGCTTGTATTTGACTGAAATCTGCTCATTTTTCATAATGATGCTCATATATTCATGCACATCAATTAAATCACAAAGTTTTTGTAAAATACACTTTGCATAACCTGTTTTCCATTTTGCCAGTGAATTAATTCATTAAAGCTATAAGAGAATCTGGATCAACAGTGTGTTTCCTGGTCAAATTAACGTTCCTATTTGTTCCACAGACTGAGCTCTGAGGCCAGTTCATCATGGATACATTAAATCATCCAAACACGACTCAGATGGAAGATTCTCAGCTTGACGCTAAACTGTTTAACTGCTGTTTTTCTATAAATGATGAAAATCCTCTGAAGCTGGATGACAGCACAAAGCTGGTTGGAGTTCAGGTTATCCTCATCCTAGCTTACAGCACCATCATCTTGTTTGGCGTCACTGGAAACTCCCTGGTGATTTACGTGGTGTATAAGTTTAAAAATCTACGGACAGTGACAAACTTTTTCATCGTGAACTTGGCTGTCGCTGACTTGCTGGTGAACACGCTGTGTTTGCCCTTCACCCTCATCTACACGCTCTATGACGAGTGGATGTTCGGTCAGGTTTTGTGCTTCATGCTACCCTTTGCTCAGGGCATGACCGTGCACGTCTCCACCATCACCTTAAACATCATCGCTCTGGACCGGCACAGGAGCATCGTCCACCACATGGAGACTAAGATGTCTAAAGACATGTGCGTTGTGGTAATCGTCTTTTCATGGGCCATTAGTGCCTTGCTCGCCAGTCCACTGGCTATTTTCAGGGAGTATGGATCCTTTGATCTTTCTCCGGATGAGTCTATTCAGGTGTGCACAGAGAAGTGGCCAGGAAGTAGCATGAACGGACGGATCTACAGCATGTCGATGCTTGTGGTTCAAGTCGGCATACCTTTGGCCATAAACTCTGTTGCATACATACGCATATGGAACAAACTGAAGAAACACATGATCTGCGGTCGAAATGATCACCAGCGAAGGAGAAAGACCACCAAGATGATGCTAACGATGGTGGTAGTCTTTGCTGTGAGCTGGCTGCCTTTCCACGCTTTTCAGTTGGCGATTGACATTGACAACACCGTGCTGCACATGAAGGACTTCAAACTGCTCTTCACCGTGTTCCACATCATCGCAATGTGTTCGACTTGTGTCAATCCCATCCTGTACGGGTGGATGAACAACAACTACAGGACGGCATTTTTATCCGTGGTCAAATGTTACAGGCCCCTTAGTGTGAGATACAGATGTTCCAAAACCAGAGAGGAACAGAAAGATGAAGACAGGGTTTGTTCTGACTTCAGATCAACAAATGTTTGATTTGTAAAATCAGTGTAGAATATTTTATTGTGACTGTGGATATTCTGCTGTTCAAAAATATGAAAAAAGTGTTTGACTTTAAAATAATAGAATCACAATCACTATCACCACAACGAACTGCAGAAATACGTGAACAGTTCTAGTGTTCTCATTGGTTAAGAGGCGGGCTGTTGTTCAGTACCTGCATATACAATATTGCCCAAAGTATTGGGACATTTGCTTTTACATTCATTCTTATATTCTGGGGAAACTTTCCACAAGGTTTAGGAATGCGACACCGCTTTGAGGTCAGGATCTGATGTAGGACCAGAAGGTCTGGCTCACAGTTTCTGTTCTGATTGATCCCAAAAATGTTTGATAGTTTAGGATTAGGACTCTGTGCAGGCCAGTCAAATTCCTCCACATCACTCATCCATGTTTTTATAGACCTGTTTGATGAGCTTGGCCACATTCCTGTTGAAACAGTGAAAAGACACTCTGCAACACAGTTGGAAGCATGAAATTGCCCAGAACGTCTTGGTATGCTGGAGGTAGTATGTAGAGTTACTGTTAAGTTTAGTTGTTACATCATTCAACCACCAAGAGGTGAACTTCACCCCAAGCTGTGTCACTACATCAAAGACACACAAGTCTTTTCACATATCACAAATATTCTTGTGGACATTTTTGCTTTCATTTGTTGGATGCAAATTAAAGTAAAAAAAAAAAAAAGGTGCTGCTGGAATCTGAGAACAATTGCAGGTGAAATGAGAATATGTTGGAGCTTCTCTCTTCTTATTTAATTGCAGATAACACATAACAACTTCAGTAAACTTGTCTAAAGTTAAAACTTTGTGACTCCCACAAATTGTCTAATAATATCTGTTTTATTTTCACTCAGAGCTTTACAGCTACTGGTTTACTGCTGCTTCATCTCGTGGAGTTTAAAAGACTTAATTTGGATCAAAACTAACGTGCTGCAACATCAAAATCACAGTTAGACAAGCAACCTGACAGAACTGTTGATTGTGAGCCATTTATGCGTTTTAGCTGCTATAAATGCTTTTATTCTAAATGTTAATGTAAGTTTTGGTTTGACCAAACATGTAACTATACAGTAATTTAAGTATCAGGGATTAATGTTTAACCTGATCGTGACAGAATTCCGGTGACACAGTAACTTTACAACTTTGTAAGCAGACCACGATCTGCTGCTGCTAACACACTGACAGGAAATACCTCATATAATTCTGTTTCCAGTTTTCTTGTTGTGCCTTTAAAACACATTTTACACTCTGATCTACAGGTAAAACAGCAGTTTCTCCTCCTAAATTTCACATTTGATTGTTTATTGAAGAGGAATGATGATATCATCCTTAACCGTCTCAACAGTAAAAATAATCGTAGGTCTTTGTCTCTAAAAAAAATGTAAACAATTAAATAAACATTCAGAAATAATCAGCAAAAGAACAGACATACTTATAATCTGTAATATTAATGAATTAAAGTCCGAGTTTGTTTTGAATGAGCCACAATGATTATGAAGCTTTGGCTGCGATGACTGATTCCAGACAGGATTTGTGTGAATCTTCTCCTCATTCCATTAAATTCCTACAGTTGTTACATATATACACATTTCAGTAATTGCTCATTCATGTAAGAATTAAGTTTTACTGCCTTGATGGCAGAAATAAATCTGTGTTTGGATGTTTGGACTAAACTCAGTAAGAAAATACAGCAACATTAATTTGCTTTCATTAAATAATCATCTAACATACACATGGAGCCGTTTACTGTGTTCGTGTAATTATAGAAGTTAAACTTTCGATTTTGAGTTTGTGTGTGTTTAGTATGATTTTACAGTTATTATAAAGGTAACTCAGAGGAAGTGTTCTTTATACTTGAAATCAAAGGAATCACGCTGTACATTTAATTAGAGTATAAATATGCAACGAAAGAATGAAAAACAACACGTTTTCTGACTTTTTTTTGTTTTTTTTTAGTAGCAAATTCATTCCTACAATCATACAACATATTTAGTTTCACTGCTGAATAAAACGATGTTAAATTTGATTTTACGTTAAATTTTTACCTGATAGAAAAATCAGTTCATAATCAGAAAATCACAGAGCTGTCAGAATTCATCTGAATTAATGAATAATTACACTGTATCAGTAAAAGTAAGTGAGTCCACACAATGTATTACCTCATGGAGTAAATAAATAAAACATGGAAATCTTTTTGTGTTTAAAGGTGTGAGTAGCGTGGATTTAAACGTGCATGTTTTCATTGTGCATTGTTTCTATATCATCACTAAACACTAAAAACACTAAACCTTCTTTATTTAACAGGTATTTAAAAATTATTGACTCAAATCTATTTTTTAGCAACATCTTTGGTGTATTTAAATTAAAATCACATGTAAACTCTTAACAAGAAAAAAAGTCAGTTGACTCGACTGATCCTTTATGTTTTGTGTGTATTGACTTGTATATTTGCAGCGTTCGTCTCCAAAAGGCTGAAAAATCAGCACAAGTTACTAAATGTTTAAATCCTGGTAAACACAAGAGCAACAAACGTTTGGAATGGCAACATTTTGAAAACAAACCAACAATATTCTGTAAGTTTTTTCTTCATCACAGTCTGGGATTAAGACGAGATTTGATGTGCAGCAACGAGATACAGAATCTTACAGCAGCCATCTGCCAGATAGTTGAATCATTTCAACATTATCTTTATAGCTCAAGAAACCAGAACAAAAATAATTTTACAGAAAACATTTTCTGTGGAGAATCTCAATCCGCTGAAAGTTAGAAACCCACAGTCAGTTCTTGTTTGTAGATGTGAATTGGACTTCTTGTCTCTGTGTGACGCCTTGAGAGGACTGACTGTAGAAATAGGCTAAATTTAACTGAATTCTCTTGATGTGTGATCCTTCATCTTTTGGGACTTCATGGAAAAATAAGATCCAGTCTTATTTTCCACAGTCATATGTTCTTTATTTTTTAAATGAACTAGTTCTGGTTCATCGCAGATAAAATAAATGTTTTCTTACTGCAGTACTGAAACACTCGCTCGCGTATTTGTTTTCTATCTGCTGGTATCTGTTCGAGGTCGCTGGGAGACTGTCTCCAGCAGTCAACAGGCGGGGGACGGGTACACCCTGGACATGGTGTCAGTCCATCGCAGTGACACAAACAATTATTCACACATCAGGTTGATTAAGAAATCCTGCATGTTTTTAGAGGAACAGGGGAACACCACCACACCACCCTGCAGCTCCCAGGCATGTTTTCTGCATGATAAAACTCTACAAACAGATGGAAACTGACAGCATGTTAAAAGCTATTTAAAATGAATCATCTTGGACTAAACCTTGACATTTACAGGAGCCTTTGCTGTGGGCTTAAAGCTGTAGCAGCAGAGAGATGCAGATGTTTTCTGTAAAACTTCAGCAGGAAGCTGAAATCGCGTTTCTTAGAAGACGGACAAACACAGTTCCTCTCCTGTCCTGGCCTGTCTTTGTTTGAGCGCTGTAATTACCTCAGCCTGCTTTTACAGTGATTACGCTGGTGTTCGGGTTTGAAAGAGCACTTCCTGTTGACCACGTCCTCACTGATTAACTTTACATGTACGTGAGGAGCTGAAGGATGGGGACATTAGATTCGGGTCTCCGTTTTTAGTAAGCTATTGATGGCGTTTTCAGCATGGAGTCAATAGGTGTTTCTTCAGCTGTCTGACTTTATTGAGCAGCTGCTCCTGTAACAGAGTTCACCATCAGGATGGGGAATAGTCCACTTTCTGAACATCTCAAACTAACAATGGCTTTAAAGCTAATTTAATTTACCACTTTCTAATTTGACTTGTTGTTTTTGGACTTTTAAAAGTAAGAGCACTTAAATCCTTCTGCAAAAACATCTCTTGGCTTTCAGCCCATATAGATTATTATTAGATTAATGTCCTTTGGTCAAATAACCATCGATTTTGTCTAAATGACTCTATTGTGCAATAATTAAGTGAAGTCGGCAGCAAAACACAGAGTAACAGCATATCGATCACATGGAATACAGAGTCGTACAGATAAATGTGGAGACTTTAGAAGTAACATCGTTTCAGTGAGAGGCAATTTACAAACTGTGATTTTACTGAGAAATCAAGAGAAAAATGTTTTAAATTTGATCATTTATTAAAGAAAAAATGTTACACTTTGAATCATGTCTGTCATGTTAAATTTTAGATCAAATGTATTTATTAAAATTGAAAACACATAACTCTAAAAGATTGGATTCTGTCTTTTAAAGCTTGGAATTTCATTTGAATAGTTGTCAAGTCTGGATAACTAGAGAGAAAAATGAAAAAAAATATTTCTCCATTTAATTACAAGATAAAACAGTTTGTTTTTAAAAACCAGTTTTTGCATTTTTGCATTGATCGTGTTTATAAAAATGTTTTCAGAACCTAGATATATACATAAAACTTAGATGAGTTGCAGTTTGTAGAATTATAAAACCTGACAAACTAAAAATTCCCAGATGAAGAACATTATACTGTATCTGTATTGATCAAGAGCGATTTAAAATCTCAAGTTGAACTAACAAACAATAGAGGGAAAAATAAATATAGAAAGAAAAAACACCCAACATCCTTAACTTGTGGAATTTTTGTAGATGAGTGGTTTTATTAAACTTGTACATTTAAATTAGACACATAAAGATGCTACTTTATTCCATCATGAGTTTTATTACATATAAATATGATTGTTTTCTCTCATACTATTAATACAGATATCATCACTTTTTATATTTGGGCATATTTTTACTTCTATTTGAGGAAAAATATTAACTTTTCAAGTATTACAGAAAACCAATGTACAATGTTTCAGCTGAATGTTTCTGTTTTAGCTCAATTTTAAAGCATTTAAGTTTAGATCTTCTGAAATGAACAATCAACATCTGACTTGTGTCATTGAACAACCTCAGTTTGGAGAAACAAAATAGTTCTTACTGGCCTGATGAGCTAACAGCTAGTCCAAGTGGTTTTCTTTCATCTTGAAACACCCCAAAATTAAAAAATTTATAATATTTATTGATTACTTTTAATTTTAAATGAACTTGTGTTTTAAAAAAAAAATCTATGTTCATTCATGTCAGTGTAACACCTTGTTTTTATCTGAACCTCTAACAATGACTCATTGTTCAGTACACAGTCCCACATTTCCACTTAATTAACCATCTAAAACTAAAGATGATGTGGTATAAAGGTTAGTGCCAAAATAAACCACTAATATTATTATTTTTATTTATGGAGCTGTTTCAGAAGGCAGCAATCCACTCTGGTTTTGGCTCTGACTAGCTTAATCATTTAGAAATAAACTGTTTCTCCAAACTGAGATTGTTCAAAGAGTTGTCATGTACAACATGTACAAGATGAACCAACTTGTAGAAAAAACAAAAAAAATCAGAGAAAGCTGCTGCTGATTCTTTGTGCCAGATGCCAACTACCAGCCAGAAATATGTTCATGAGCGTTACAATATGGTTGTTAAATAGCAGAAGAAAACTAAAAACCTCCAAATTTGACATAGTTCATAAGCATTTTAAGCTTTATGCTGAGAGAAAGTGTGTTTTGATTGTATGTTGATTTTTAAATACATTTTTTAACTTAAAATGTTTAATTATCAGTTGCAAAGTGTGATTTACACATTGAAACGTCTCACTGGTGTGTGCATGTGTGTGTGTGTGTGTGCATGTGTGTGTGTGTGTGTGTGTGTGTGTGTGTGTGTGTGTGGGTTTGTATTTCTGACCTCCTGGGGACCAGTTTCCTGACTTTTACTATCTTTCTGGGGTCCGAGGGTTCTTGTGGGGACCGAAGCCTGGTCCCCATGAGGGGGACTCCCCTTTTTAGGGTTAGGGGTTAGATTTATAGGTATGGTGTGAATAGAGTTTTAGTTAGTCTTAGGGTTAGTTATAGATCAGTAATGGTTAAGGTTAGGAAAAGGGTTTGGGTTAGGTATAAATCTAGTTACTAAAATCAATGGAAGTCAATGGACGGTCCCCATAAGGATACCAAAACACACTTGTGGGTGTGTGCATGTGTGTGTGTGTGTGATAAAGTTCAGATTATTTTGCAGAAACAAACATCACTGTGTGGATACATACATGAAACACACATGTAGGACCTGAGAGGATTAGCCGTAAGTGTTTGCGTCTGTGTTCATCAAAGATAAATCTATGCAGAGGGAAATGTGGTGACGAGGTCGTGACCCTCTGGTGGTCTCATTCTGGCTCGAGCGTGAGTCTCACAGTACAGCTGCCCCTCCACGAAGAAGTAACCTTTCTGTTTCAGGCTGACGTCGCAGTCAGAGCACACAAAGCAACCAGGGTGATGATATTTGTCACGAGCTTTCACCACCGTCCCACTGCAGCATCCCAAACACAAAATGGGCAAAAATCACTTGGCAGAATTCTTTTTTATGTATTACATATTCCCAGAGTTATAAATTCTATATACAAATTACAGAAGATTACTAAAATAAACTTATCAATCAACTGTGTTACATTATGAAATGAACAGTTTTTTGTTTGAATGTCAAGTTGTTTTATGTCAAAACAATTTTTTCACGTTTCTGGGGAAAAAATCTAATTCACATGAGAAACTAGTTTTTTTTTTTTTTTTACTCAGAAATTCCATAAAACACAAAAATAACATAAAATACTCTTGAAGGGATGTTACATCTATTTATTTAATTATCTCTAACAATAAGAAATCCTGTGCTGTCAATAATATTAGTCCTGAAACTGAAATATTACGTATGATTTTTCAATGAAAAAGGGGAAAAATCTCATTTTAAAAGCATTTGCTGTATAGTTTCTTTTTAATCCTGTTTAAATTGATCTCTCATCCAGACTTGATCTGCACCGATTTGTGTTTCAGTGTTCAACAGTAGACGATTTCATCTATTTTTACTCACACGATCCCATTCCCACACTTGTCACAAATGGGCAGTTTCTGCAGGTTTCCTGTAGGTGCAGTCGGTTTGGTCGTGGGGGCTTTTACTGTCCGGGTCACAATGGGCCGAGCACCTGCCCACAGGAGACGGGGAGAGAGAGAGAGAACACTCAGAACAACCCTGTTTGATTGGAGTGAATACATTAAAACAAAACACTTGAGAGATACGAGGCAGGAACACTTGAGGAACAGCGACATACAAAAGACTCTTGAATCCTAATTGATGCTTCCTTTTGGTTTCTAAGCATGTTTCATACTAAAACTCAACCAGGATACGTCTAATTTCTGCTCAGGGGAGGAAACACATGGAGAAGTGCTTTTATATTGACATAATACGGCACTTTAACAGCAGCTGAATAATGAGTGAAACATATTTGTTTGCCTTAGTGACAAATTACACAAGATATTACATGTTCTAAGGAACATGCACCACTGTTTTCTAAGGTTCTTTGACCGTATTAATGAAGTGAAGGAGTTGACAAAGTGAAACACACACACACATTAAGATTGCCTATTGTTTGCAGTTAACAATATGTGCCTGCAAATTGAATGTCAAGCACAGAGGGTGTGTGTAAAATGCTTTTGTTATGATGGAGGAAATGCCTCGTCTGGGAAAAAAAAAACAACAACTCACCATCGCTGTCAATATACTCCTGCAGGGCTTTAAAGGAGCCGGACTGCCGAGGCTCCTGGGGCTCCTCCTGGTCTTTCTGTAACATCCTGTACACATCAGACTCCTCGATGCTGGTCAGAGTCCTGGGACTGAGCGTTGAGGGAAAGATTCAGAAACACAGTCAGCATGCTGACTCTGTCTTTGAACAAAACAAAGGTTAAATATTAAATATGATAGAAAAATAAAACACTTTTAAAAGTTAAATTATTGTATCTGAGAGTCACAGTGTGAAAAAGCAAAAACTAGACACTTTAAAATACTTCTTGTTTATAGTTATAAAACCCTGAAGTGTTTAATGAGTGTGTCACATATAGAGCTGACAGACTGCAGCTGATATAACAGAGCCATAAAACAAACAAAAAAAAAAAAAACTAAAAAAAATCACCTGGTATCAAATACAAATAAACAATTCTAATAATACAATAATGGATTGCATTAAAAACTGGCCTGAAGGTGGCGCCACAACAATTGACAGTTTAACATAAAACTTTCAGTTCTTTACTTTTTAATTTTTAGATGAGTTTTTAATTATATAAAGCTGAAGTTATGTAAATTGTTTTGGGTTTATTCATCTTTAGTGTGTATTTTTTACATATCTGCAATTACAAAAATGTTGTATTTGAATCATCTTGACAAACAAGCCAGTAAGTCTTAATATTAAACTTAATGTTTTGCAATCATGCAGTAAAATTCTTGTTTTTCTTGTTTTCCTTTTTACCTTCAGTCTACAGATGTAATTAATTTTACACACAGTGTAAATCACTTAAAAATGGAACAATTCCTGACAGAGACTCAACACAAAAGATGTCTTTAAAAAATGTGAAAATAATAAATGGACAGTGAAAAAAGAAGGACAAACTTGATTCTTTTTAAACAAACTTCATTGTTAAGTTTAAAGTTAATTAAAGGCAATTTTCAATTATTTAAGGTATGCTGTCTTGATTTAAAGAATTTAGCACAAAGGGCTGAACAAAATGTAGACTGGAAGTATTAATCCTGTGATTGGTCACTGGTCACATGGTCACTCCATGGAAACAAACTTTCTGCAATGCCTCACAGCCTCCAATTTCTAAACCAAAGGGAACATGTAGTTAAATCATCTTTCATTGTTAGAACATTATTAAATTCCATTTACAGACATTGAACTCATAGTATGTTTTCAACAAATATTTAATCTAAATGAACAAGCAAAAAATGAATATTTGACCTGTCAACAGAGAGGTAAGAACTGTGTTAATCATCAGAAGTCACAACAAATCTTTGTAGTCAGAACATGTCCAGTTTGTTTATATAGAGGGGGCGGGACTTAGAGTTCTAGTAGAATAGATACTGAAAGTAGTTGATGTTTAAAAGAAACTGATTTTGAGTCGTGTTTTTATGAAGGAAATGTTAGAATGTACACTTCCTGTGAGGTGTGATGAGCACCTGTCTGGTTTGTGTGGGACCAGGCCTCGCATCTGCCCCTCCATGGCATCCTGGATGTTGCCTGAGGAGTAGAGGCCGATGGGAGTGTTGTAGGATGTGCTCACCACCTGGCGCTTGTCATCGATGTTTGCTGCTGCGACAAATGGCTGAGCTCTTCTGTTGTGGGCAGCGCCAATTGGTTTGTATTCCTGTAGAAGAAGGAAGTATGTTTAGACACGCTATTATGAAACAACACACCTGTGTATTTACCTGTCTAACAAACCTGTTGTTCTGCCTCCAGGTTTACTTTAAACGGATGAGCTCTTCCATCCTCCATCACACGTGGGGACCACAGTCTGGATTCATTCCTGGGATTCACAGACAGATCAGCTCAGACTTATCGATGTCACATCAAGCTATAAAACATCTAACTTTTTCTAACAGTTTGGAGCAGAATATTAACATTCAAGTAAATTTAATTCAGACTTTTTACATGACATATCATTTTGCTAAAGACATCATAAAATATAACCTGGTGCTACAAAATGAGTTTAACGTGAACGTGTCAGGAAAACAGAATAAATGTACTTTCTGCATCCTGTTTGGGTAAATCCTTTGAACATTTGTGTTTTTATTTATTTACAGGTGTAGCATTTTATCCACCTATCTGTGTTCATTCTAATAAAAACCTTTCCACGGTGAGACGGAGCTGATTGGTGGATTCTTTGATCTTGGCCTGAGCTTCACAGTGCAGCATGTCGACGGCCGGGACGCCCTCGATGGCTAAGATGATGTCACCAGTACACAGATTAGCGCCCGAAGCTTTACTGTCAGGAGTGATCTAATTTGGGACAGATGAAGATTTTAAAACTATACATGTGACAATACAGGGAGAAGAGTCACAGTTGTGTAGCGTGTAGACCGGCATGTTCCACTGTTCATCACACTGACATGTAAGTGTTAGCTGGTTTCGTTTAGAACATGCCACATAAACAAATTGGACATTTTTTGACTAAAAATGTAAGATCTTTTATTTCTGTTGGTTCACACAGTTCCTAACGTCTAGCTGCAGGTTCAAATATAATTTTGATCTGGTACTTTAAGTTTTAATTAGTCATTTGATGCTTAAAAATACCATGAGTGTGTGACAGGCGGTACTCTGGTTCCAAAAATACAACATGGCCGCCCCCAAAAGGGAGTGATATCAGTTTTCAACAATGGAAGAAGGCCAAAACATCACATCCATATGGTGTATGTTTCATCAGTCAGCCAAAGAATTGCAAATGGTTTTTTCTTCACCTAACTGGGAGCCTCGTGGTGCAGCGTCAGACACATAAAGAAAGCAGCAGACTGCAACATAATCTGTTCTATTTATCAAAGTTTTCTATCCTAATTTACTTTGTTCTATTATCTGTACCTGCTTCTGTTCAAGGTCGCAGTGAGTTGGTGTCTATCTCCCCTGGGTGAGAGGCGGGGTCACACCTGGACAGGTTATCAGCCCATCACAAGGCCACAATTGGGATTTGCCAATTAACCTCTAGCATGTTTTTGGTATGTTGAAGGAAGCCAAGGTCCCTGGAGAAATCCCACCATGCACGGAGAGAACATGCAAACTCCATACAGAAGGGTCTCAGCCAGGATTGAACCCAGGACCTTCTCGCTGCAGGGTAACAGCTCTACCCACCACTCCACCGTGCAGCCCTTCTAGTTATATATTTTGAATTGATCACTTCAGAATTGTATTAGGCTCTAATACCATCTGATAAACTTGATTTTCTTCAATCAGTAATTCACGTGAGCAAAACACAAACAGACAAGGATTCTATCAAAGCTACGGGAGCCCAGATGTCCAAACAGGAGTTCAGTTGGTAAAATGCATCAATGCTTGGAAACAGAACCGTGTTAAAAAAATAGCTGGATGCTGCTGATGTTCTTTTCCTTTTATTCTAATCTTATGTCACAGTAAATGTGAATACTAGCTGTATGTCTGATTACAATGCACAACAGTAGAACAGGTTTTAAATATTTTCAATAAATTCATGCAGAAATCAGATTTTCCAGGAATTAATTATTGTCTTATCTTCCATTTCATAATCTGTGATTATCAACTAACTCTGACATTTTTCTTTTAACTTTTCTTTTAACATAATCAGCACTAATAACTAATTTCAATGGATTATATTTTAAATTACTATAAAATCCAGAGACACAAGCCGAGGAGGTTTACTGTCAACTTAAAACAGTTTAAGAAACGTTATGTTTTCAAGTATTTTGAGAAAACTTAAAAACTATTTTTTAAAATTTCATCTGTATTCTGAGAAACTAGAACTTGTGATTTCAGCAAATTTAATTTAGCTGCTCAACTACTTCTGCAAATATTAATAACCCAGTCCACACAACCAGTCACCTCTTGAATGAGGTGGAGACTGTTTGAGCCCAGAGGATCATGGGAAGTTTGTGAACTCTGAATCTGAGCATCAGCAGAAAGACTGCAGATAAAAGTCACATGACTTTTGTTGCCATGACAGGGACCAGTTACTGAGAGAATTTTTACAGGTAAAACTTCATATTGTGTCTCCAACAAAAGAAGAGAAGAATATTTTATATAACTAAAATATAAAAAGCTTGTTAGGTTTTTCCAGCTATAAAAAAATACAAACTCTTCTACTTTGTTACATTGAAATAAATACAACCGCTGTGTTTCTTTTTTTCACATAAATTCCTTTCAGACGGTGAAGGTTTGAGGAAAGTTCCTGGTCTGTTTTTCATCACTGGCACTTCGTGTCTCGGTCCAGTTTCTAGTGTCTGGGTTTTTTTTTGTTCTCTTCTCCTGCTGAGATCACAGCCTTATTAGATTTTCTATCCCCAAGTCTCACCTGGCCTAAATATGTCTTCATAATACAAAAACTCAATCTCCACTAAGAAGCCCCGACTAAATGATTTAGTCAATGATCCATTCATGACCTAAATCTTTTTTTTTTCCAGAAAACTGTCTGTTTTTTGAGCTTGAGAAACTCAATGACAGAACCTCCTCTTTAGTTTGTCTCTACAAAGTTAATTTGTGCTGCAACATCCTCCATATGTGATACTGTATGTATGTTGTTGTCCAAGAGATTTGTATTTTCTGACGTGGGTTAGGGTTAGTTTTAGGAATGACCTCAGAAGAAACAGAGATCAGTTCTGACCAGACTGATGAGCTAACGGCTCATTCAATCAGGACCAGGAACAAACGCTGCCATCTTAAAGCTATTTTCCATCCATCTATCCATTTTCTAAACCTGCTTCTTCCTTTCCAGGGTCACAGGGAGCTGGTGCTGATCTCCAGCTGTCACTGGGCAAGAGGTGGGGGACACCCTGGACAGGTCGCCAGTCCTTAAAACTATTTTAATTTAAAAAATTTCAAAGCAGTCCACACAAGCATTTTGGATTAACTACAAACTAAATAAAATTTCTAACAGAGAAGTCCCAGAATGCACCAGAAGAGAAACAGCTAGCAGCTGTTTCAAGCTAGCAGAAAACAATGAAAGTTATTTAAGACAACAGAGAACTACTTTAGACCTGTCCCTGTAGAGACCAGCTGTTAGCTCATTAACCTGATTCTCCGAACTGAGGTCATTTAAAGACCCGCTCCAATGAAAACTGTGTCGTTAACATGTTCTTGTGGCATTATTCAGATAATAGAGGACATATCTTGAGAAAATTAAGCCCAAAATTGCATTTTTGAGTATTTCTGCTTTTAATTCGCTGTGACTCATTAGTAATTTAAAAAAAGTTTTTTGTGATGTGTAGAAAATAGATTGGGCGGGCTTATAGTGCGAGCATGAACAGAGATCTCTTAGCAACACTAAAGGGGCGGGGTTATCCTCCGCATCAACTGTTCCGCCCACACAGAGGCGAATTGCTAATGAGCTACTGCCGGTATGGAGAAACTATTTCATAGAAAATGGCAGAGGTTTTTTAATTTTGGGTAAAAATGCCACATTCATACTTTAATGACCACAGTGAACATTTTAAAATAGCTCAAAATATGATTGGAGTGGGTCTTTAAAGAGCTCTCATATTTGTAAATAAGAAACCAACTTGATAAGATCTGAACTATATTTTAAGAAAAACAGGACTCTCCTGTTAGATTTGAGAGTGAAAGTCTCAGGAGACGCCTTCAAACCGAGCCGAGCTCCTGCGCAGCACACGGCTTGGCCTACGATCAGTCATATTGTGTTACTGGACACAGCAAACTGAGCTACACTGAGACGTTACAGTGAGACTGTGATTCGGTCATCTGCCTATAAATAACAGGATGAAAGTGCTGAGAGCTTGTCTAATGCTGCCAAAAAGGGAGCAGCATTTGTTGAAGAGTTTCTGTCAGACTGTTTCACTGCTTCATCTGTACGCTGATGTGTTTTACGTAAACCGTTTATTTTCTGGTTTCTTTCTAGTCTCTGGTTTTTCATTGATCTTCTTCTTATTCATACATATTTCTTTTCTTCTTTCAGTCTAAATTTACAGCATGAAATTACAAAGTGGGGAGTCGGAGATAAAATCTGAATGAAACAGTAAACAATGTTATTATTAAATTAATCCAGACTTCTCCTGAACTAACAGCTGTTTGTTGCTCAATGTAAATCCTGTTTGCATGACGTTAGTTTAAGATGCTTGAAACAAAGAATGTGCAGCTGTTTATAGTCACTAGTTCTAAACAATCAGAGTGGATAGTTTTATTTTTGGGGCGTGGTCTTAAAGGGACAGTGTCCTGAACTGTTTGATTGCTTGAATTCTTGTTTTTGTGGGTTTAGTTCATTTATTTTTTTTGTTGTTGTTAGTTTTGAGTTTCTGTTTTATTTTGGAAGTCATTTTTAATTTTTTCTACCTCTCCACATTTGTTTGTTCTTCTGTTCCTCCGAGTTAACCTGAATCTGGTTAAGCATTAAGGATCATCGAGATTCTTCATTCAGATTAACGTTAATCTCAGATTATTCCCTGTTATAATGTATGCTGTATGAGGACACATTGATCAGTGTGTAAATTTGTTCAGAGAGCAACTTGAAGATGAAAACAGAGATGTTATCTTGTGTTTACTTTCCCCAACCAGCCGGGAACACAGATGAGTCATGGAGGAGGATGTTCCTGACCAAACATGGCAACGAGAGGAGACACTGAACTCGGCTGTGTTTGAATGAACCTGGCGAGCTCACTGCAGGAAAATGTTATTGATTTTTTTTCCCCCCCTCACACGTACGTTTTCAAAGTGAACTTGTTCGTGTTCACTAACACATCAGATCTGATTTTCCCTCTGTGCTTCTCTCCCATCTGAAATCTCTCTCTCATCACTGCTCTCATTCGGACCTCTGAGTGTCCGCTAACACAACAGGTGGGAGGTTATTGAGTACAGCCAGTGGTAACTGCCTAACTATGCTTTTATTTAGTTTCTGAGGTCTTTCCCTAAAAATAGATGAACACTAGCCCCAGCAGAGCGGGATTAACATCAGCTTTACGGCAGAAATTTCTGTAGGTTACATGCAGAATTTCTTTCTTTTTCTCCTCCTCTGATGTTTCACACACATTAAACACATTCATGTCTATTTTGTTGCTGTTATATTTGCACTATATGGAAAAATAAGGACAAAACATGAAAAAAGGCAATAAAAATGCCTCATAATTCAGTCTGTCATGTTCTTTTAAAGTTTTATTATTAGTTCCTTAGAGATTTGGTTGTTTGGGTATGTTTTGTATCAACAGGAAATGCCATATTCAGTCCAGGAAAGAATGAGTTCCATCACAGATAAAGAACATTCGGCTTCTGTCTCTTTGGGATTTTTCTGATTTATTTCATATGTTTCATCTCTCAGCTCTCACGTATCCCTGATTAACAAGACGATAAGCCGTGTAACGCTGCGAGTTGAGCCAAAGTTGACTTTTAGTGTCATCTGAACAGCTGTGTTGTCATTACTAAAATCTCTGTGTCTCATTTTTCTAGTTAATTACAAATCTATTCTTTTCCCTGTTGACTCAGCTGTCGACATCCAATAAGAAATGTGTCTGTTGAAGCTTCAGTGTTTTTCTTTTTGTCCATATGGACAGATTTTATGAATATTTTGCATATTATCCTTCTGTGTCCTGCTGTCTGTGACACATGCATGCGCACAGGTGTGAGCTCCCCACCACAGCTGAATGTTTCTAAAATCAACCCTATAGGTAGATGAAAGACAATGTTGATGAGCCCCAAATGGAAAAACATAGATTTTGGATATTTGACTGATAAAAAAATCCCTGAAGCCGTGAAGAAATATAGCAGAAAAAGAGTATTAAAAGTGTGTTTAAAAGGTTTTAGCAGTTTTTCTTTACATGACATCACTCACCCTGGAGATGGTCAGAGGCTGGTTGAAGTCCTTTCCTCCAGTCAGGCGGAAGCCCCAGGGAGGCGGCCCGTCCAACACAACATTTACTGGCATGACTTCCTTTTTGAAGAATAAATCTCTCGGCTGTTATACTGAAGAGTATGAGCTACTGCAGGGACGAGCTGAGAAGTTTAAAAGTGATGGAGAGTTTGAACCATGAAGGAGGGTGAGGGGTGGGAAAGGAGGGGAATGGAAAGAGCCCACCCCAGGAGTGAGGTAATAGGTCAGATTTTGGAAGCAGACCATCAGTCTGTACTAGAACTGTACTTTTATTATTTCTTCTTCTCTTTTTCCTCCCTTCAGACAGATAGTTTGAATAATTAATGTTACTGTGACGCTCTTCAGGGTCTCTCAGACCGTTTGTTAAATTTATGTTAACAGGTTGAAGATGTAAACCAGCCTGTCAGCAGTCGACTAGCCTGCGCCAGCTTTTCTCATCCTGTGGACTCTCTGGGTCTGGCTGGTCTCTTCTTGCTTTGCTTGATGGCTCTTGCTGCTCCAGTCCTTATTTGGTCTGAAGCTCAAAGCTCCTCTGTGAGGCCCTGGAAGTCTCACAGGCACATTCCAGCCACTATTGATCCGGACTAGAACCAGGCTCCTCACCATGGGCTCAACCAACTTTAAATTTGATCTCAGAGTCAGTTTCTTTTCTTTGTGTTTTTAGCAGGTAGTCTGTGTTTCACTTACAGCCTTCCTAGGAATCACTTTTCTCTACTTCATGTCCTTTACGTTATTACAACTAACACATTTTCATTTGTTCATGTTACTTTCTATTTAAATTTAGTTGGTTGTTTTTTGTTGATCTCTGCTGTCACATCAGTTTCCTTTGTTCTCTGTCAGTTACTCATCCTCATCATCTGTGTCTGCTTTGCACATTTATCTTCACCTAAATGTTTGGATTGAGCTTCTGGTTCTTCTGAGTCAGTTTGCAGCGAGTCTAATAAACCACTTGAGTTTGGATTTTGTGTTATTTTCATAAGCACATATATTTTGCCCTATTTGAAATGAAGGTGCCATTCACAGCGCAGTGGGTTGAAGGTTTTAGGTTGTTTAAACAGATGATTACCAAGTATAGTGAAATACCAAGCTAAAAGTTAATGTTTTTGTTCAGTCAGTTTTCAAGCATCACTCTCAAGCTCAGCCTTTTGTCTTAACAAGGTCACATTGGTAAAAATCAAGACATGGATTTAGTGATGGCTGAATAACTCACCAGATATTATACTAATATGTGTTTATGGATCAAACTCCAGTAAGTCAGCTGCAAGTTTGTAAATGATTTGGGGTTCAGAGGTGCTTGACCTTGAGCTCCGTGCACAGCTTCACAGAAACACAAAAACTAAAGAATTACATTATAAAGAAGAAATGTATAAGACAATAAAGAATTATTTCTGCAGAGTTAATTAATACTGTTAATTAATACGAGTGTACAGCATAAATAAAAACTCATGCTATGACTTTCGGCTCCATATTATTACCACTAGTTGTAAAATTACTGTCAAGTTTTTTTTTTTTTAACTGACAATTAGAAAAATTAACCTTAACACAAATAAGTAATTGGAGTTTAAAAAAAAAATAGAATCAATTTATAGATGTTTGTCTCATCAAAGTGCTTTTAGCAGATATCCAGCTGAACACACTCATGGCATGCTTTATACAAGCTTAGTTGGAACATCTGTAGGAATTAGTAGCAGCAGCTTTCAGGTCTCGATCAACCTCCACTGTTTTAAATTATTACTCAGTTTTTTTCCCCTTTTTAAATAGAATTCTGAAATCTAAATTATTTTTCAGTTTGGTGTAACTTTCACTTTTTAACCTCCGGATCATCACTTACCTTCGTAACATTTCAAGCTTCTCATTGGACTTCAATGACTTGCTCTACGAGAAAAAAAACTGTTGTTTTTTTTAACTTTTGATTTTCAGTGTAAATCAATCAGACATACATCAGACAACCCTTGTGACTGGAATCAGAATCAAACATCTTCAGACTGTTTAACTATCTGTAGATCTGGTCAGCTAAAAGAAAAAAGAAGGATATACATCATCTACCAGCTGGATTTTATTAGCAATACACCTTCATAAAATGATCCAGGAATGCTACAATATCGTAGAAATACTTTAGGTCCAATAATGCAAGTTCAATTAGATTTTACCACGAGTATCATATACAACTTAGATTTTTATCACATGTGGAAACATAAAGAGTCAAAATCTTTTTCAGACCAAATCTGTAGCTATGGTCAATTTAAACACCTAGCGTGTTTAAACACTGAAGAGTTTCTGTTCCCTACACGCTATCATACATCTATATTTTGTTTTCTAGACTACATAAATGATCATTTTTACTTTTTTGCATCACAGAAGAGGTTCACATGTACATGGCTATTAAAGTAGTGAGTGGGATGTAAGGCAGCAGTCGCCAACTTCAGTTAACCTACAGTAAATTCAGTAAACAAACAAACAATCCCTAAATGAACCAAACATTGTTTGGCTACAATATCAACGTTTAAATGAATCAAAATGAGCCACACAGGTGAAGAAAAATGTGAAGAAAGAGAAGAAACCAAATGTGATGGTGGATGAGAAAAAGCTGAGTTTATAAAGCAGGTGAATGCTGATCATATAACAGCTCTCATACAAAAGGCTTACAAAAACACACACACACGGAGAGTTCTGACAGACGCAGACACACTGAATGACAGAAGGGACGATGAATGATAACATCTTAAGGTGCTTTAACAATAGTTCTGCTTTCAATCTTCATTCTTTGTGAAAATGAGAGAAAAACTAAAGAACAAAACAAGACAAACACACAGGTTGGATTTACTTAGCGTGGCATTCGAGTCAAATAAAATGGACACATGAACAGTGATGCACTACCTACTCAGTCTGACATCACGGTAAAAGATCACTGTTACACAGATACAGGCTTTTTTCCATTTGGATGTCTGACAGTCAGTCCTGATAAAAAGAAAATTCATCCTCGTTCAGTTTGTTGTTGTTTATGTAGCAGGATATTTTAAAAGGGATTTGGTCTATGCAGAGACAGACTGTGTATGTTAAAAATCAAACAGATTCCACCTTGTCATTATTTATTAAACTGAAATGAAGCTGCTGATCAAATGGACCGGAGAATACATGAGCGTGTTAACACAAGGCTAAAGAGGAATGACATCAGCAGAGAAGCAACTACTGCAGTCCACTAACCTGACAAATGTTAAGGGTCATTAACCGAGACTCCATCATCATTCTACAGTGAGAACGATGATTCACAAGTGTAAAAGATTCAAGATGGTTGCCAATCTTCCAAGGAAAGGACGTCTCAGCAAGTTCAATACTCAAAGAATTATAAAACAAGATTATAAAAACCAGAGCTCCACCTCAGACTCTACAGGCCTCAGTCAGCAGTTTAAAGGTTAAAGTTCATGACAGGGCAACTGTCTGAAATGGTTGGAGGGGTGAGTCTTCTGCAGCAGTTTGTCAAACTGCATCTGAATGAAACAAACTAAACCAAAGTAAAGATCTTTAATCATAACTGGCAGCAGCAAAGTGAGAAGCAAACAAGAAACACCTCGGATCAGCTGTCAGCACGGAGGTGGAGGGCTGATGATCTGGGCTCCTGAACTTCTCTACACACTAAAGTGTTGTAGAGGTTAACATGTGGTCATCTGTCTGACAGCTAAATCTGTGGAGGGACCACCTGACCCGGACTGTGGAGAGACTTTACAAGAGCTGCGAATACAAAGACCCCAAAGAACTAAAGCAACATTGTAACAATCAGTTTTGAATTTTAGCTCCATTTTTGTTAAATAATCATTGATATGGTGGAATCTGCTGAAGAATTCAGATCTGGTTCAAACCTTAAAACTGAAAGAGTTTGGACTTTCTTTTCCTCNGTGACCATCCGTCTATCCCATCAGCCAGCAGGTTTTCTGTTCCTTTTACAACCTAACTGCACAAAGACCCTTAAACATAAAGAACAGTGCTTTAACTGTAGGTTAGGTGATGCTAAAAAAAAGTAATAAAAAGCAGAAAAAATTTCAATGTGGTTCTTATCGTTTCTAAAACAATCTTATAACACAGTTTGAGCAACAATTCATCATCTAATAAATATAATAATACCTAAAAGGTAAGCAACATTTCTGCATACACTTTCCACACGTGACAAATGTCCTCGTAAGTCCCGCAGTCAGAGTAACATGTAGCGTGTTCAGTCTGAGGTGAAGTACAAAACAAAACATACACGAACTGGTTAAAGTGCATCAATCGTGACGTGAAAATCAAACAAACTAATAAACCGATAACCTGAAAACAGATTTGTGGTTTCTAATATTGTACTTGATCATCTGGAATAAACGACTCCACATAGTTCTGTCCCAAATCTAAACAACCGACAGAAACACCTGGTTATGAAGATTAATATATTATAAAGATAATGTTGGTTAAAATTCCCAAAATACATTTCAGACAACATGGTAGAATACTGCTTTTTTTTTTTTTTTTAAACATTCTCTGTTCTAAACATCTTTGGGGATTTTTGCAACCGAACACTGAAATGACACGTAGATTTAATCAAATTAGAGTCTTATATTTCAGTAAATGCAAAAAAATATAAACAGATGATCTTACTGCCCTTAAAATGCTAAAATAGAAAGACAAAGTTACACTGCGGTCCTTCAACTTCCCTCTGTTGTCATCAAAAGTTTAAAGGTCACTGACTGGAGCACAAAGTTTTAGATTCTCAATAATAGAAAAATAAATGTAAAAAGACAAGATTAGAAAACGGTATCATCTGATAGAAGTCTTCCATTAAAGTTGGCTAGTTGGAGCTAAAAAATCTGTCTGTGTGAAGCTGAAGGGTCACACATGTTTGCAGATACGTAAGTGTGCTGCAGCCTCAGGTCTCTGATCACGTCCTGTGGGTGCTGTGCTGACGGCGGTGAAAGTGTCACAAAAAAAGGGGCGGTGCCACGGGAGGGGGAGGAGTCTGGAATCATTATTATAGCTGCTTCACGTAGTTTCCAGGGAAGGTTCCGAACAACTTGCTCCTTCGTGAGGTCCCTTTACAAACACAGAGCAGCAGAGGGAGACGATCAGAGCTTCAAACAATGACTCAGTTTTGTAAAAAAAAAACACACAAAAAAAGGGAAGAAGATTCCTGATGGAGAGAAAAACTAAAAACTACTCAGGAAGGAAACTTTTACATTCATTTACTTCACTGAAGCAAAAAAACCTATTATTATTACAAGTAATTCATTCAACCGGCCTCAACAAAGTGAAATATTATTTAAAAATATCAAGCAAAACCACATGGTGAATATTTATCTGTGGTGGAACAACAGTGACATCTGGTGGTGATGTGGGGGACTCGTCAGCACCTCCACAAACCTGCACATCAGACATTTGTGTGTTTGAACACCCCTGATATAAATGAAGGGCTCAGCAGCATTACACTGTTAATCAGTTTTAACTGTTGGTCAGTAGAAGCTTCGGCCTTCTCTCGCTGGATGTTCTGAACTATCTGTATCGTGTCTGTGCTTTTATGTGTTTCTGGTTTTTCACACAAATAAAAACATTGAAAATGATTTTTGTCTGTTGATAAAATTTTAAATTCTTACCAACAAACCAGCCGTCGTCACACTTCTCCATCACATCGACGACGTCGCCCTCTCTCAGCTCCAGCTCGTCCTCGTTGCGAGGTATGTAGTTGTACAGGGCCTGGTACCTGCGGTGGAGATGTTCCCATCAGCTACCCACAATGCACTGCTCTTGGAGTAATGAGCATTAGGTTCACTCTTGCATATTAGAATTAATAACGTTTGTTACAAACAGCCTGTAGAGATTGAAGCTGATGGACTCTGCACTCCTGCAAAAGTCCCGCCCCTTTTTGAGTGAAAACTATTTCTCATATTTAATTGCTGGTAAACTTCTCATGTTTAGTTAAAAAATAAAAGTCAAATAAGACTACAGTATTACTTTGAAGCTGCTGATGCCCAGATAAGAAAACCTTTCAGTGACAAAATTATTTAATATCTCCCTAATAAACGATCATCAGTGTTACATTAAGAGATTTGCATAAATACAGATTAAGGAATGTTGCTGAGAGAAAGGTTTTATAACATCAGAACAAAAAATATGAGGGTAATAATAATGATGGTAATGATAAATAATGCCATAAAAATGTTACTTACGGGTCTCCTCCACCATGGAGGGCATCCTGTACTAATCGCTGTGTTGGAAAGAAAAGAAACAAAGAAATGAAATCAAACTATTTATCTTGTAGCTTCTTTGTTTGAGTATCAGAAGGGAAAAAAAACAACCGAATGATGATTTGTAATTAACAACATTTTAAGATCCTCCTTCCTGAACAGATATAAAAGTGCAGCAGGACTACAGTCGAGTGAAGACATGGCCCCCTACCCGTCGACCTCCTCTAATGGGAGACAGATAGGACCTCCGGGTCAAGATGGGGCTGCGAGGAGGTTTACCGCCAACAACTGGATCCTGCTTAACAGGCACAGAGACCAGAGGCAGCACACCTATAATCTTCAACAGTCACTAAGTCAGCAACCTTAACAATGAGCCAAACACACAAGCCAAAAATCTAATGACATGCAGTAAACATCATCTATCATCATGCTGATGCTGGCGAGAACCTCTCTGATCACAACATGAGACAAAGCAGCTCAGAGTCATTCAGGTTTGTTTTCTGCTGCTCTTCATCGTCACGATGGTGCTAAACATGTTAATATGATGCAATTTAGTCTTTATAGACTAATTAATCGCTGATGCCACGGACAGAGTCTTAAACAACAACCCAAAACCTTGAACACAATATTTGTCCTTTATAAACTTTAGTCCAGATATTTTTACTAAATCAGCATTAGGAGGTAAAAATATTCTGTTTAATTAATCAGCTTTCTCTATTTGTAACAACAGCAACACAACAGCTGTTAGATCAGTTGTTAAAGGAGTTTCTATCATCTTCCTCATCACAGCATTCCAGCTTTACCTTCACCTTGGGGGACCTACGTCCTGGATGTGACACGGTGGGGACAGAAGTGGGAGAGCGTGGAGAAGACAGGGGAGGGGAGGCGGTTTTAGGGGGAGACGGGGCAGGAGGTAGGGAAACCGACTCTGAGACGGGGCAGGATGAGGACGGGCGAGACAGGCAAGAAGCTGAGCTGGAGGGGTGAGAAACAGAAAACTGCATGGGGGAGGAGTGAGGGGGACGTGAAGAGACAGACGCACAGGGAGACGTTGGAGGAAGCAGAGATGAAGTAAGCTGAGGAAGGGATGGGGGACGAGGGGAGACAGGAGGACAGATGGGGATGGTGCTATGGTTATGTTGCTGTTTTGACCAGGATAAAGCAGAAGAAGAAGAGGGAGGAGAAAGTGCAGAAGTCACAGATGAAGGTGTGAAGGGTGGGAGGAGACTGAGGTGAAGTGACTGAGTGAGAGAGGAGGAAGAATCTTCGACCTATAGGGATAAAGACAGTTACATCCTGAGATACTGATGCTGCGTTAAAAACATCTAGTTGTTAATGTTGTTTCATAAACCTCAGAAGGAAGATTGAGGAAAAACTGATTCAATAACTAAAACAAGTCCTGCCACGAGAAAAGATCTTTTATAATCCACAGAAACATTTTACAAGATAAATCCAGAGATTATAAAAACAAACAACAATATAAACGTTTCATTTTTGCATCTCGTCAACCAACAAAACTTAAACTGCAGACATTTAAACGGGTTTGATTGGAGCTAATTTCAGAAATGCATCTTGAAGAACAAGATCAAAGTTTAAAGTTTTACTTAAAATATTAAATAAAAATTGTGTTTTATTTGGAAATTATTTTTTCCAATAGATTTTGACTGTCACCAATATGGCGGGCGGCGTAGTCTAGCAGAAGGGCGATCGCCCTTTGTTCGAAAGACGGCGGGTTCGATACCCGGTCCCGGCAGGCGTATCCTTGGGCAAGATACTGAACCCCACAACTGCCCCCCGGGCGCTGTTCAAGATGGCTGCCCTCTGCTCCTCACCTCACGCTGAGGATGGGTCAAATGCAGAGACAAATTTCCCCATGAGGGATTAATATAGGAAATAATAAAAAAAAAATGTTTTTAATTATAATATCAATAATATATTGTTTATACTAAAGAAAAGACTTTATCTTAAATTTGCTTCAGTGTTGACTATCAGTAAATAGTTTGAATAAAATCTGTGTACTGTCCCAAAATCCTCTGACTTACCTTTAAGAGATTATTGAGACCCTTAAATGATCAATATTTGATTTAGAGCATATACAGCAGTTTGTTTAGGATTCCAACGTTCCCTGTTGGATTGTTAATCTAGTTTACTTCTATATTATCATTTCCAATTTCATCTCCAGTTGTGGATCTGAGTAAAATAAACAAATAAAACCTACTTGTCAGATTGTATTTCAAATAGAAGTTTGTCATTTTCCAATTAAAAACAATGAAATATTGTTTGGTGTCTTGTTGGTCCAGCAGCAGCAGTGACGTCATACAAAATGCAACAGTCTACAACTAAATACATTTAATTTTCAACTGCATATTAAGAATCTGAATAATTAAAATGTGCCTTTGACACACGTGTGGTGATAATATACTTTATTTATATGGACACTTACACAAATAAGAAAATAAAAAATTCTCCTCAATGTTCCTTCTGGGTCTGACTTTTCTAATTCATAGAATCTCTACCTGTGGACTGAGTCTCTCTTGTGAAACTCTAACGTTCTCATCTTTGTACTTGATTTCTTCATTGTCTTCCTCAATGAACAGCTCAGTGTGTTTCTTTCCTTCTACTGACGGTGGCCTCGGAGCATCAGATGCTTGTTCATTCACAGAAATCGACTGCTCTCCCCACATAACGGCTAACGGTTTCATTGTTATGGGCCTGAGAAACTGCACCTCTAAGTCAATGCTGCTGGATGAGTCACTAGCTGCAGCGACTGCTGAGGGTTTCAGCGCTGGCTGATCAGACTGTTGGTCTTTTTTCTGCAACCAACTGCTCTGAGATTCACTGACCCATTTGGCACGTGGGGAATCTGCTGAAGGCGCTTTTGAACTTTCGCCAACACCTGCAATGCTGGAACCATCTAGAAATGTGGACAACAGCTCATCATAAGGGTCTTTTACATGCAGCTCGATGTCAGCTGTTTTACTGCTGTTATTTTCAGAGGCAGCTGATTTGTGTTGGTTTGGACGTCGAGTGGATGATTCTGATTCGATATCTGACTTCTGGGCTGTTTCGGTGATGCGTAACCCTCGACCACCGTTATACTGAAGTGACGCACAAGGCAGTGAAGAGATAAATGGAGAATGAGAGTCGGGTGGAGGAAGTGGAGGAGGAGGTGGTAATGGAGTAGGTTGGGAAACAGGAAGGACAGGAGTGGTGTTGCCTAAACCAACATGTCGCTCAGTGAAAGATGGTGTTCTGGGAGGTGCCTGACATGAAGCAGTGAATCCTTTTTGTAATAGAGGGGGTGAGATTGCTGTGTGCTCTCGAGCCATGAGGAAAGACGTGAGGTCAGCGGGGAGAGGGGGAGGCGTAGGAGGTACCGGAGTGGTTGTGAGAGATTGAACAGGAGTGGAAGCTGATGGGTCCAGTGTGAGCGACAGCCACTCGTTGGTGACGGCTTGCAGGTCAAGCCTTCTCAGTAAGGGTTGAGGGGAAGGGAGGTCACGAGGAGTGAGAGATGGAGGCAGAGGATAGAATGTCTCCAAGGAAGTAAAGTGGGAAAGATGCAAGAGAGAGTGATAAATTCAACTAGAACAAAAGGTACCTTGAATATTTTAAGTGAGTGTCAGCATGGAAGAGAGTTTAATAGGTTTCAGATTCAAACCTTTTTCAAAATCTGGTGGTAGTTTGAAGAATGAAGGCGTCCTTGACTTTCTTACCTTGACAGGAGTGGAGCTTGGTGTCCTGTTGCCGTGGTAACCGTGTGGATCTATGTGATGGGCGGAGCTTTTGAACGGTGAGTGCTTCACAATGTCAACATAGGACACTGGAAAGATGCCCTGTTTGTTTGTGCCGGGGATCTTCCCTTCATACCAGTTCTGATCCACCTGCCTTAATACAACGACTCTCTCACCCTGCACACATCCCACACATGACCAACAACACGGGACATTGAGTGGCAACACAACACTGCTGTGATAAACAAAGCTCTACAGCAGATAATGACTTAGAAACCTCCTCCTGATTAAATAACAAGTTTTTGTAACAAACATCAAGTAACCACCTTTCTTAGAGATAACTCCACATTAGTGTCGGCGTTGAAGTTAAAACGAGCCACAGCCTCGCCGATCTCTCGGACGTGTGCTGGAGGAGGAGGACGAATTGGCTGCTGCTTCTCTGAGGATGCCATCTTCTATAAACAAGCGATGAAGAGCAATGTGTCTTTGAATCCATCATTACTACATAAAAAGTCCACACATTCATAAAGCACCCACAGAGACAGAAAATCAAATGACAGAAGCACTTTTACCTCTACGTATGCTATGGGGAATATCCCCACCCGTCCTCTGTGCTCACCCTCATACCAGTTGTTATCGATTTGCCTGATGATGTTCACTGCGTCGCCCTTTTTAAATGTCAACTCCCTGCAACACAGATGTGTCAGTGAAGTGTCTCTGTATGCATCTTTAACCAGCAGGGACATTAACATAAAAGGAAAAAGAAGAAAACACACTTGTGCAGCCTCATTGGACATGAGTCAAACAGCATCAGCCACAAAAGAACAAAGTAAAAGCAAATTTGTAACCTTCTTCATGCACAAAAAAAATCTAAAAAACTTAAAAGGCCTCAATTTGTAACGTCAAGTTATGACAACTGCTTGTTTGTTTTGTTTTCAGAAAGCAATGATACAGAGTGCAACAATCTGAAACAATACGTCATGCAGCAGGATGGTGAGATGTGCAGCCACTTTAAAGTTTGGCTTTCTTCGGCGCGCATGTTAAATTTATTGCACTTACTTTGCTGTTTGTGCCTTAAAATCATAAATGGCTCTTGCAGGCTGTTTCTGATGGAGGAGAGAGAACAGAATAAGTTGTGTCATCTGTTTATGGGAGACCTAAAAGAGCAGTGAGAGAAAAAAGCCAACAGGAATCACAAGGTTCAGCAGAACTGACCATATTTTAAATCCTATATCCATGTATATTTTATTTTTTTAATTAATGTTATTGTACCAAACCGTTTAGGAAATGTTAGCCTTGCAAAGATCATTAAATTATAGGGATGCACCGATATCGTCACTGGTATCTGGGTATCGGGGTTGATGCCATTCTAATGTACTCGTATCAGTATTGGCTAGTTAACCAATACCATGAACCGATACTTAAAATGTGGAAACTCTGCAATAATTTCACAGAAAAGTTTTATTTTTCACTTGAAATTTTAGTTTTGTGGTTATTTTTATTAATATTGTTTTTTTTTATCAAGTTCACCATCATTTGTTGTAACAAGCATAAAATAAAATAAAACCTGTCTTCCAATTCTTTCTTTTTTGTGTGTGGTAGAAGTATCTGCATTGGTACTCGGTATCGGCAAGTACAGTATCGTATCGGTTTGAAAAAAGTGGTATTGTTGCATCAGTTTTAAATTACATTTTAAATGCATATGTTTGGGCTAAAGCAAAGACTTCTGCAGGTGTTGAGAACATTAGCAGCTAGTTTCCAAACTGTACCTCTCTGTCAGGAGTTGGTCGTCTGCTCTGCGGTGTATGAGGTCCATCCATGGTCGAATAACTCCTGGAGACATCCTGATCTGTAGTAAAAAAAAAAAAAGTTCACAAGCGTTATTACAGTAACCACCCACAAGATAGCGGTGATTTAAAAATGGGATTCAAATTATTCAAAAAAACAAAACTGCATGATACAGTGATGGTGCCATTCCGAACACAAAATGAAGGAATGACAGAAAGGGTCAAAATATGTGCCGTTTATTTCCATTTTTATATGGAAAAACAAAGCAATGGAACTTCTCTTTCCAAAAATATCACAGACACATGCAAAACTACAAAATAGCTGGAAAACAAAACAAAACATGAGAAATACACATTCAAAAACATAAAAATAATGAATGATAAAAAAAAAGTACAAAAATGTTTCAAAAATATACAGTATCACTCAGAAATCTATCATCTATACAAACCAGCAATCGATTAACTTAAAAGAAACGGATTTACAAATACTGACTCCAACCAGCAACCCTGTCTCTTAAAAATACTCTTTAATGCAATCAAATGTAATTTTAGATTAAACATGCCACCAATATTTATTTATATTATTAAACCCCTAATTGTCTCTGAACCACTCAAACCTGGTTGTCATTTCATTCCTACACAGTAGTTTTTAAGTCTGTTTAATCTTTATAAATAAATTAATAAGGCAGCAGCATTCTAGCATCTAAATGTGATTTAAAACATAATTTGGTTGTAGAGGAGTCCAAGCTTTAGGAGACAGAGTTGCAATTTGACTATTATTCTGCAAATTCTCAAATATGTTTCAAATGTTTATTTTCCTATGTGTTGGCAAAATAAACAGGTTTCCATTCCCAAGATGTTCCTAATTGGCAAACAGTGTTGGGAATGTTATTTTAAAAAAGTAATTATAGTTACTCATTAATTGTTGCAAAAAAGTAACTAGTTACCTGAGAGGGCAACTGACTGCATTACTAAAACAAAAAAAAAAAAAAAAAATCATTGAGTTATACAAGTAATACTTAGCAACAAAACTGATTCTTCTTCAACATGTGGTCTGTCAGCACTGGGGATCGATCCCATGTCTTCTGCACAAGAGGCGAGCGCACTCAGTCATGCCACCCAGTCCCCATATAACCATGTGTTTGTGTGTCTCTAGTCACTTTACGCATTTTGTTTTATCGATTTATAGTAACACACTGCATTTTACGTTCAGTAACAATATCAGCATTGTAACGTTGGAAATTGTAATTAATTCGATTATTCAGTTACTGAAAATCCAAATACGTTAAGTAAGGCCGTTATTTTAAACAGTGTCATTCCAAACACTGTTTGCAAAAAGTTAAATAAAATAACATAAAACTCATTAGAATATTAGATTAAGAAAGAAACTGGTCAGATTTACTGAAAAATGTCTATCAATGAATTTCACTTGAGAATTTACAGAAAATCAGTCTCAATTAATGTTGTACAAGTGAACAGAAAAGCCAGGTAATGGATACGGCAGTGGACAAATGAGGTGACTTGAACTACATGTGCGGGGAAAACTGAAAAACACATTGAGGAAATCATAAATGGGTGCATTCTTATTACAGAGTCCAACTGATTTCATTAATCAGTACTGGTCCTATATAGTTTCAGAATAATAAGTACACTATATTCTGAATATTTTCTTTGTAGAATATAATGCCAAAAGATGTAAATGGTTAGTTATTTTATATTAGAGAAACATCTATTCTCAGCTGGACTCTAATTTGTATTCATGCATATTTTATGCATGAAAATGAGTGTTTGAAAAAAGTGTAACAGTGTTTAAAATGATATAGAAAAAGTGCTTGTGTGTGTTAAAGTATATGAGATGTGATATGTGTGTCATCTCCACCTGAATAAAAGAGACCATTTCCATTGCCCTGCTCTTCTCCATAGTCATTATTGTTTGAGGCCTCCAAATGTCGTCCATAACAGGCACTGTTTGGTGACTGTAACCGTGGTGACTGGAAGCTTGGTGTGGAGGGTTCTCCTCCGTATGAAGTGCACCCAGTAGGGCTTCCATCAGGGTACACGGAGGAGGAGGAATGACCTCTGTGCCAACAGCTTCTCCTCCCTTGCAAAGAGGAGCTTCTCTCAGGTACGCTTGGCAGCAGTTCGGCTAGAATTCTCCTCAAAATACTATCGTCGGGTGGCCTGGAGCTTCTGTGGCCTCTTTCTGCTTGAATGTGCTCATAAATGTCTCTCAAAGCTGCATCTAGTGCTTCATAAATGGCCTGTTTGGACTTGGGTCTGCTACCTCGACCTCCGCCACTGCCGCTTCTTCTAGAGGTAGGTGGTGAGCCCTTTTTCCTGCGGAAAGGCACTGGGCTGACCAAGAAGGCCAGCTTGGACATTGCTTGCTGGGACTGCGAGGCCTGGTCTTGGGAATGGCTGCTGCGGCTCTGCTGTGAAGATCTCTGATGCTCTTGTCGTGCTCGTTCTTTCTCGTGGCGTAGCATGGTTGTGAAACGGGTGTATGAGGCGGGGCAGCGGCCTTTGCAGGTGCTGATGAGGTGGCGGTGTTGGTAGCCTAGGCTTTGTCCTAGACTCTGGTGGCCAGGATGGTGGTGGTGATGACGAAGGTGACGATGATGAAGAGTGGAGGATCCATACAGGCTCTCAGATGAGGTTAACGAGCAATGATCAAAATCACTCTCACTACAAAACGAAGAACCCTCCACCTGAATAAAATCACTGAGGTCAGATGCAATTGCATCCTGTTCACTGTCAGAATAGTCTGGATTGGCTTCTGGAACTTGGGGAACCGGGGGAGTGGGAAAAGACTGGCCGTGTCCAGGCTCCAGTCCCACACGAGGCTGGCCTTCAGGTGGGCTACGAGGTATGTGATCCATGTTTTGAGGTACATTTCGACTGTTACCATTGTTGTCCTCTTCTAGCAATGATTCTACAGAAAAACGGCGTTTTGGAAAACCTGGTGTCCCACCCCCACCACTGCTAGCACGAGATGATGAACCGCCTGGTGTAGTGATTCCTGAGGGCAGCTCACCATCACCCAAATTAGGCATGGATTTAGACTTCTGAATAAGACGCTCATATTCTGAAATACGATTTGGCACCATATCCCTTGGCACTTCCACACCCCAGGAGGGTGTCCAAGGAGAGAGGCGATGACGATGTAGATGAGGCTGACGCTCCAGCTCCAGGATACGAGCACGGACAGAACGGATGACATCGGATGGGATAAGGTGAGCCCTGTCAATCTGATGCATCTTATGGTAAAGCTGGAGAAAGCCCGGAGAATCATGTGCTCGTCGGCGATGGGGACGGGGCAGTGACTGAGAGGAGGGTGGCGCTGCCGGGGGATTCCTGTCACAAACCAGTGACCCAGCACTTTCTGAGCGAGTGGCATTTTGACTGCCAGAATTAGTATGACCGTCTTTGAGTAAGTCATCACAACTGCATGACTTGAGTTTGCCAGAAGAGGGGGATACCTCTTCTGCACTGCTCCATGCCTCTGCATCCTGACTTTTAGTCTGCCAACTGTTCGTACAAAAGACAGACTGCTTTGAGGAAGAGCTGCCCTCCTCGTTGGCATCCTCATGGGTGCGATCAGAGTCAGAAGGGGTGGGAGGGAGAGACGTGCTCTCATAAGGACCTGGGGTGGACATACTGTTTGAATAAATGTTGCATGCGTCCCCACCTTTCAGTTGTCCCATAAGAGCAGCGTGGTAAGAGAGAAGAAGGAGGAAAGCAGGTTAAGCAAAATAACCCAGCAATAGAGTGGATTGGCTGGGGAAGGGAAAATACAAGGAGGAAGAATAAGGCAGGAAAAAGATTGGTATTTATTTTTTGCACGGACTTCAATCAGTAAACTGGCCAAAAAGACATCACATTTTCAAAAACAAAACAAAATCTCTGGTTCATTTCTGGTGAAGAGTCAAGCACACATTTTTGTCAGGGGGAAAAGGGGAGGGAGAAAGACAAAAACAGACAGAGAGAAAAAGAATAGGAGTGCGTTTGTGTAGAGGAATACCTTTGGCTCTGGAGGGGGAGGATGGTGAGGAACGTATGACAGGTTTCTTTAGGCTGCTGCTGGCTCTGTAGGCATCCACTGTTTTAGGGGAAGTTGCCGCTCTGCTCTGAGACTGAGCGTTCGCTTGGGAACTTGATGGCTCAGACTTCCTTCTTTTCCTGTAGTCACTGGCAGCACTGCAACAACAAGCACCAGTCTCAGCTACCATCAGATTAAACACTGAAAAGGTAAACTGAATGCACACAATCTAAATGACTTATTGTTGCATTTTAAATCAATTTCTGCACCTGCAGTCACTCACAAATTCTGCCAGTTTTCTTATACAGATGTTTTCATCTAACAAAAACAATTAAAACCAGGTGAAGGCTGATGAAGAATTGTTTGAGTACAAAATACATTTTTCACGACACATTTAAGTTTCTTTTCATTCGTATGACTGCTTATTTCAATCACTTTTAGAAAACAAATCCAAGAGGGTTTTCTTTTCAGAACAAATGCACGTAATATCAGTGAAATGACTCATGGGCTCCTTTCATTGCACCCCTATTCAGTCCTTTCTGTTCACTAAAGAAAATGCAACTGAATAAGCAGACCAGTGTTGAAAAGAGAAGAGACCACAGGGGGAAGAGGGGGGGTGTGAGGGTGGTGAACAGTAGAATCAATAGGCTTGCTGGGTTCATTTATTCTGACTCAGTTAAGAGAGAAAAGCATCCTGACATCAATTACTTAAGCAAGTAAAGAGGAACGCTAATCCTCACAAATGATCATTAACAGCCGACACCAGATATTAACGCCACGGACAAGGCATACCGGAGCAGAGTTTTGACACTGTGCTGAATCACAACAAGGAGGGCTGCTAGTGAGAGGATGGGGGAGGGGGGTGGTAGTGGGGGGGGGTTGATGCAGAAGGAAAAGAAAAGAAACAGCAGTTACCTTGCAGGTCTCTCGGAAGCCTTGTCAGCAGGAGCGATATGAAGGGACGTCTGAAAAACAGGACAAACATCAAAAGAGAAGAGTGAGAGCTGCGTGAACAAAGACTGGAGTCAGAGCAGCTTACAAAGCACAGCCTGCATGCGGTTGGTGCTGTGCCACAGCTAAAACACTCCCCCTGCATAAGGGTGCAGTGGGTACCGGTTCCACATGGCACACCTGACCAAAAGGACGCCTTTATGTAAAAACGTTGAGGTTATTTTTATGGTCACCACGTCTCCTGGTTGCTCTGAAGGGTGATGGCAAAGGTGAAATAGGAAGGGATGTTATGAGCTCAGCTCAAGGGACAAATGCTGTGCTGAAAAACCTGGCATGGATCAGCTGGAATGGCTCTTAATGGTGAAGAATGAGCTTTAAAATAAGAAAACCAAACCACTGAATGAAATTGCACATGGGATCTGCAATCATTTACAATCTAGGCTACAAGAAATGGCTCAAAGGATGCCTGCTTTCCATCAAAAGCAACAAACTTTATTTATAGTTTATAAATAATAAAACTAGCAGATTTCGCTTCACTCCAAATTAAAACAGACAAACAGAATTTCAAAGAATAGAATCTGACAAATCTTCTTTACATTGCCAGCATGTTGTTCTGGTGGTAATGAAGAGTGATTCCTAACAATGTTACAGTTCTTCTAAGCTATTAAGACCCAAACACTGAAGGAGTCAATTCATGCTATTAATTTGAACATGTGTATTTAAAAAAAAAAAGAAAAACACTTTCAAATAGATCATGAATTTGGGATTACCTCGATGCGCTGGCGAGTGGAGATGTCTGGATTATAATCCAGCCGTTTTTTAGGAGGCTTCAGCCCCAAGCAGCAGCAGTAAGCAGGAAGGGGAGGAGAGTAGGAGCAAGAGGAGGAGGAGTAGAAGGAAGGTGAAGATGAGGTGAAGGAGGAGAAGCAGCGGTGACATCATGGGGGGGAAGAAATCAAAATATAAGAACAGATTGTGGAGAGAGTGACACCTGTTAGACTCTGAGTAACCAGAGACGGAGCAGGTCAAAACTGTCCTGTAATTTACTTACTATACACACACATTCACAAGCAACTACAAACTAACATCTACACACACACAAAATGCCTTCTTCATCTTCTTAACTCATCTATACATGCTGTTATTCTTTGTACATCTGGGAAAAAATAAATACAACTAGAAGTTGCAAAGGCTAAACTCACGACACAGACCCTTCTACTCACAAACACGCGCACACACAAACACACACACACAGTCCACACACATGCAGAGCATAAAAACAAGCTGCCAAGTGAAGTACGAGCTGCAGCGTTTATTTGAGAGTGCAACAATCTGTCAAATCAAATGTGTTACTGGTGCTCATAAACAAGCAGATGGAAAATATTGTTGCCACGCCAATAAAACTCTGAATGTAACTATATGGTAGAGTCAGTAAGAGCAGGTCAAAAAACCTGATGGGCTTAATGAGTTATGTGTAATGTTTAAAATAATGCAGGTAGAAATCTCATTACACAACTTACCGTGGCTGAACTTGCCACAACCTCGGGTCAAATTTTCACATGAACATTTTGGAATAAGCCCAGCGAACGATCACATTGTTACATGCACTGGAGGCATGTCAGAGACAGAGGCATGTCCTCTTTAAAGAGGCCATTTCATACAAATTTCAGGACTTTGTGGTTATTTCTTAAGTATTAACCAGTAATATGAAACATTTTATATCTAAAAAATGTCAGGAAACACTGATTAACAGACTTTCAATCTGTCTGCATCAAAATTCGGGTGGTTCCGGCTCCTTCCGTCAGGCTTCGGCAGCAGCTCGTTCATATTAATTATTCAAATTTTTTGGACTCAGATTGGCTAACAAACTAGCCTATGAGAGCAAGGTATACTGTTTCCTGCCCCGCAGTGCATGGCAACATCAGACGTCGTGTCTTCCTTTTTGCTACGTCTTATGCTACAGCTTTTAGCTGCTAGGTGTGGTTTCAACTGCGGGAGTTGATGAATACTAACGAACAAAGGAGTTGTGACGAAACATATACAGGCCGTTCGGACTTGGGAGAAATCAGGTGTTATCGCCACCTGCGTAGTTTGAGAGGTTAAAACTGAAAGAGAAGTTGTTGACCTGTTTTCACACCCACTATGAAGGTAAGAACACCTGTGGAGCTAAAATATTCAACAGAAACCTCAGAAAAAACGTTTTTAATGGAAGGGCCTCTTTAAAAATCGGTCACTTTTACTTAATTTGATCTGAGTTGAGTGACTAAACAAAGTGACAAACATGTTATCGCTGCCTACACCCAGCAGAGGGAGCTAAAGTGTTTCTCTTATGGTCAAGCAGAGCTGCTAACAAAAGTAAAAGAATATACTGGCACAGAAATGTTTAAATGAATGAACAGGGTGAATAAAAGGCAGGGCCTCAAACACACGTCATCATGTTGATGGATGCTGTTATGATGAAGATCGACTTCTAAGAGTTCTAAGAGTTTGTTGTGAAATGAAATGTACCTGCATACTGATCACTACTGATTGATGTTTAGATTGACAGGTTGATGTGACTCCAGATCCTGTTCTAACATGATGCAAAAAATCTGAACAAACACAAACATGTCTAGATTTTGGTGTGAATATTTTACTGCCTGCTAGAAGCCCGACAGTTTTAACACAAAGACTTATCACTGTCTGTCACGTGTGTGTTGGGGGAAGGGATCACTGCACCAAACAAGTACCACATGCCCAAACAACTAACCCAACCAGTCTAATAGTGGAAACATAAAAATAAACCAAACACAAACTCATGAGTGTGGGTGGAGACAGTGGGTGTATGACTACAGCAGAGTCGTGGTTGGGGGAGTCGATGAGCCCCGACTTACCGGTCGCCCAAACTCCAGCTCGGAAAAGAACTTATACCAAGGCTCGTTCTCTAAATCTATGTCATCATAGGTCTGGGAAAGCATGACAGAGAGAAGGAAATAGAAGAAAGATAGTAGAAAGGAAGTGTGGAGGGGAGTCACACACAAAGAGAGAGATGGACCTCGTGGTTAGGAATGGGCAACAGAAGATGGGATGAACCAGGATGAAGGTGTAGACTGGCTCATGTGAACTTAAATTCTGACCCGAAAATTCCTTTTTGTTTCTGACCGAGCACTTGAAACAGAACACAGTAGAAAATGTAGTGCACATTACCTCACTTCAAATAGGAATCAAGCTAAAGAGCAAATACTTTATCATAATAAGTCAAATACCAGATTTACAGTAGAAGTTCAACACTCTTTTATGATCAAATGGGAAATATGAGTGTCTGAAAAACCTTGGCTGCATCATAGTTCTGTCTGCTCTTTCTGACCTTATTCCCACATAAAAATGTCTCAGTCTTCAGGCCAAACGAAACACAGCCAGGAGATGCTTTGTAGGTGTTGTAGTTACAGTTATATCTCCACTTCTAAAAGGAGAATTGATATTTCAGAAAGATGAGTCACTCGATAAAAGAAAGCGAGGCCTGGGGTAGAGACACAAATATAGCAGGTATACACAGAGAACTAACCACAACAACTTTAAGAACAAGAAAACTAGAAAACCTGTTTTATTCTTAACGCAACAAAGATGCTTCATTGTTCAAGAGGATGTCATAGGTTGGCACTTTTATTCTTGCATAATGAAGAGAAAAGGGCAGTGAACAGGCAGCAGATAAAGCCAGCGGGGACACTGTCTACAGCGTTTTATTGCTTCTATCAGGAGCTGACTCATGCATTATTGCCCCTGGAGTGCTCTCTGCAGACGTCAAATTAAATGTCAAACCCTGACAAAAAAACAAACCTTTTCTTCTCACTCGTTTAAAAAAAAAGCTCCTCATCTGGAACACAATCCTCACTTTAATAATCATTTCTCAGATACCTTTTATGACTTATTCCCGTGAACCTCTTAGGATTATTTATCTCTACTTTCTCTTTTGTTATCGACAACTGACAGGGGTTAACAGCCAGTAATGTTACTAGGAGAAACAGTGAGAGAAACATCTGCTTTATACACCACGTTGGATTTTAACCCCCTCAGACAGTCAGTTAATAATAACCTCCACATATCAACCATAAGATTAAGCAAGAGAATACATGTGTTTGTGGTGATGTTGATATACAACCCATCCAGTTTGTAGCTTTGTGTTTTGCATGTCTCGTTCCTTGTTTAGCTGTCTGTCTCTTTAAGAGATAGCCATCAAAATGAAACTTAGTAAAGGTAAAAAAAAATGATTAGAAATACTACAACTACATCTACCTGTGTGAGTCCACCAAAAGGTACAGCAGATTTTAGGAGGGTCGAGTCAATAACTAAAACATTACTTACGGGTCTTTCATGCTCCAAAATAGAGGACTTGCCAGGCTCATACTCAAAAATACTCTTGGGCTCGGCGCGGTACTTTCGTGTGTCTACTTTTCTGTCTGGAGGGCCCCATTCGTTTCTGGTTAAAGAAACACAATAGATTATCTCTCAGAAAATAATCAGACTCTGGACTTCATGCATTATAAAATAAACAGAGGCTGTGTGCTGCTCTGTCTGGGATTTCTAAATGTACCCTGGTATTTGGGTATTATTGATGTCTGTCTCTGCAGCAGCATTCTAAACCATGTTGCCTCTTCCCTACACTTTATGCACGCCACTGATTTGTCTGTAAATCTTTAAATCAACCTCAATCAACTCACTTTTACTTCTGCATGAGAACATCACTAGAAGTTGGACATTTTCAGTGTGCTGCATTCAGGCTGTAGACTAAGTTTTCCTGTGGTGAACAGTGAGCTGCCGACAGCTGAAATAATATTCTTATTCCACTGCTAAACATCTTCTGTGGTTGACTCAAAACCAGAGTGTCAATGATATTGCAGTGTTAGATTTTAAGAATTTTTTCATACATGTCTGGGGAGTCTTTCTCACGGTCGCTGTCTCTGGCTCGAATTTGGAGGATGGATGGCATGGGTGGAGGGGGTGGGGGCACAGGCGATGGCGAAGGCTCCTGAGCTCCCAGCTGCCCTCCTCCGTCGTCTGAGGGGCTTTTGGACAGAGGCCTGTACGTGTGCGTCCGAGGAGGCGGGTGGGCCATGGTGATGCTGGATGGTAGGCTGTGATCATCTGCTGAAGACAGAATGGAAGACACAGCAGACAGAGAAGTTAGAAATCAAATCATCTAGAAAGGAGGAGATATATGAGTTAGAAAGAACTGACATATAAGTCTCACCGCTGTTTATGAAAGCATATGTTGCACTATAGGTGTCAGAGTAGTCATCATCTGTAGAAGAAGGGTAAACAGACTGATTCAGATACATGCAGAAAAACTACAAACATGATCAACTTCCTATCTGCTCATGAGTGCTGGAGACAGACTGACACCTGTTCATGCACAGAAATCTGCTTTTCAACAAGACTTTCTAGGTGATTATAGCTTATAGACAACTACAATGACATGGTTTGTAGAGTATTATAGAATAAAAATATATAAAAACCTCAATTCTAGGTGCTACTGAGGACGCATTTGTAATTGTTTCAATGCGCCAAATCTTTTGCAAAATCTTAAAAAAAAAAAAAAAAAAAAGAAAAACCCAGCAGAACTATTTGAACAGCTTTGTGTGTGTTTTGTGTTTACTGTCATGAGAGAAGCTCGAGCTGTTTAGAACAATCAAGCCTTATATTGACTGTGTGGTTCTCTCAAGCCCACAAAATCAGAGCAGATTTCCCAGGACAGCTCTGTGTCTATTACCACTCCAGACTCTTCCCCGCTCACATCTAATGAGTTCTGGCTCTGTGGTTGTTTGGAGCTTTTGGTTTAACGAGATGCTGAGAGAAACACACACGCTGCATGCATACATGACCAATTTCAAACAGTCCCAGTCACAGTGGGAAACTGCAGCTCTGCCCTACCTGCTTTGTGAACTTTGTGAATCTGTTTGAACATTGTTTTGTACCAATCCTTGGGCCTGTCCACCGTCTGTGGAAAGAGAGAGAAACTTAAAGACTTATGCGCCTTGAAATGCAAAATGAACAACATACAAAACAAACAAACAAACAAACAAACAAAAATTCCCATCATTTTATGGAACACTACTGAGCTAAAGTTACACACTTTACCCATTTTGGGGTATTTGTATCTTACGGTTTGTATTTTAATGTGTAGACATGAATAAATTATTTATGAAGATCTGTTGATCCTATTTTTAGAGACAAATGAAGACACAGTGTTTGTTCTGTAAAACCTTAAAATGCACACTTAAAGAGAAGTGGGATGTTTTAGGTAACATGTCCATCTTTAAACATTTCAGTAATCAGTGACATAAAATAGGTTGAAAAAGTCAGAATTCAATTATTCATTTCTAAATCTCATCGGACACATGAAAAGCCATAAACAACAGCATTAGTTGCTTTACTGTCTAGAGTGACACTTTAAACATAAAAGCGTGTGTGTGTGGCGATTCTTTCACAAATCTGTGTTAAATTTGATTTTGCACTACAGACAAAAGGCTTAAAACCGAATGCTGTCACGAAAGCAAAGCATCTGTTGATGTTGCTGTGCCAGAAAGAACCAGGAGAAATGCTTGCCTTTGTGCAAACAGTATAGATCTAATGGCCACTTCAAAAACGAGCTATCAAATGGCAGAGAGACCTAATCCTCTCTTTGTTCAGTAGCACTGAACAGTGGCCCTGGATTCTGGTCAGATTGTGTGAATGTGTGCAGACCATAGACGGGCCAATTACTGCTTCATTCTCCACGGTTACCGAATTGAGTGGCTGCAAAAATGCCAGTCTGCTCACAATAAGGAGCATCTGGGGTCTTTTTCTATCTTTTTCATTGCAATTTTCCTTTTTTGTTGTTCCATTCTAGTTCCTACTTTCTTAGTTCTGTAGTTCAGCATGTCTGCTTCAAAATGCTTCCTGTCAAGAAGAGGAAAACTTAGTGAAGTGTTAATACACGAGAAGCCTTAACAGAGATAAGATACAATGACAGTCTTCAACAAGTACAGAACAAAGAAAGAAGCTTGCCTTTCTAACTGACACACAGAGGAAGAGAAACACTGGACTGAGATAGTGACAGTGGGAGAAAGAGATTTTAATATGGGGTTAAAAGCTGCTGACAGCTGAAACTAATCCCCCTCTTGTGAACATGATCACATATTAAGATGCTGGTCAAAAGACACTCACGAGCCAAAGACATGTTTAGTTGACCTCACCGTGCGAATGGCAATAGGGATGCCTGATTCGTCCACAGGGCCGATGCCTTCATAATGTGGGGCTTTGATGACAGACACTTTCTTTTCTTCTTCTGAGAAGCGAGCGATGGGCAAAGTGCTCCTGATGCTGGTGTTTCCCAAAACCACAGACTCTCTGGTGAAAGACTCACTGCCCTCTACCAACAGAAACGGAGAGGAGAAAGGGAGTTATATTTATATTTCTGCAAACTTATCTTGCAGAATTAAAATTGGCTCAATTTCACTCATTCTTCATCTATAGGATGTGATTACTGAATAGATTTGATTGAATTATTTTAGTGCCAGATCTGTAAAAGGTTTATTTACAAAAAAAATATTGAGAATGGTTCATTTTTTCAGCATTTTCACAGTCAGTCAGTTTTGTGCTTGGTCTGAACTCTCCTGGGAAGATCAGCAGCTGTTTGAAATTGTTTTTTAAACTTGTGAATAATATTTCTGATCAGATGATGAACTCCAAATTGTTTGGAAATGACCTTTAACCCTTCCCAGGGTGATGGACAGCAACAGCTGCTTCTGTCCTCCTTGGCATTGTGTTAACACACATCTGTATGGTCAGAAAAGCAGACTGATAGAACTCCTAATTTTATAGAGGTGATATAATGATGATCAGAGGTGCTTTTGATCAGCAGCAACTGGCTGCTATCGTAAAGGTGGACTTAGTTTTGCAATTTTGGCTACATTTTAAGTTTAATAAATAGTGACAAAGTTAACAGAAAGATTCAGATTTTAAATAATTTTACTGCCTAGTTAGATGAAATTATTTTAATGAGTATCGATATATATAAAGCACCAGAATGGATTTTTTCCCCCATGATTGTAGCCGTGTTACAGTATAGTGGTAAATTTAGGACTGAGAGTAGAAGAGTGCTGTTTGTAGAGATATTTATAATAAAATGTTTACCCAAAAATCGCCAATGAATAGCTGGTTAAAAGTCCAGGTATCCTCAGCTCAGACAACAACTCACCAGAACTCCTGCTCTGCCTCTGTAAACCAGTGTGGAGGGAGGCGGGGGGTGATGGATATGATGGAGGAGACATGGGCCTCTGTGGATTGCTAGTACTTCCATTCATAGCGTGAGAAAGGACCTGGCCCTAAGAGTGACCCAAAAACCAAAAACAGGGACAGTGAGACATAAAAAATTTTCAAACATCAAAAATATTACAACAGCAAACCATTTTATACTGTAGATCTAAAACTATTGATCATGATCATGAGAATTAATGTAAAATAACTCAGAGTGGGGTTAATGATCAAGCGTTTCTAAAGACAGAAAAATCAGGTCTCACACTGCAGTGGGGAGACATGGATCCATAAAGTACATTAAAAGGGCTAATTGAAAGTTTCTGCATTGAGGAATAGTTAGTAAGGCAATAGGGCACTAGTTTAATAACCTAATATCAGAACAGATTTCAATGTTTACAATACTAGTCACATGCAGTCACATTCACAAACATATTAATAATTAGTTGGTATACACAGGACAGCAGACATGGTACACCCAGAAAGGATGGTGACAAATAGTCCCTGAATGTTACTAAAGGCTTGAGGAAAGTATTTACTCTGACAAAAATTTACTGATGTTACATCTGATCATCTTGAACTATGAACCCAGAACTGCATGATTTAAAAAACTGATTTAAACAGTTTGGTGTTGCTTTTGTGGTGGGCTAATCTTTTGGTGGGGTTTGGAGTAATGATCAATCCAATCAGCATCGTTGTGAGGAGAAATCTGTGTGTGGAACAGCCACATGCACTCAGGATATTTCTTACTTCATTACACTGATGGATGCTGTAGGTAACAGGGCTTGAAATAAACAGCGACGATACTAGGAAATCTAATTGCTTTGTGAATGTCAGAGTAATGCAGTCCAATTCAAAACGACAGTCTTGTGTAACTTGAAACATGCGCATGCTGATTCATGCCACAATACTAACAGATACAAAGTTATACATGAAGATTATATAAAGAGCAACATGGGTGTGTGACCGCTGTTAACAAGTTATATTGATAGAAAAAAATGAACACAATTTGGGCACTTTTACACCTGAGCTCTTTTTTTTCAACCATGTTTTTTTTTCCCCATCTGATTTTTAGTTGACAAGGATTTTAAAACCAGCATCATCACAACAGCTGTAATGTTACAGTTTTTAGCAGTTTATAATATCTGCTTCTGACAGACTCAGATTGTTGAAGGTCAACAAGAATTAACCACCATCACAACCACTCTGAGGGGCATAATCTCCATCTGGGGCAACCTGCCAGCTAAAATAACTGCAGATATAATTATCGTATCATATTCATCTGGCATGTTTACAAGTTGTGGATGGATGACTTCCTAGAAACTCAGCTGTTACATAAAATTTAGAATTATCTTCTAAAGTGTTATAGAGAGGATAAATCATAGGAACTGGAAGGGAAACTTCTTTGTTGCTAACTGAGAAGAAATGAGCACAAACTATATATAAAGTGTAAAGTTTTCTTTGTTGTTGCATTCTGTTAACTCTGTCATAAATCATTTCATCTAGCTTGTTAATACCGCTTCAGTGTAAATGCACAACAAATGGAAAGTCATAAACAGCCTCACAAATGTACACAGACTGGCCCGTGAAGAGGATCGCGTTAGTGATTACTGGGTGGAGATGCTGACTATAGTTAGCAAAACAGCTGCGTCAGGCAGCTAATTTCTGTGTTAACTTGCATTCATGGCTCTGCCATCTATGCTGACTGTGATTGCGTATCTTTGAGATGTTATAGGAACACGAGACTGCAGCATCTAAACAGGTCTGGAGCTTTAAAACCAATAACAACAATAACAAAATCTGCATTTATCATGTTAATGCTGGGATTTTACTACCCACACTTCTGATCATATTCATGAGTTGGGTTGTGACAATCATAGAATGTCAGTTTGATATGGATAAAGACCCTTTCTGTCCCTTTTAGGAGTTTCAATTAAAAACAAGGAAAATGGAGCCTGTACTGTTAGATAAAAAATAAAATAAAAGGCGATGGAGAAAGACACATAAAGAAGCTTATACTGACACAGAGCTCTAATGAACACATAGACATGAGCAATACAAAAACAAAAGGATTGATTGATTGACTTGCAGCATTTGACAGAGACGGAGCAGTTGATGGTTAGTCATAGTAACAAAAAAATGGTAGTAACCAGACATTTGAAGTTTGGTTTAGCCATTAAAACTGGTAGGGGGAGAGTAGGAACCATTTTTAATGCAATGACGTGTGTTAAAGAGGTGACTTGTTTGGATAATTACATTAGTGACAATGGCTGCTGCGGCAGTGGAGCCCACAGGGGATGTTAGCGCATCATCGGGCCCAGCGGTGGATGTGTAGGCAGAGGCAAGGCTGAGAGTGGGTGACGGCGTGGGTGAGGCACCGGGTGAGTCGAGGCTACAGATTTGCAGCTCATCCAGCAGACCCGCTGTAGATGACGAGTAGTGGCTGAGCGCTGACACTGTCACTGGGGAAGCTGTGGGTGACACACAGCCACCGATGCTCCCACTGCCGATGGCGGTAAGGCTCAAGCCGCTGATTGCACCCGTTTTTATCATGGCTCCGCTAGCAACATACGGGGTGGGCGATAGGGCCTTGGGCATTAGCCTTGACAGGTAGTCGAGTGATTCAGAGCTCTGGCAGCGATAGGGGGAGTGCCGTGCTGGGGGGTCAGGGGAAGGAGGCCCCTGATGTTGGAGTAAGAGGGAGTTGATAGAAGAAGGAGAGGAGGCGAATGCTTAGTTACATCACTTATTAGCCACATTGTCAAAAGGGATATGTGAAAAACAACATGGAAGCTTGGCAGAGGGTGAAATCAAACTGTTACATAAGGCTGCAGCGTTATCTTCTAAAACATGAACTACACTGTAAATTGAAAATTTTCCATTAGTTCAAGCTCATCAAGCTAAACAGCAAAATTATTCCTGTAACTATGGCATACAGAACATAAAAAATTTGGTTATCATCACACAAAGTACATTCGCACAATCATCGTTTTGTTGGTCAGATGAAAACATCAAGACTGACAAAATAAAGGGCAACAGACACAAGTAGCATATGACATGCATTAAAATATCAATGCAATTTTTTTTAAAGAACATACATGTTGGTTTGCCAGGCAACAAAGACAATTTATCACATTTGCTATCACAAAAGCAATGATCTGTACCAAACGTTTGCTGCGTCTCACTCTCTTGTTACATTATATGATCAGTTATGTACCAACAGTTCCGCAGGTGAAGGTCTTGGTGGGATCGTGGGAGGAGGCTTGGTTATCTCCTCCTGGGATGGAGGTAGGCTCTGGTTCAGAGTGTGATCTGGAACCTTGACTTCCACTTTTGGATTTGACGACACCGACACCAGACGTTTTAGATTCTTTTCGCCCAAGAGAGCAGAGGGTGAAGTAGTCTGTGATGGGGTTTGAGAAGGAATTTTTTGTGGAGACGGGGAAGTCTGTTGACAGGAACCTGTGGTCTGGGTTTTAGAATGAGCACTGGTATGAAAGTTAAGGTGAGCTGGGGGGTCAGGGATAGTGACAGGGGTTAGTTTAAGGGATGAAACTTTACGTTTCTGTGTATTAGCAGCAGCAGAAGCGCTAAAGTTGCTAGTATCATTTGAAGCTGTGGACTGATCAATTTGCTGGACTGAGTTTGTACTCGTTTCTTTGTAGGAGTAAGAAGACATGCTGCTAACTGTGTAGGACTCTTTCAGAACCGCCTTGTCATTCTTAGTAAACGTTAATGCGTCAGGACTTATGTCATTAGCCAGATCAGTGATAGAGCTGTAGTCTGGTGGATTGGTGCCAGAGGGCAGGAAGTGAAAGCTCTCTTTCCTGGAGGGTGGCAACGGTAAAGGACTGACATCCTTGTTAGCCAATCAGAAGCAGCCAGTGTAAGTTCAAACAACAAGAACAAGAACAAGAAAATCATCAGCATAAAGCTCGCCATTAAGAACTTGTTCCAAGTACGTGTGTGAGAGTACAGAGTGATTTTGTGTAAACTTGTTCAAAAATGTTATAATTAATAAAATCAACATTTTCTTCTATAGTAAAGAAAAACAGAAACAACATAGAAAATGCTAAATGTCAACTTGTGCCTNTGTATGTTTTGAGATATTTTACCAGTGTGGGAGACTTTTTGTCCTGCAGGTTAGGTCTGACACTACGAAAGCCTTTGGCAGCAAGAGATGAGCTGTTAGTATCTCCATTCTTCAGACCATCATTTGCACTACGAGATCGCCAGGAATCTGTAGAACAACATCATATTCCAGAATGTTCTTTATGAGTGTCTTTTGGTGTCATTTGTAATGTTTTACAGCTTACTTTTTATGTACAAGTCTTACCTAGGTCTGACGAGTGAGCCTCAGTCCCTGGGTAAAAAAAACATTTGCTCACTTTAACAAAAGATAAATATGCCAGATATTCTTTTAACTGAACAAAATCTGTAGTCCAACTGCATTAAAACACCCTGAAAGATGCATCATTAACATCTGAGTTCCTAATCATGACAACTTCAGAGGATGGATGGTTCTTTTTATAAATTCCATGATTTCTCTCCTATTTCAACTCCTGACAAAGATCTTCTCTTACACAACATGTCACTGTGAAATTCAAGCCTGTAAAATATGAACCTCTTTAATGTGTCCGTGTGGTTTTTTTTTTAAGAAATCAACATTTTATGCAGGAGATGCAGTTCTTCCTTACTCATTTCTCTGAAAGTTTTGATCAAGGCAGCAGTGTAGGAGCAGCTAAGAACAACACAGATCTGACAAATAGATGGAAAATCACATCAACGACTGATTAGTAAAGCGTGGGCTGGGATTGATTTATAAAGGAAGACAAGCCTAAGAAAAAAAGGAAATAAAAAATAAACAAACTAATAAAACAAGCCGTCAGCAGTTAAGACATTGCTTAATACTGAGGAAGCATTTCTGAACGTATATAAATTATACTGAGTGAGGATGAATTTAAAAAAAATATATACCTCACATATGCTCTGTGAAACAGAATGTTTCAGTCAATATTTAAAAGTCAGCAGTGTTTCTGATAGGCAATAAACAACAGTTCTCACTTTGTGTGTTTGTGAGTGTTAGTACCTGTGGCCAGGTTTGGTGAACTCTGGACCCTCTTCATTGGGGAGAGAGTGAGTGACAAGGCCACACTTTTGCGAGCGCATCCTCCGCTATCTGATAAATCCCCGACCAGTCGGGTGATCATTGAGGCCGAAGCGGAAGCACACATGCACATGCATGTAAATAATGATACAAACACCAACACACAAACCACACCAGCCAGAAAGAACAACAAAAAATAAAATTAAATAAAGCAAATAATTAGTGGCAAAGCACATGCATTTAAAGTGTCTAGTTATCATTGCAGCAAAGCAAACACAAAGCATTGCTACTACTGAAAATGGAACAATTATCCATAACATTACTATTTGTTCTAAAATAGGTGGCAATACTGGAGAACTGAGTTGATTTGATCTACCGATTTGTAAATCTGACCTGTTTTCCATTAATATCAAATCAGCTCTTGCATTAAGAATAGTATTTGGGCAATTTCAACCCAACAATCTTATTTCTAATCTTGTCCTTCACATTGTTATCAAGGGCAAATAAGTAAAATGAGTCATGCTTCCACCAGCAGACCCATAGATGATGTTCTACTATTGAGAGCATTCATTGACAAATTCCTCATTGCCGGTTCTTTGGGAGGAATGAACACTTCAGCTCAGTACAGCTGCCAGGTTTAAGATGGAACTTTGAACATATATAACTCTTCTAAAGGAACAGGTTGATAATATATGATGCTCTAATTTGTAATAAACTTGTTAAAACAAAGCAGTAGATGCTAATGAGGTTGATGGATGACTCTTCAATCGTACCTTCAAACTTTGTAGGTTTGTTATCAAAATATGTTCCTGTATACATACCTGTATTCATATTGAAGAGCACTTCTTACTGATCTACTGCAGGGAGACACACTTTCCTGCAAAAAAAGAGACACTATTTAGATAACAAAAACAGCTTGAGTATTTATATAGTCTCCTAAAAAGCATTGATCATCAGCTGTTTCAATTAAGGCTGAAATAAATGAACTTATTCTTCTTTATTTTGTCAACACGCAACCTATCCATATCAGCAACTAAACAATACCAATACTGTACGTTTTTAACATTTACATTTCAACAAGTGTTTGGCCTTAAAATTTACAGATATTGAAGATATTTAATCACTAACAACTGTTTAGCACAACCCAGAGACCTGAGAGTGAAAAGTTGTGAGTAAATGTGGAAAGATAAATGAAATGAGAACAAGAACAATGGGTGGGTGTTGACATTATGCAGTGACTGCAAGTCAGCATATATTTACCTTTATAAACCACATCTTATAATACCTTATATTTGATCATTATTTTTAACAGCTAGATGTATAAAATGTATAAAACTTTAGAACAACAAATATTACAGCAAAAAAGAGATTTTAACTATCAAGACTGAAAACGTTAATGACCTAAATGGCACAAATAAATAACCCTGATTACTATATGTATTTACCTCACTATATTTAAGCCTTTTCTTGGAACTGTAGCTCCATGTCACATGATTTATGTGTACGGGGTGTGCATCAAAAGCTAAAGGCTAAGAGCCGAATGTTGCATTGCTTGTTGAGCACATATACACAGTGTCATCATGGGACTTGCAGCTTGTGAGAGACACAGGCATCAAGCCATAGGGCTCATACATGTCTGGTTAGAAATAACTGTGACACATGACATTGACATTGTCTCACACACACACGCTGATGTGATGTAAAGTGATGAAATGTCTTATACAGAGTATGTTCAGTTGTCAGTGTGTATGGCTCCAATAGATTCAGCTACTCTAATCCACTGTTAAGGCCAGGACAATTTTTTTTATGAGCAGTAAGTTTCTGCTGTGCAGAATATTTCCAAATGAATTCCATACACTGTGTTTATACATTGTATGTAGGTACTTTGTTTTATACTTGACATACAGGCAATGTGATGATCACAGTACGTACCTAGTACATGCACCCTACTAAAGAATGACATGTATTCCCAGACACTACGACACCCTGGGGCTTGATTGTACACTGACAAGTAAAGTCCTGATAATTATGGCTGTCACTGGGGCTTATTTTGGAGAAGGTATGCAAAAATATTCTAACCTGAATGTGTTGACTGTGATAAGTGCACGGCACTAGATGGGTTGAATAACATGACCATTTCTATGAGCTTTATGCATATAAGCCAAACCAGACATTTTCAGGAGTTTCTCAGATATCTGTACAACTTAAAATCAAAGGGGGCCGTGATTTCAAGGGTCGCACTTCATCCGTGAAATAAACTCTGTGTTCTCATGTTGCAATGACAGTGCCGAGTCTTGTAAAAAAAAACAGTTTCATTCGAACAAAAATTTGGTAAGAAAATTATTTTGTTTTAATTTCAGTTTTACGTCAACTTGCCTTCGATTTTCATTTATGTCTCCTGTTTTTTATTGTATTCTTTTGTTTTTATGAATCATTTTATAAGTGAAAGGTGCAACAAGAATAAAATGTACTTATGTTTCTCACTTTTCATCATCCCCAAATGATGAACACATGCGGGGGGAATTTAGGGTTCTGAGTTTCACCCAGAAACAAAATCCAAATTCATACAGCAGTGTAGACACCTTGCAGTTTGCAGACAAACTACCTCCTGAGCTGCAGCTTACCAGAAGTATTTTATATAGAAAAAGACAGAGTGAGTAGTGATTCAGATTACATTAACAAGAATCCTGTTCCAGGCTTCTGCTTTGGAAAAAGGTGCAACACATTTATCACTTTTGTAAATACATTTGCCACATGAAGTATTTCCGAGATTGAGTTGTTTCAAGGGCTGTCACTTTACTTCATATATCCTCTAAAATATTTATGTCACTTTCTGATGGATTCTGGATACCTTCAACCCCAGGGAGAACGTCACGTAATACCAGTAAAACTGTACAAATCCAGGAATAAGAGGATACCCTCTTTCCCTGAGAACACTCTGTAAGCCTCATCTGATTTCTCCTTGTAAATCTGTCTGTAAGGTACAAACTGAAAAGCACATGCTTCCAGATTTATTCTGAACTTAACCACAACTTTCACTTGCCAAATCCTATCCCTCAAACTAACCTTACAACATTTCTTTACCTCAGAATTCAATGATTTATATTTTGCAGGTTTGTCTCTGACCCCAAAATGAAGACAAGTCCCCATAAATTGACTGTACAAACAGATTTTAGATCCCCACAACATGGGTAGTATCCACCCACGTGCACCCACAGAGACACACACAGTCATACGCAGGAGTAAATCATCTGGCTGGCGTCGCAGGCTGTCTGCATCCAAGTGATGGTCAGATTATAGGAAGCATCATGTTTCTTTGGGACAGCTCAGCGGCGACACAGCAGCTGTGACCATGGTGTAATGTTATGGCCAGTAGCTGCAGGAAACTGCCCTAGGCTTTATAGCTCTCTGGCTGTGTGTCCAAATCAGACACCTTAAGTTGTTACATACGGACTGTGCAGCCCTCGAGGCAGATTAAGTATTATTTTGTTTAGTGCAAGCATTTTCTCAAGCATATCAACATGAAAGGAGAAACGTTTCCATTAATATTCAGCAAATGCTTCTCCAAACAGCAGAAAGTATAAATGAATTCAACCAACTCTAATTACAAAATACTTTTAGCTACTGTCAAATCCTATGATTGAATAACAAACAAGAGCCCATTGTTTTCCAATGGGTTATTTGAGTTCTGGTACTAATTTTGCAGGCCAAATCACTTGGTAAGGCCAGTTTTGTTGGAGGAATTTTATTTCCTTATTTTGCTGTGGTTTATCAACTGTCTGCAATTTAGACATTGGTGGGCCACTCTGGAGACTAGCATCTATATAATTACTGGCTGTTATAGCCGTGGGACTGCAAATGCACAAGTCAGAGCTTTAAGCTGAAGAAAACTTCAAAGTTTTACATCAAGCCCATGTTAATCAGTTGAGTAAATTACTGACACCTGCCTGAATATGTAGTATAAAACACTTACTCCCAAAACAGAAGACCTTGTAGTTAGCATGCCAGAAAGCCCAAACCACCAGAAAAGAATAAATAGAGAACCTCACCACACACTGCTTTCTTTAATGGCATAAGAATTAGTGAAAACCAGAAAAAATGTACATTCTGTTGACTATGACAAATCACTTGTTTTGATGTAACTAGACAGTCAACAGTTCCAGAGATCACATATATTCTCAGTGATAAATTGATGTTTGTTTGCAATTTTGTGTCTTAAGTCCAATTTATTTAGTTAAAGCAAGAATGAAATAACAACAACAACTAAATTGGCCCACTGGAGTTATAATATTTTGTTAGGATGTCAAGACATAAAAACAACAGAAACAAAAACTGAGAATGCATTTAAAAAGCTGTAGTTGTGTTGCCATTAGTCCATACAGACTATTGTGGCATAGCCAAAACAAAATGTCAGAAAACAATAGAACTGATTTTTTATCTCAGCACTTTTTCCATCCTGTGTCCTGCTAAATGGAAAAGGCAACTAAAACCACTTTGATAACAGCATTTCAACCAGAAAGTGCCAACAAAACATGCTTTAAAGTATGAATCAATTATTTTGTCTCTGTTTATGTTGGGCTGTCTCCATTATTGCAATTACATGTTTCATTCTTAACTTATCTTTAGGAGAAACTGTTTATTTGTAAATAACTGATATGAAGGAAAGAACTAACAAAATAACTACCCCAATATCACATGTCCACCAAATTGGACCTGGTTCGTAATTTTCAACAACACTCCTCAATGTTTCCAAACCTAGCAACGTTTTTTAATATACTAATTTATAATATTTAACAAGCTTTTGAAGATGATTTACGTCTGTGTTTGATTTGAAATCATCAGTAAACAGTGTGCAGTCAATGGAGATAACACCCTCAAGGGTCATGACCCCAGAGTGGTCATTCTGAGACTGAGACATACTCACAGAATGTCAGCAGATTAAGCTCCTTACAAAATCTATTTAGAGACCTGAAAGATTTAGAAGTCATCACACAGACGTGTTCAAGTCAGCTGTTAGAAGCTTTAAAGAAAGAGGCAGAAATCTTGATGAACACAAGATAAAATATTTCACATAAAACTCAGTGAAACCCAGCAGGTCATTTCCTGCAATGGCCCACAGTAAACTTTACACAGATGAATTCAAGAATTTGATTCAAAAGATTAAACTTAAAATGTGAAACAACTTGTCAAATCCATCTGTTTGAACGGGTGAGAAAAAATTCCTTTTTTAACAGAAAAACGTGTCCCTGGAGAGTCGACATAAATCTCAGTCAGGAACCAGACTACTGACAGGGGCAAGCGACACGTCCAAAAAAGGCAGAACTTAGAATTGCTTTTTTATTCACTGAACTGGAGCAAAGTTATTTTAGTGGTGCATTTTTGTGGCAAAATGTGGGGAGCTGAGGACTGTGATGGGAAAAAACCCAAAACAAAACAGGAAGTTTTGGGAATCAAAAAATCTTGATTTGATATATTGTGTTTTTTTATTCCAGCTCAACAATAAAAATGGGAACATTTGCACATTTACATGTTTCATCAGCTTTAAAAACTGAATTACACTAGAGCAAGTCCAAAGTATGTTGGAAATCTAACCAAATCAGATGAATCTAAATGCTATAGTTGCTAAAATTAATTTTGTATTATGTCATACATTATACAAAACATATTCATTAAAGGAGTTTTCACATAAAATGTTGTTTTCCACGGGTCTTTCACAGAAGTACAGAGTTATTTCCTGTTGCTGTTTGTTAGATGCAGGACGTTCCTACAAGGAAGGCTTTATGAATGACATGTAACTGTTCAACTAGCACATTACTGCCACTAGTTGAACAACAGCCACATCCAACAAAGTCTCTGTTATCAGTCTTGTTTGTTCAACCTTGCCACTCATTAGCAGACCCCCCTCTGGCTGTATGAATGAATACGGGAGGTCAACACGGTGACCCTACATGTCCACTCACTGCCCATACTGCAAATAACAGAGAGCCATGTGTTCTGCAGATTGCATCACAACTCTACTAACGAGCAGAACCACTGGCCTGAGAGCACTAATGCAATTATGTAACACAATTCCTCTTGCGGTGAGTCGGAGATATGGGGAGGAAGGATGAATAGGATGCGACAGTTTATGGGTTTATTGTCTTATATTCCAATATAGAACTTGATATGTACTCGGTTTGGACTGTTTTCATGTCTGTCACGGCAGGAAAAAATTATAAATGACCAATAAAGACTGACAGAATGGCAAAATGCAAACACATGCAAATACTCAAACTGATTTTTGCAGGCTGATTATATAATCTAGAGACAAAGCATTGTAAATGCAGCCTGAGCTGCCACTGCTTCATAGCTGTTCTGCTGTTTTGATTTCAGCTTTCTCAAACACCTGAATGATAAATAGAAAAACAAGTCCAGGTTAAAAAAAAAAAGAATTTACAGTTTGAAAAATGTTGATAAAACTTGAATGGTGTCAGGTGAGTAGATATCCTCACAGAACAAAAAGAAATAATTACACCCTCAGAGTGATTTGATATCACTGAGGTTTCTTTGCAATTTATTCTTCAACAACAGTGATTTATGGGAGCCATAACTACTATCTGTCCAGTTACGAGAAACATGATCATTATATAGATAATTGAAAGTAAGAACAAGTTCAAATCTCTATGAAACGTGAAAAACAACATAAACAAAACTGCTTAAAATAGATCTTTGCTCGATGGAAAGAGTGAACTAAAGCAGAGCGGCTATCAGCGAAGATTACTTTCCCCAAACATACTTTAGATTCCACAGGTACAAATGTTAAGTGCTGAGTATGTACATAAATTAAAGATTCCATACTCAGTCTCAGGTGATGTGTGAGCTGGTTTTCTGTGAAAGCAACTTGTGTTTGTGTTCTTTAGTTAGTGTTTAAACTAACAGTCACAATCAGTACATAATAAATAAGCAGAAAGTTAAAAAGTGGCAGCTAACAGTGTTTAGGTTTATAAAGCTGGAACAGTATTTCTGTTAAGCCGGTTAACTTCATACATTAGTTCATAAATGAACTAATTTGGAGTTACAGAAAAAGTAATTTAATACTTAAGAATAAAATTAAAGTAAAATCTCAGTCTATCTCCATCACCAATCTACCACTACAGGTGATACCAAGCTATGTCTTGTAAAAACATTTTGAGGAATCCCTGTTGAGTTTCCAGTGACGTTTAAAGGGAACAAAGTGTCTCTCGATATGTGAGATACAGGCGAAAGTGAACCACCGAAGCTGAGAACCACCCCTTACTGTGTTCCCGAGGGGTCAAGGTGGCATTCCTCAACACCTCAGAGACCAGCCTAATGGAGGAACCGGTGCACAGCTTTTGTTGTGTGAGAAATAAGAGAGGATGAAAAACGGGTGTAACGAGAGACGGAAGGGCGTAAAAGCAGCAGAGGGGAAAAGAGATTCCAGGGCAGCATCACGGGCAGGTAAGAGGTTAAAAAAAGGAGGTCAGGAGATGTCTGAAGGGGGGGGTTAGTGCTTCCAAACAGCACGTTTACGCTGTTTGAAAGTTTTTTTGTCATATTACATTTAATTTACTTTAAACTTTTTACCTAAAATGTTACAAGTGCCAGACTTCACTGGACAGAGTAATTCATAAAGCATTAGATTGACTTTTACTTTCAAAATTAGAACCTCTGGTTTTTCTGCTATTTTGGAGGTGACTGTGGAAGAAAGCGGCGTTTTTATTTAACACTACTTTCCCCCGTCAACTGTCACAAAAGACAAAAAAATCTACACTTAGTCTGTAATTGTGGTTATGGCATAAAAGCTAATTCCATTTTCTATTTTGGTGTGTGGGTCATAAAATGTATTCAGAACTTTTCATTTGTATTCTCTTTCAAGCATCATGCATCCAAAACAAGTAAATATAGACACATGACAACTGGGCAGACAGCGATATAAGACCTGTTTGTCTGAGAGATTCTGTACAAATATTTAGAAATATGATCAAATACTTTACTGTGATATGGAGGGTTGATGATTTGTATTCTGTTAAATTATCAATCTCCAAAGTGTAAAAACGTGTAAAACTAATTTCGGATGTTTTAGCATGAAAATGCGCAGAAGCATCATTAAAAACTACTCCATCTGTGTAAATATTGTTACATTATTTATCTTCAAAAACCTGCCACACTGAAAGAACACAGGGCAGGTGCAAAAATCTATTGAGCAATAAAAATCCAATGCTTACCGTCATAAAACCAAAAGACTGGAAACTTGCAATGACAGGTCAAATAAAGAGGATTTTACAGTTCCGTTCTCTTTTTTGCCTCTGCTCCGGATCAGCGTCGCCTCCTGGTCTTCTCCTCTATTCCCAGATCTTACCCTGTTTAATGCCTGGGAAGCACAGAGAGACAACAGAGAGGGAGAAAGTTAGAGAGGGAGCCGAAGAGAGGGAGTGACAGGGAAAGAGAGTTCCCCGTTTGGGTGAAGCAGTGATCAGATACGGCTATTTTCAGACACAGGCATGCTCGTCTATGAGACTGGAAAGTTACCCCCCTTCAAGTGTAAACGGGTGGGGGCTAAGTGACAGGGTGGGCTATCTCTATTTTATCACTCACGCACACATTATCATGCATGTATACCATAAAGTATATGCAAGCACATTCATCCGAAGATGCTGAAGTAAAAAGCTGCACAAACACCAGCTTGGTTCTATATATTCTGTTTTTCATCAGGGTTCCTTTCATCAGCAGCATGCATGGGATGCATGTTGGAGAGCTCCCCGTCTCTCCTCCTGGGTTTTGATGTCACACAGTCATCAGATGTAACGTAGCCTTCTCCACACAGAAACTGACAGAAATGTCAAACCGTTCTCACGTGGGATTCGCTTTCACTTTTTGCAGCAGACAGCTGATTTCTTGTAAAGAAAGAGTCACGTGTGCGAAAGAATTCTCCTAAACGTGACAAACACTTTTTTGCTCTTCTTTTTATCCAAAATAACAAACTGGGATCAGTCCCATCATGTTGGAAATATAAATAAAGATTATTTGATTGTTAGATGACCCTTTATCAGTAATATTCTTCCTGCTGTGTAATACATATGGGAATGTATATTTGGAAATGACCACACACAAACACACACTCACACAGGCTGAATATACACTGAAGAGAGGTCAGCCTGAAGCACCTCTAGACCACAGACTCCCTGCTATTCCCAGAATGATGATGTAACTACTTCTATTAGCATCTCGTACTTAGTTAAGAGCCTGGATACCTAAAACCAGCAAGATAGCTACTGTGCAAAATGCTATTTGGACAATATCCACCCACTTCCTTCAACCTCAGACAAAAGAGACATAAATCAGCTCACAGCAAACTGCTGCACAGTAAAGTGCAGGAAGACTTTGTCAGCCACAAAAAAAAAAGGGAAATTCATTCTTCTATGCTTATAGTTCCATTCAGTGAGTTCTGAGTGGTCAAAAGCAAGTAGTCAAAACAACTGTGATTAATACAGATGCTAATGACTCTACATTTAGTTTCAACTTCAGTTAGTGACTCAGTGAGCAGACATCTCTTATTTTTTCAAACCCACTCTTTGGGTCTAGATTTTCCTCTTAAATGGTTTCAAAACAAAAATGTTAGCAACAAATACTCTAGAATTAAACTATGCTGGTAAAACAGACGGCATCTTTACCAGCTCAATCACATATGATACACCGACATCTATTCGAACAAACAATGTGGGTCTGATTTCAACCTGTAATAATGTAAAAACTCCTTTTACACAGAGTGAACAAGGATCCAGTGATTAGGAGCACTCAGAAACATCTAAGCTTCAAACATCCTGGTTTTCAAAGTCTACTAAAAAGATAAGAGTGTCTGAGTATGATAAAACATCATCTGGCTCCCAGAAGCTTCTGGTCACATGCTGAGGTATGGTGAAAAGCTGGTAACGAGTGCTAATGATGGAACCTTGAAGCCAAGATCAGGCCAGTACCAGAAGACCAGTCCTGTCCTGAAACCCTCACCTACAGCAAGTCCCACTATTTTCAGCTTTATCCTGAAACTCTGGTGATGCTTCACTAAAGGACAAAGAACAGATACCTACAACTTGATCTAAAATATATATATAATACTATAATTGCTTTTCACATATGAAAAGTATAATTGTATAATTCTGGACCAGATATAATTACAATGTTATAGACTTTTATAAACATCTAACTGAAATTTGTTTGTGATGAAATTACTTGAACAGAAAGTTCATAAAAGCTCTGATGAACACATGAATTACCTCATTAGAGTGGAAGATCAACCTGTTTTTACAGCGAATGACACAAACTCCCACTCAAACACGCTGACACTTTGACCTATGAGCCACTCCAGACTGCAGTATTTGCATCGACATGGTCTCACCCGCACAATTTCAACACCTAATTCATTATCAGCTACTGCGAGGCCCTGTCATTCCCAGTTAAGTAAGTGGCAGGATATAAAAAGCAGAAGAGCTGCACATAGACTGAGTGTCACTTAAAAATACTTAAACCTGGGAGAAGATCAAAAAAACCAAAAACCTAAATCCCCAGAGGCAGTACCAACACTCTCCTGCTTCAGATGTAAACACGTACATTACGGGTTGGGTGAATAAATATTTTAGGTTCTTTTTGAATGCAAATTAAGATCTGCCTCTCTGTGGTAAGATGAACTCCAAAACAGCAAAACTACATTCAGGCTTTTACAATGTAAAAAGGACAAACTGGAAGAAGTTCACAAATAAAACTGTGATCTTCTGATGTAACAGTGCAAATCTAAATAATATACAATATACACTCAGAATACGTTTTGTTTTTTTCTGCACTTACTGTTTACTAAAATGATAACAGCATGCAAACTGAAGTTTTCCATATGTAAAAATAAAATAAATAAAACAGCATTTAGGCCCAATAACATTTCTGAACAGATTTGAATGAGTTCATGCAAATCTTGACCAAATGTGTCCAATAAAAATCCAATGACGTCTCTGCTTTGGTAGATCGGCAGCACATTCTAATTCTTCATGATCTACTGATGTCATAGCTCACACACTTAAACAGACAAAAATTTAATCCAGATTGGAATCTTCAGCATCTTAAGAAGTCAGATGAAATTTTGATGCAAAACGCCACTTTCAGTTTTAAGTCAATTTTTAATATCTCAGTTTGAGATGACTCTTTGTTATTTTTCATTTAGTTTTTATATAAATAACTGGCACACAAGTGCAGGAGTTTTTTGGCCCAGATATCACTTTTCCATCTTGACATCTGCTTACTACATTGGAGTCCCCAAAATATGACTGTTTCCCCCCTAGAGACTGTCAGCCAATCAGTTCCCAGAGTTTGCCAATAATAAAAAACTAGACCTTTTGACAGACAGACACTATATGCACAGTCACAATAAAAAGTAAAGCCTCTTTCTACTCTGCATCGCAGCACAGGAAAAAAAATCTGGGTCTCATCAAGAATGAATGTGTAGAACTAACTTTTGCAGCACACGGTTATGAAGACATTTAGATCCACACTTGTTAATGAACTTTAGTCCATTATAAACACTAGACTGACGCAAAGAGGTTTGCTCACAGCTGTTTATGCACAACTCTATCAATGTCAGGACAGTTCAATCAGGTTGCAGGAAGATCTTTGACTGCTCACGTTTGCTGATGATTCCTGTGCAGCAGCACCAACAACAAACTTTGCACAGTATATCTGTAACTTGGATCAAACCAGGGTCCAATACAAAGTTATTTCATAACCTAGTTAAAAAGTCACCATCACTTAGAATAAAAGTGAGTGCTGACAATTGATGAAAACGCTGAAAGCTAGAATCTAACGGGATGCCACTAAAGAGCTGCATTCATGGGGGACTTTCTCATATATTTAGGAATGTTCACAACGGTTCTCCATTTCCTTATTTGCAAGGCCTCGTTGTTAATGTTGCTTGAATTTTGAACATTTCAAAAACTTTGCATGACAAAAGGTTCTGTCAAATGAAATATGGAATTGGTTTCCATGGCAAAGCAGCTGCATTTAATCTTTGTGCAAAATGGTAGATGAATATAGTGAGGTGGTTTTTCTGAGGTTGGGCGTGGTCACTTAGTTCCAATGAAAGGAACCCTTAATGCTTCAGTATATGAAGACATTTTGGATAATTTCATGCTCCTAACTTTGTGGGAAGAGTTTGGGGATTGACTGTTTCAATATGGCTGCACACCAACACACAAAGCAAGGCCCATATAGAGATGGATAAGTGAGTTTGGTAGGAAAGAACTTGACTGGTCTGCATAGTCCTGACCTCAACCCGATAGACCACCTTTGGGATGAATCAAGAGTCAAGACTGTGAGCCACTTTTCATCCAACATCCCCGTCTGACCTCGTAAATGTGCTTCTAGTAGAATGGTCAAAAATTCCCAGACACACATTCCTAAATCTCGTGGAATGTGTTCCCAGAAGAGTTGAAGCTATTAAAGCCACAAATCAACCCCATGGATTAAAAATAGGATGCTGTCGAAGTTAATGCGTGTGTAAAGGCAGACATCTCAATACTTTTAGGAATTAAGTTTAAAACTTTTCACAAAATCGGCAGATTTTCTTATAATTGTGCATCTCTAAGTTGACACCAAAAGGAGAGTGAGACACAGGCTTAGGGGAGCACATCTGTCCTGCTGGTGTTTAGATTAAAAATTAAGCAAGGTTTTCACACCCAGGGGTGCAAATACACACAAAATGAAATGAACAAAGAAAACAGTGAAACTGAGTGTATTTCAGTGTGAGAATGGGTGAATGGGTGTGAGCTGTAAAACAAACTGGCTGATACGCTTTAATCTTTCAAGAGAAAGAAAATGTGTCTCATTCTGATCCTCCCAGCTGACCAAGCTTCCTCTCTCTCTCTCTCTCTCCTTCCACCTGACATATACAACACACTGTCATTATTAGCAACTCTAACCTGACAGACGGAGGTGAGTCAAAGCTGATTGTTTTTATGGCTCACAGACCATCAATAGTGTCATAATGCTATGATCGTTCATTAAGTGTGTATATTTAAGCCTTCATGAGTGGTTTATTGGTGCTGCAACTGTTGCTCATCATCTTTGCGCGTGTTGCTTCCTCTCTGAAAGCACATAAATTCATCCGGTGATACGTTAAACACAACGTTCAGTAAAGCCTACACCACATATTAACAGAACAACACAAACTCACAGGACAGGTAGGCCTCAATGGGAGTGGTTTGAGGTTCCCGGAGTGATAATGTTACACATTGTGCACCCTGGACACCTCCCCACTCCCCATTTTCATTCAAATCGGTCCTTCCAGATATCATCCGTTGCTGCTGGGTCTTTTAATCTCTTCCTCATTACATCATCCTTTCATACCAGTCAGTGACAAAGGAAAATGATATTTGCTTAGTGTCAAACCTGAAACGTGCAACTGAAAACAGGAAAGATAGATAAGCAAATATGAATATTTCCAAAAACAAAGCCTTGGAAAAAGCCTGCTGATTCACATATCATTCATTTATATTTAGCCCTATGATTACATACCAGGCATAAAAATGTGTCAAAATACATAAATTGCAATGTACAGAACAAAACTTAAGCCATTCTATTTTATCTAAGTGTAATGATCTGCAGATAAATACAATTACAGTAAGATTAAATAAACTAAATTGATGTTAAACACAGGTTCTTCTTCATTGTTACACATGCAGGACAAAGTACTCCACTGTTGCGTGTAAATCCATTAAAACCACTAAGATTAAGCTCTTCCGGGATATGGATTAAACGCTGATATTTTAGCTTGTGTTTTATACTATTTTCAGACTTGTTGTGGAGTTCGCATCCTCCTCTCGTCCTGATGGACTTCACTTTCAATCTTTAGCTATTTCCTTTCCGCAGAATAAAAAGCTTGGAGTTCAAGCGTTTACCAGCCTGACCGCATCTTTCTCTCATCCAGCAAAACACCAACCACTGGAATGCACATTTATAGAAACGAGCCAGAAAAACCGCACTACAGGGTCATTGTTTATGTTTAACGCCTTTAGGGACATTTAAATGAACCTGTTTACCGTGACATTTAGCCGCGAGTCAGGTCTGTTGCAGTGGCTGTTACTGGAACAAATGGATGTTTGATACTGTGGATACTTACCCTAATAACACAACTGCCGCCGCAGTCCAATACTCTTGGATATTTTTCAGAAAACCATCCTCCTCCATATAAAATGACTGAAGTTGTTGCTTCCGACACGACCAGAAGAGCCACGCGCAGCGAGTCTGAGTGGTTTGGAAGTGAAGCTTCCGAGTGATGAAACCTTACACCTGTTTCACGACGCGCATGGATGTCCGGTGTCGGTCAGCTAGCTACAGCGGCTTTCCGTCCGTTTCTCTCGGGTCACTGGGCCTCGGATAGCAACACCGGGAAGCTGCAGCGTTCTCATGAAACAAACCTCAAAGGAGTCCGAGGAGGAGAAGGCGGAGCGGCGACACAATTATACCGCAGCATGTCTCTCCTTTCTTGATGCGCCAGTCTGCACCGCGCTGCCAGCTCCGTTCAGACTACAGCAGTCGCTTCGGTCCAAAAATGGTTCCGTTTCCGTTTCTATCAGTCAATGATGCCCGTGGCTTCGTGGGCAAAATGGCCTCTGTTTATTTCATTCAGCAACTGACGAGCGCGAGCTTTCCATTGGGTCACCGTGTAGCCATGGTAACGCCCGTGGTTCAATCAGTGCCTACAGAGGACGTGAGCGTTAGTAGAGCTCACAAACGGGAAAGTGCAGCTGTACCTTGTTTGCTGCACCGAAACTGACTGGAAACTGCATCTGAGGCGATGAGAGTTTATCAAGGCCATAGGAAGAGCATTTGAACGTCACATAAAAAGCCTTGACAAAGTCAGGAAGCGCTCCAACAATTTATTTATATTTGCATTTTTACCTGCAGCATATGGTGTCATGTTTCAAAGGAAACGTCAAGCTATTGTTAAATAATAAATAAGGTAAAACTGACTTCTTTCTCAGAGCCAACTGTAGAGTCAAATTTAACAGATATAAATGGTGCGTATAAGATTATTTGGTGCTTGGGTCTGAATTTTAAAATAGAATTTCAAATGATAGTGTTATTTGGTATTAATCACTCAGTGTGGTGCCACTACAGTGCAGTGCTTCAGTGGTGCACCAGTGCCCTTTGTAGCTGTCTGTTCAACTGAGATGTGTATGAATGAGACTACAGTGCTGTTTTTTCTCAGACTGTTTTTTAAATAAAAACTGTCACTTTTGCGGTGAGATCAATGATTCTTGCCTGCTTTGTTGTTCTGTAATAAAACTGTATTTGTTTTAATTTGGTCCTCTGTAAATAAAACAGTTGACTCATACCTAGATTTGTGTTTGTTGTAAAATTCTCCCCTTCTGTTTCCGTCTACTGCATCCTCACACATACCAAGCTGTATAATTATTCACAGACTGATTTCTGTATAGCTAACGACTAAAAATACGGCTTTAACACATTAAATACTATCTCTGATGGTCTGCATGTTCATTCTGAATCTACTGTAGAGACTCAGCACAGCATCAGAGGCATAGATCTGCACCTCAGAAGTGTCTTATATCCTCCAAAGTAAAAGCATGCAGCATGTCTCATAAATAAGAAAGAAATGCAACAAATTGTCTATTTGGTTAATAAAGAAACACAATGCTGCACCAAGTTCGTCTATTGCCTGCAATGTTTTAATGATTAATGTTTTAAGACATGTCATTTCTTTCTTTAGGTGATTAACATGTCATTTCACAAATAAATATTAATTTGTGAAAGATTTGCTATAAATGTCCATTCAAACCCTAATGGAATATAAAAGTCACTTGAAGTGCTCTTTCCTTTGGTCAACTTTAAAGTTGGACAAATTTAGAATGTTATTGATAGCTGACCTCTTTGAAGCATTCCCAGGATCACATCTGTGTGTATGTGTGTGAGAATGTACATGTGCCTACATATTTTCGTTTTTCTTTTTTCTTTTTGTGGATGTACACGTTTGCAGTCTGACAAGTGTTTGGACTTTCAGCACCAGCTCTTACGTGTCGAATTGGCAGCTATTATTGAATGTTGTTAAGAGTGCGCCTTTTGAAAGGTGACACGTTATCCACAGAAATACTATCAGCGTTGCATTTAGAAAGCCTGGGTAGATGATGATGACACATGATGGCTGGTATGTGGTGATCCATGGGTCATACAGGTGTAGACATACAAAGAGCAGGAGACTATAATATGCATGCACTACTGGAAAAAAATAACTAGCTAGGCTTAATGAGCTTTTTATCAACATGAGGTCACATTAATATGTTATGAGATTTGAGGAGGGGGTTGAAGCATTTAAAGTTGAGGTGACTGTCATTGTGCATCATTCATTTAGGGACATCAGTGTGTTGACATGAGTGCAATCTAAAAGCTAACCTTGGATACAGGATATACTGATCGCTGCACTGCAACATTACAGTTCACACAGAGTGTCTGTATCTGTGCTATTCCAAATATATTAGCACATCCACTTTCTGTGGTGGCATTCACTTCATGCCTGCAATTATCTAATGTCCAAGCCATATCAAAGAACACTCCAAAAATAGTTCTCAATAAAGTACTATAAGGGCTGTGGCCCAAGCACATGAAGCTTGTGAGAAAATAACTCATTTATCTTAGCAGCGGCACTCTCTCACATCTTTCCACGGTTGCTTTCCAATGAGAATCACATTTGGAGCAACTGATACCGAGGTCTGCTCGTCTGGTCAATGTTAAAGTAGCACATTGATGCTGAATGTGTGGGCGGCATGCGAGTATACAGGAGGACACTGTCAGGCAGTGACATCATGGTGCTGCTGCTTCCATTCCAGACAGGCTTTGATGTCTAAGAGCTGACCAGGTGAAATGTCTCAGCAGATCTGAGAAAGGTTGCTGATGTTAGACCCCTATGTTTAACTTTGTCACAAAGAAAATACAGTACAGACCAAAAGTTTGGACACACTTTCTCAGTCTCTTTGAATTTTCTGTACTGTATATGTTTTTACACAACCTTCACCTTTTCTTTTTGCCTTTTTTTTTAGTTTATATTATTTAGACCTACAATAACTACACTTACTACTTTCATATTTCTAAAAAAAAAAAAATAAAAGCTGAGTTTTTCAGTATTTCTATAGGCTGGTATATTCCAGGTGTCACTAATTTTAGCTCTGCATTCCAGTATTATATTTGGTCGACCTGATGGGCTGCCTTTAATCTCCAGTTCAGTTTGAATGATGGTAGCCAAGAAAGGCACACAAAGAGTGTTGGGAGCATCACAATGACAGAAGAGAAGGAAATGAGATAAATGTGGGTTCTTCATGACTGATATCTCAATATTCAGCAAAACTGTTACAACATTTTTTAACACATCCTCAAAGACTAATATTTTATATATAACAAGATTTAAAAAATGTTCTAATAAAAGGAAGAAACACTGAATACAGCGCTTTACAGAGAGATTATATGTTTAAAATAATTTACAGACATTTTTGTAGAACATTTTATAATCAGATGGATCAGAGTTAACCTGAAGCCTCAGAGGATCACAGACATACAGTTTAAATATGACCTGTTGCTGCCCTACTCTGATTTTGGAGGATCCAATCAAGTCTTAAGCTGCACAAGCACATCTCTCCTTCTCCTTATCAGGTCATGAAAAGCAGGCAGATGTGATTGTGCAGCCTCTTCATGTTTCCCACATAGTCTCTCTGGAATTTACTGCTAATATTGTTCTACACTTCATACTCCTCAGAGTGCTGTTGATCCATCAGCCCCCTCCTCTGTCGTTGCTGAGTGGATTCATAAAGTAATTCTGTAATTACCTTGTTTAAAATGAATGTTGTATTTGTGTTTTATGCACATTTTGTGTTTACATGTCCTGGGAACAAACAAAGTTAGCTAGAGCCTAAATTTGGCAATAACAGCCCTGTGCATGGCCATTAGTGAATCGTTGATTTATTCTGAAAATGTGTTTCAATTAGCATAATGGTTTTGTTCTTTCAGGTGTCACAGCAGGTGAGAGAATGGCAGAGAACTACTGTAACATGCAAAATACAGTCAGTAAAATAACAGCAGCTTAGTGCAGAAATTCAGCACTGATGTATATGAGTATTTTTTGTTGTTGGAACAAAGTATAAATCCATCCATCCATCCGTCCGTCCGTCCGTCCGTCCATCCATCCATCCATCCATCCATCCATCCATCCATCCATCGTATATGTACACTATTAAAATGGTTGAGACTTGAAAATAAGAACTTCTCTATACTGTATATGGCACTTTCACTACAAATCCCGATTAAGCCAAATATCCTACATTATATTTTCACACAGTTTACCAGCTGAAATTTCTTTAACTTACCTACTGCCTTCACATTGTGCCACAGATTTATTCAGTAATGGTTGTTATGTTCCATATCTTAATTACATAGAATTAGTTCGGTTTGTATAATCAGTTAAATTATTATTATCAATATTTTAATTTCACCTACTTGCTAATGAGTCTTTAGATAAAAGAGAATTTATGAAAAAATGGACCTCAGATATCTGTCCTCAATTCATGGATTTTATGACTAAATACTCTGATTACATTTTCAGCTTCCACTTGGGCCTCTAATTAAGTAATGGCTCAATAAATCCCTACATTCACAGAAGAGAGAGAGAGAGAGACAGAGTAAAAGGACATATATTAGGAGCCAGCAGGAGGAGATTAATACAACCTGAACATGCAGTAATGGTACATAACTGAACACAAGCTCACGAGCATTGGAGACCCAACAGATATGAATAGATTGAGAGGATGCAGGCAGCTATAAAAATGACAAGAAGCATATTTACCAAAGAGGAGACAGTTTAAAAGGAAGACTAGCAGAGAAAATGTTAAAGTGTCACTCCCATCAAACATTTAATCCCATTTTTAATCTTCTGTTTGAACAGTGTTTGACTGTTCATGTTCTGTTGTTTTAGAGCAGGGTGATCTAGCCTTGTTTTATTGATGTATGAAGTATGCAGCGCTGACATGTTCTATTCCTTCTTTGGTAACATGCGCTAATACATCAAATAACTCAGTTCACCAAATCAGTTCTGGTCACATGACCCAGAGAAGTATGAAGAAATGAATCCCAGTGGAATGAGCCAAAGAAATATGTCACACAACGATGTATTTGTTTATGAGTAAAAAAAGGAGGATGTTTAAAAGGTCCAGTCCAAGTATGAACTCTTTAAAAGGATCCTGCTTTTATCAAATCAGTTTTTTAATATATGTTGAACAATATCGACTTATTACCTATATTAATATATTAATTATATTACACTTATATGAATTATATTATATTCATTAATTCAGTTCAATGGAAATAAATATTTATTATGTAATTAAACAAAACATATTTTTTTTATTTTTATTTTATAGTATATGTTTATAGACTTTTTAGTACTCAGTCTATTTTCAAAGAAGACGTCTTTAGACTCATCTGTTAATCTGTGCTGACCGGTCGGATTGCTGTAACAATACTACAGTCCCCAGAGCTTAAACACGATGTCACAAAGCTCTTACGGCTCTCTTTGTATTCAGACTGTTAAAAGAAATTATCTTTCTCTGAAAGAGCCATTCAGTCAGCACAATCCAAAATCTCTTACAGCTCACACCAGCAAATCTACACACCCATTAATCTCCTTACATACAACAGCATCGCACCAGGAAGATATAATTATCTTTTATTATGAAAAAAATTAAACTGAATCCAGTGGACATGTAGCATTTAGTTTAATCCTAAACATTTTGAAGCAATTTTAATGTAATATTCTTAGATTAATTAGAAAATAAACGTATAGGCAATTCAGACTGACTAATCCCAAAGTGCCAGGTTCGGTATTTGACATACTCATTTCTAAGACCTCTTTCTTTTAACAGGATTAAAACTTCCCACAAAAGCCTGTGTCCAATATTTTAAGTGTCTTCTGACCTCTGGTGGTGGATATAAATATTGCAGGTGCCAATTTTATTATTACTATTCTTGTAATACACAATAACATGCATCCATTTGCTGTACCTGCTTGTTCGTGTTCAGGGTAAAGGGGGCTCATGTTTATCTCCACTGATCATCGGACAAGAGGCGGGGTTACACCCTGGACAGGTCACCAATCCATCACCTGATCATGAATCAACAAAAAACCATCCATGCACACAAACATGCACACCTAGCGCCAATTTAGTGCTGAAAACCACCTAACTTTCATGTTTTTGGTATGGTATTTTTGTACATGTCACTGGAGAAAACCACGCAGTCACAGTGAGAACATGCAAACTCAATGAAAAAAAGGCTCCAGCTAAAGTTTTAAACCTGAGACTTTCATGCTGCAGATAAAAAGTGCTTCTAACCGCACCACTGTGCAGCCAACATGATAAATAATATAAAGTTTGTTTCATTGTTTTCTTATAAAATGTTAAAATTAAACAAATTAAACTTTCAGAAAACTACAGTATTTCATATGTATGTTAGGGTTTCAATTCAGTTCAATTCAAACACACTTTATTAGTGCTCCTTCAGAGAACCATGCTAATCAGCTTCAGCAGTGCTGACCACAGCATCATTATCCTGCCACAAGCTCAAATCAACATAAAACACAACATTTACAATCCTTTGCATTCCATTCATGCTGCTTAGCTGTTGACAGGAAAGTTCTGGATACACTGATGTCTAAACAATATTTTCCAACATGTTTTAACGCTCAGAGTGAAGACAGAACGATAACATGTCACCTTTTGAATTGCTACTTTATATTCACACACAGTCTCCACGTTGGTGTCGTTAGTGAAGCACATGTGAACACAAACACCAGTTCTTACAGCTCAGGGAAACGCAGTACACATTCAGGGACTGTAATCTCTGGAGTAAACAAACTGGTACAATTATGCTAAGCAATTGTGATCGCCAGCTCTGTTTACATCCACAAGAGACCGAAGACTCAATAAATACAGGCTTAAATTTCCTGTGCTCACACATTAGATATCCTGTATACATAAAAAGGAAAACATTCTGGAATGTTTTTTCTTGCTTTGCATCATTTTTAACACTCTAAACATTTCATTTGAACTGTTTGACTTTCACTTTAAACAGAAAACTAATGTTTTTTCTTTTCAGTTAATCGATGTAACAGCTGAATTATGTAACTCAGCTGCAAACCTAATGAAATCTACATTGTAGTTTGTATTTTTTGAGCGTTTCTTATTTGCATTTCACTAAAACTGCACAGCAACGACTGAACAGCCCAGTAGTAGTCCCATGCTGCTGATTCCACCTCGGTATTGATGTTCTGTCTGCCTCTGGGGAACACTTATAGTGAGAAGAGGCCCGAGTCAGCACTTAACGAGCACCAGTCAGAGAGGAAAAACACTTACCATGACTAAATTAAAAAAAAAAAAAAATCTTTACTGCAAAAAGTTGTTGTGGTATGTGTTTTTTTTTGTCACCACTAAAAAAAACATTATAATTATATAGAGATGATTTATTTAAAACAAATGCAAGGAGAGTGTTCCATGATAACTGAACCCTCAGCCATCAGACACTAGCTGCTTATTCTCGTGCATTTAAGATAACAGCTTTTTTTTCAGTGTGGAAACATCACATGGAGTAATCCATATTCGTCTGGTTAGAATCACCAGCTGTATTCTGTTAAATGTGTGGCTGAAATAAAAAATGCACATGCATTTTTTTGCCTATTGTCTTCCTCCTTGTTTTTTTCTCCTCAAATGGAAAATCCACATAGTTCCAAGCTGAGAAACTGTCACCAATAGCAGAGCTGTACTTGTGACCTCCAAACATCATTGGTCAGCAAACTGTAGAGGGGGAGATGTACTGTGGTGCGTTGCAGAGTACAGAGAAAACATGCTATAGGGCTGCTGCAAGTCTCTTTGTGCACATGTGTCCGCATCATCACTTGTTATGCAGTTTTTGAAATCTTTTACTCACAATAACACAGCAGTAAATACAAACCTTGCACATAATTCTCTAAACACAATGCTGTGATGTTTTAAAGTCACTGCCCATAAAAACTGCATGACTTCTCTACATTATTGCTAAATTTGGGTTATCATCCACTATATATATCCAGGAGGGTAAACTCACCTCTTGTATCCAGGCACTCCAACACTCCAGGGATCTGATTTGCAAATCAGGGTGAGGAGATTTACCCAATCTGGTAAGATGAAGAATGTGGCACACATGCACCCCATTGCATTTTTCCAGTTATCCCTTTTGCATGAGTGTTCAGTCACATGCAGGCAGGAAAGAAATTGGCTGCAGCCAGTGAAACATCTATATCAGTGCTGTTCACTCAGTCCAGGTTTGGTAATCTGTCACTCCAGTCCAGAGTTACTCATTTTGTGACAATCTGATCGGATTTTGTCATCTTCTGTGCCTCGGATTTCCTCTTTTCTCTTCTGAGCTCTTGAGCGAGCATCTCAGGATTCAGCTGGGGGTTTTAGCAGATGGAAGCTATGACCGTTTTCTCCTGAATCGTTTCCTGCAGCTGTATTAGATGCATGCAGTTTAATTTGCAGAAATCTTCTGTATCTTCTATTTCTCTTCTAATTATCACCACATCATCTCTGCAGGTTGTTTCCACTTTTAACAGGTCTTCTTAGTCTAGCCTTTGGAGCAAAGCTCTGTAAGCTGGCTCAGCTTAGCAGCAGGGTAAACCAATCAGGTGGTCTGAGGTCTATCCCAAGAAGAGCTTGCTCTATTAATCTGAGAGAAGAGAGGTGTTAAACAGGCCTGTACAATAGTTTTTCATACTTGTTGTATGTTGTTTTGTTCTTTACACACTGCAGAACATCATCACAATGCAATACATAGCAGCTGTCTTCATTCACAGTTTCAGTCATTTATTCTGAGAGAAAATGTGAAGAGTTGGAAGGTCAAAGAGGGTCAGAGTCCTCTTGAGGTATATTCATCCATTAGGAGAGTGAATGGAAACCAGGAAGGAGGATCAATATTTGTTAGAGACATGAAGTGGGATTTCAAAGAATTTTAGACCCCCACAACCCCCCACCTACCCCCACCCCGCCCTGGACACATACACACTAACTGCTAATTAGAAATCATCAATTAGCGACATTAGTGATGACACAAAAACTTGACAGTTATGTTGATCCACAAATCGCTGGCATTTGTTCAACATGGGCAGCGAATCATTTCTGCTTTTCCATTAGTGCTGACCTTTCAAAATGGATTTGCTGATACCATTATCTTCAGATTTATTGCTATTTTAAGTATCACACTAATGCACTATGTTTCAGTGTAAAAATGCAAGAACAACAACATGCAGATTGGAATAAAACCCCTGCATTCCATTTACTTCTGCCCTTTATCACCTAGCAGATAAATATATTTTTATTTGACCAACTGCATGGATGAGTGCACTCATAGCAGCTTTAAATTAAGGAGCCGAGTTGCATCAGAACGACATCTCAAGCCATGTACACTGAAAACTCTTCCATGTAGAATGTATGCACATGAAACATGTTGTTATATTGTTGTATATTTTTGTCTTAATTTCTAATTAAAATGAGAGAGAGATGACAAAACACACTTCCTTTGAGGATGGACTGTGATGGACTGTCCAGGATGTAACCCCGCCTCCTATCAGATGACAGGCACCAGTTCCTTGTGACCCTGAATAGGAAAAAGCAAATACATAAAATAAATGTGACTGACTGACTTCATGAGTAAAAGCACTCATTTTAGAATAGTTTAGCGTTGTCATGCAGTACAGTGTTTTACTGCCCTCTAGTGGGGTTTTAATAAAAACCTATATAAGTACTTTGAAGGTTTAAAGAACATGTCATCCAAGAAATCGAAATAATAATAATAAAAATACCATCAAACATTAAAAATTCTAGAAGATTAAGCATGTGCATGTGACCTTAAGTTCTAGACTGTCAAGTTTTAGCCTTACTGTGCACCATCTGTAAATATTTATCCTAAAATTTTTACAATACTTTTTTGAAGATTCTTAATGAGGGAGCCTGGAGGGAAATAATTAAATGAAATCTAGCAACAGAGTAAGAAACTACAACTAATTTAACTCATTATTCTTTTGTATAAAATCACAATTCACACTGTGAGTGTTTGTTCTCAAGCCCACACAAGCTTTCAGATCCTTAATCAACAACCTGGAAAAATAGGATGTGAGTCCCCGTCCCCTCTTCTGCTTCAGGTTTTTTTCTGTGGATTGTGATCACACTTCTGCTTCATAAAGCCTCAGAATGTCTGTGTATCCAAATAACAAACCATAGAGAGAAAAACACCTTATTTTAATGTTTGTATTCTTTAAACACCAGTGCATTCATGAGATTAGGTTTTCCTGTTAACTTTTGGATTTAAAATATTCTCCCTGTTTTTGTTTTTTGTTTTGGTTTATTGAAAAGAAAGCACGTTTTGTTCAACTTCACTTAAACAGCAGAATCAGAGGGTCAGAACGGATAAGGAACAGGAAGATTTTAGCAGGTCTATCTGATTCTTAGAGGATCCACAAAGGATGACAAAGGAAACAGTTAAACAATACATTTCAATACAAGGATTGGAACTGAAGAGCTTTTCAAAAAGTCTCCTTCTAAAGGAAGCCAGAAGTCAGCACAGGAACATTACTAAACATCATTTCTGCAGGATTTCACAAACAAACAAACAAACAAACATACAAATTATGAGATTCTATTAAAAAATGTCACTAATATGGAATAAAGTAGGATCCATTTCCACTTCTGACCAGCAAAAAGTAATTATTTTTTATATCTGCCTCCAATCCTTTTACTCTTTTTAGTTCTAAATGATACTGGAACTTCACAGATAGAAGATGAGCACAAGGTATGAGGTGAAAAGATTTAAGGTGCAGTCTATATTTAGACAATCATGCACCAAACAAATCTAACTAAAAGAAGGTCAGTATTGCATGAGTTCAACTGATGTCCTCCTTAATGACCTATTTGTCATTGAACCACCACCACCACATAACACTACAATCCTCAAGGATGGATTAGTTCTTTAGTCTTCATCTCAATCTTTACTAACGAATATGAATTGAAAACTTTATTAGAAAACCTGATGACAGTCACTCTTGGTCTGTTAAGGGAAGATAAAACATCTCTGCCACTCTGAAATCACTCCGTTTTCATTACTGGTTAGAATCCTCTTAACAAACTGAGACGTTTGATTCTGTTGGTGATCTCAGTCCAAGAGTTCTTCACTACAAGTCAGGTTTCTTCTTACTAACATCTAGAGTTTATATGAACAGTTCACTAACACCAGATACTTGTGTTACAGACTTGTATTTTCTGCAAAGAATGTGGTGTGAGCTGCAAAATAAAGATGTAATTTTATGGCTCTGATTTCAGAAGAAAATTGAGATTAAAGTTATCTTTGTGGCTTCAGCAGCTTGTAGCTTGAGATAAATTTTTTTTTTATACGACTATAAAACACACCTTATCTTTATCTTAAAATAACAACAGCGCCTCTTAAACAAGTCAGACCTGCCACCATTTACATCTGTAGCATCAACACATCAGTAGAACTCAGACACAGCTTCCTTTGACACTTCACAATAAGAGTCCAAAATGTCAAAGCACCAGTACCAGCAGCAGTCAAAGCTCTACTCACTAAAATTACACTTTTACTGTGTTTGCTCATTTATTTCCAACTCTTCCGCTATGTGAAAACATAACAAAATAATTCACTCATGGGGAATGTTTAGTCATTTCTAACTGTGTTGTTACATGAAACAGTTAACGTGACAGAGGGACATAGAAGTGAAACCGGATTTGCAAGTTTCCATTTCCTTACTTTTGTGCATTGCTGTAAAAATGCAAATACATGAGAATAGACCGCAAAAGAAGCTGTAGTGTGTGATACGAGGAATTTTAGTTTGAAGTTTGCAATATTGTGCATCAACATCTGGTAAGTGATCTGTGGGAAACATTAGATATTCCTTTAGTGGAGCTTTTCTCACTCTCTCTCTTTGTTCTCTCTCTCTTGCTCTCTGTGCATATCCTGTTATTACGTATTGGTAGTAATTATTATTTGTCAGTTTTGCATACAACTTTTAAAACCAGGTGGACTTTGTGATCTCAAAATTAAGAATCATCCCACACAAAAACATTTCTCACTTTGAGAAATCTATAGAAGAATTGTTTCTAAGAGAGATCAGGGTTACTCAGCTTTCAAAAGAGTTTGCATTTTTCAACTGGTGTCTCTCTGCTGCTGAGTTCTCTGCAGATCCCAAAGTATAAATAATGTTACATTGTGCCTTCTAATTTCTTTTACAGATGTTTGATATGCATGCATCAGGTTCCTGTCTCATAACATGGGCCATCTTTGTGTGTACCTTTATTGAGGGGTCGTTCCACTGCATGGCCTTCTCCAATAAGACCACCTGCAAGGTGAATGATGGCAGAGCTGACTGCAGTCACCTCAGCCTGAGCTCAGTACCTCCAGATCTTCCTGGGAACATCGTAAGCCTGGATATGTCTCACAACAGATTAGTGCAAAGTCTCCCTGACTGGTTCAAACCTTATACAGGCCTGTTACACCTTGACATCAGTTACAACAGCATCACCAAGCTGGATGGGGGCTTGTGCCAGATACTGCCTCTGCTGCAGACTCTGAACTTGGGGCACAATGAAGTGCATCTGCTGAAAAAAGAAGATCTGATCTACTGCACCAGTCTGACATGGTTGAGCATGGCCAGCAACAGGCTAAAGCTACAAGGAGAACCTTTCACTGCACTGCAGGTAGAAAATGAATTGTATTAGATCGCCTGGTACTGTACACAGTATAATAATTATTGAAAATTCCTCCATATGAAAAAAAGTTCTGTTAACCTTAAAACAGCTTTGGAGTCATAACTTTGTGTCATAACTGATCATTGACATTTCATGCTGAGATACAGTCAATAGTCAACTAGAGAAACTGGCCTGGACAAAATTGTCGAGTCCCTTTAATTAAAGAATGAAAAACCTGTAGTAGTCACTCAAGTAACTTGAAACTGACAAAAGTAACAAATTTAAATTGATCAAAAACCTGCTAATAAAAATCAGACTTTGCTTTTAAATTGTGTTTTAACAAAATAATTTTGCAGAACAAGCCGCTGAAACTGGCCTGCGCAAATGTGATGAAACCGCTAGAAAAGACAAAAAATAATTTGGCTACAGAAACATGCTAAAACTCAGCCCTTTTAAAGAGAACAAACATGATCTTGGATACTGTGATATCATGGTGTGCACCACACTGAATATGGACCAGAGAAAGCAAAGATCAGAGCTGTCTGAAAGGTCAGACAACATTTTAGATCTCTATATTACAGATGTAGAGATACTAGATACTCCAAGCAGCTCCATATAATTGTGACCACAACTGCAAATATTATTAAAAAGTGTTGAACCTCTCAGGACGTGGACACAAGAAGGGATGTAACCCTGGTTGCTCAGACGAAGAACCAGGAACCTCCAAAACTGACAGAAAAACACAAACAAAACCAGACTAGAATTTAACAAAATGCTTGTTGATGAGCTCCAAAATTTTGGAAAGAATATTTTTCGAATCTATGAGACAAAACTCAAGCTTTTGGCTGCTTCCATCAGCTCTATGTTCACAGAAAGAAAAAAATGAAGCATTAAAGGACAAGAATACCATGTCTACAGTGAAATGTGGAGGGGAGTTAGTTTTGCTCTGGGCTGCAGGTTACATTGAAATCTCAAGGCTATCAAGTCATTCGGGTATGAAATGTGCTTCTGTTATTTATTCTGTTTGTCTTAGATGGTTCTTGTAGAAAACAAATATGAATTAGGTTGGGGGGATTTATTAATTTACCTTAAATTAAGAACAAACATGTTCAATTAATTAAGTCAGCCTTAAGAGTTTGGTCATTTGTATTGTAAAACAATTTATAATAATGTTAATATGCTATTTGGAGGGACATGTCTTGTTTTTTGTATTAGTACAAAGATACTGAATGTTTTACACTTTTTTCAAACACCTCTTTTAATTAGTACTTGTTTTTCTTTTCTGTTCCTGATTTGCAGAGCCTGAAGTTCCTTGATGTCTCTATGAACAAACTGACATCAGTCATGCTCGGCTCTCAACCTCAGCTGCCCAGTTTGGAAACCCTGAACATAGGCTACAATGATTTTACAACTCTGAAGACAAAAGACTTCATCTACCTAAAAGATTCACCTTTTCTACAAACCCTCAACCTGTCAGCTGCATCTCTAAAAACAGTATGTTATTTACCTAGAAATGGGAAGTGAAATACTTTCAAGTTTTAAACTATTAGACATCGGAGGATCTTTTTCAGTTGTCTTTCTTGTTTCTCTTTTTTGTCTCACTAAAGCATTTTTCTGATTCTTTTGTTGCAGCTGGAGCCTGGATGTTTTAATCCTATTTCTGGCCTGCGCATGTTAATCCTAGATGGGAATAAAATGGGCTCTGCATTCGTTTTCAAACTCTGCTCTGAGTTGTCAGGAACAGCTATTGATGCCCTGTCTCTGAAGAAGATAAAGCTGCTCACACTCACAAACAAAACCTTTACTGGACTGCAGAACACAAACCTAACTGTACTGGATTTGTCCGGCAACGGGATAAGCAAAATAGAAGATGGTTCTTTTCAGTGGTTGTCTAAACTTCACACACTTATCTTAACAGACAACAACATTAAACACTTGACCAGAGGAACATTTCAGGGCCTTAAAATGTTAACAAAACTACAGCTAACAAAAGCATTGGTGAACAGCCATAAATCCTCTCTGCCTGTTATTGATGATTTTGCTTTCCAATCCTTAAACACCCTCAAGAGTCTAATATTACAAAAAACAGAGTTTTTTGAAATCACAGAGAACACCTTCACCGGCCTGACGAGTCTCACAGATCTCGATCTGAGTTGGAGTAGTTACATGCATGCCTCCCAGAAACACATCACCAACAAGACCTTTATGTCACTTACTGATTCACCACTCAGAAAGTTAAATCTAACAGGAAATGCTCTGACACAGATCGATCCTAGAAGCTTCTCTGTTTTGAAAAATCTCAGTTATCTTTTTCTAGATCACAACTTTATCAAGCAAACGCTCTTTGGTGGAGAATTTGAAGGTCTAGATCAGATTCAAGAGATTCACATGACCAGTAACTTCCAGTCAATCAACTTGACCTCCAATTCATTTGCAAATGTACCCAGTCTTAGAGTTCTGACTCTGGGGAAAAGTCTTAAAACTGAAGCCTTGAACCAGGATCCATCACCATTCCGTCCATTGAAAAACCTCACCGTTTTGGATCTTAGCAACAACAACATCGCTAACATCAGACAGGACATTCTAGAGGGGCTTGTCAACCTCAGAGTGCTAAAACTCCAACACAACAATTTGGCTCGGTTGTGGAAGTCGGCTAATCTCGGGGGTCCCGTCTTATTTCTCAAGGACACAAAAAGGTTGATCATCCTAATGATGGATTACAATGGACTAGATGAGATTCCATTGGAAGCTCTGAAAGGTTTGAGTAATCTCCGGGAGCTCAGCCTTAGTAATAATCTCCTTGATGATCTTCGATACTCAGTTTTTGACGATCTGAAGTCTCTTCGAGTTTTACGTTTAGAGAAGAACCTGATCACCTCTGTCAGACCTGAAGTGTTCCGCACTCCTCTGAGCAACCTCAGTGTGCTTGTCATGGCAAAAAACCCATTTGACTGCACCTGTGAGAGTATTTTGTGGTTCGTGACATGGCTAAATAACACCAACATAACTGTGCCGGGTCTCAAAGACCAGTATGTATGCAATACTCCAAGGGCTTACTTTGGGCATTCCATCATGGATTTTGACCCTCGCTCTTGCGAAGACATCAACCCATTTCAAGCTCTGTACATACTAAGCAGCACCACAGTTTTAATGCTGATTATTGGTGCACTTGTAGCCCGGTTCCATGGCTGGAAGATTCGGTTTTACTGGAACATATTGATCAACCGCACGATAGGATTCAGTGACGCCAAAGCTGATGAGGGTAGAGAGTTTGAGTATGATGCTTATGTCATACATGCAGAGGAAGATGCCAAATGGGTAGAAAGACGGATGGTGCCTTTGGAGAACAAAAAGTGCAAGTTTTGTTTGGAGGATCGAGATTCCATCCTTGGCTTCTCCCAACTGGAGTCTATTGTGGATAATATGAGAAAGTCCAGAAAATTTGTGTTTGTTGTGACTGAAAGTCTTCTCAACGATCCCTGGTGTAGAAGGTAAATCAAACACAAACACTACCTACATTTAAAACAAGTTTAATATCAATTTATGTTTACATCTGATCCGTCACTGAAACAAATCCTTCTCTTCTTGAATTTAACGTAGTTTATTTTGATGTCTGAATTGCAATAGACATGCAAAAGATTTAAATGTTTTGCCCACTGAGATGATTTTTCAAAGTTATCCTTTGTCTCTTTTCTCTTGTTTGTCCACATTCAGGTTTAAGGTCCATCATGCGCTCCACCAGGTCATTGAAGACAGCAGAGACTCAGTTGTCCTTATCTTCCTGCAGGACGTCCATGACTACAAGTTATCTCGCTCGCTATTCCTCCGCAGAGGAATGTTGAGTTCGAGTTGCATTCTCAACTGGCCCCCTCAGAAGGAGAGGGTACCAGCATTTTACCAAAAACTTCTCATCGCACTTGGAAAGACCAATCAGCTGCAGGAATGACTGGTTTTCTCTGGAACTGTAGTTTTGGGACTGCATGATGGAGCAGTTGGTAGGGCTGTTACGTTGTAACAAGAAGGTTCTGGGTTCAAAACCAGGGCAGGACCTTTCTGTGTGGAGTTTGCATGTTCTCCCTGTGCATGCATGCACTGGTTTCTCTGGGAACACAACACTTTTCCTCCACAGACCAATAACATGCAAGAGGTTAATCGGTGACTCTAAATTGCCCATATAAGTGAGTGTGTGAGTAGTTGCCTGTCTATATTTGGCCCTGATAGAATGGCAACCTGTCCAGGTGTGATCCAATGACCACTGGAGATAGGCACCATTTCCCTGCAACCCTGAACAGGAACAAAAGGGTAGGCAAAGAAAAGGACTGATTGTGGTATTGATAACCAGTGTATCTATAGGTAAGACTTCTGTCTGGACATTATTTCTAGTTCTCAGTGTAAATTATCTGTTGTTCAGATGGTGGTCTTGCTATTTGAAGTTTGAAGTCTTACTTAAAGAGGCCTTTCTGTTGAATATTTTAGCTCCACATGTGTTCTTACCTTCATAGTGGGTGTGAAAACAGGTCAACAACTTCTCTTTCAGTTTTAACCTCTCAAACTACACAGGTGGCGATAACACCCGAGTTCTCCAGAGTCCTAACAGCCTGTATCTGTTTCATCACAACTCCTTTGTTCGTTAGTATTCGGCAGCTCCCTCAGTTGAAACCACGCCTAGCATGCTGCTGGCTAAAAGCTGTTAGCATAAGACGTAGCAAACAGGAAGACATTACGTCTTACGTTGCCATGCACAGCGGGGCAGGAAACAGTATACCTTGCTCCCATAGGCTAGTTTGTTAGCCAATCAGAGTCCAGCAAATTAGAATAATGAATATGAACGAGCTGCTGCCGAAGCCTGATGAAGCAGCCTGACGGAAGGAGCTGGAACCACCCAAATTTTAACGCAGACAGATTGAAAGGTCTGTTAATCAGTGTTTCCTGATGCTTTTTAGATATAAAATGTTTCATATTACTGGTTAATACTTAAGAAATAACCACAAAGTCCTGATATGTGTATGAAATGACCTCTTTAACACAAACAAGACCAAAATCCAAACCAGATTGTGTATCTATATTTGTAAGGGTTCAAAGAACACAAAAGGCAGTTCTAGGTGCATCAAAACCCTTCAGATTTAGATCTGATGGGGTCTTGTAGCTTCTGGGAGAAGCCAGTTCAATTCACAGAGATCCCAAACTCAACCCTCAAGGCCTGAAGGCTCTGCTGATCTGTCCAAGTACTTTATAAGTATATAAGTTATACGTACATAAGTTATAAGTACAGTATAAGATATTCCCAGAAGACTTTTTTGGGGCACATGTTCTGACTCATCAAGGACTTATTGATTTTTAGCAATGTTGGTAACAAATGTTATTTGTGTATTCTTAATGCTATGGCTGATCAGTTTGCATTCTCAGCAGTCTTTTTACCACAGACCGAAAATATATTTTAAAAAATGTATATTTCTTTGATATTTTGAGTAATAAAAAAAGATCTATTTTGGAATTTGTTCCTTAAACCACTGACAGCTAAACTCACATTTTAAGACTGAATAAATGTAAAAATCAGTCATTAGAGTCAAGTACCTGAACTTCACAGAGTTATGCATTGATTTAAGCCAGATAACACAAACTGCATATTATTATTACAGAAAATATATATAACTTCTAGTGCAAATCTAATCTAAAATGCTTTGAACGATGAATGTCTTGTATTTAAAACCTAGCTGTACTGTACAATATAAAAACCTTCAATCATGAACATTAACAGCATTAGATAAACTTGTTATTTATTAACTATTTATGTTTACTGTGGCACAAGATACTGACTATGTTCCATGCAAGGAGATAACAAGTCGGACAAAGTTTAAATTCAGGGCCCATCAAAAACAGAGCAAATAATCAATGATTAACAAATTTAATACATTATTCATACAAACAAACCTGACAGCTAATACACATTCTAACAAATCTATCTGCTGTATCCATTGTAGTTCATGACACATTTTTTCATGCAACATGTTCCAGTTAAGGTCATAGGCGCGATTTATAATTGAAATGCATTCATAACTCACTGTGTTGTTTGGGGTTTAGCAGTTGAGGGGAGGAGCAGCTGATGCAGTGGGTTTGTCACATCTTGTTAATAATAAATACACGGGTAACGGCTGGAGCTGATCTCTGAGCACTCAAACAAACTGGATGTGCAATTTGCAAAATGGCAGGTTTACTGGGCAGTTATACTGTCCCTTTCCTTGGAGTTAGCATCTTCATTGGTGCTTTGACCTACATCACCTACAAGATGCTGAGCAGTTACCTGCACAAATGGTTTGAGATGAAACCTATTCCAGGGCTGGAAGGTACATACCCCTTCATCGGAGACGCACTGATGTTCAAAACTAATGCAGGAGGTAAGATAAACACTCTAAACGTCACAGAAACTCATGTAGGCAGTATCATTTTCTCACTTGATTTTTTAAAGAAACCCATCTTTTCCTTTGCACCTTTTTCAGATTTCTTTCGTCAAATCATGGACTTTACAGATGAGTTCAAAGACCACCCATTATTTAAAATCTGGGTTGGACCAATTCCTTTTGTTGTTCTCTTTCGTGCTGAAACTGTTGAGGTAGGTTGACTAACAGCTCCTCATTACAGCTCTAGGACAATAACAAAGAGTGCTGCAAGTTCCCCATACATATAGCATAATGCATATTTGCACCAACAAGCTGCCTGAATAGTGCATTCACATCTAGTGAGATGCAAATTCTGCACATTAAACGTTTCTGCACAGACAAGTCTGCACAAACACACGAAGGCAGATGTACCACTGTAACCTCTGTGTAAATGATTAGCCAATCTAATGAAATTGAAGCAGCTGTTGCCATTTTGCCATCAAGTTCAATTCCTATTCTGTTTTTACATATGTAGCACAGATCCAGTTACCTCATGAGTCCCTCTATTTGCCCTCCACCTGAACCTTAGTTGTGTTTGGAGTTTGTGGTAGCCACATTAGCTCAAAGTCTATAGTCAGTTCGAATGAACGTCTTTGATGAAAAACAAACTGAGTTACTGTCAGAAAGTTATGTTGTGGAGATCACGATGTTACAGTATAATGCGGGAACTTGGGGAGTTAAATGAAACACTTTAGAAATAAGAGGCGGAGAGGGCAGCAAAACAACTTACAGAACCTCTAGGGGAGATCTCAGGGAACACTGTAAACTCGGGGAACACAATAGCAGGGATGAGCATCAGACACGGAAACAGTGACACAGTAGGATCCGACAACGTTTCTGATTCAGAGGGGTAATAAATACAGAAGGAGGCTGATGAAGAGACAAAAGAAAAGCAGGGCAATGAACTAAATTAACAAATTGAGGGTCAGAGGGGGGAGAACCTTATGGCATCAGAAAGAAACAGAGTCAGTTGATGAGAATATTACCACTTTAATCAGAACATAACACATGTAGGAGTTAAAACAGGGGGGATTAAGAACAGACAGGCCTGAATGACAGACTGATTCAAGCTTGAAAGAAACACTAAGTACATTAAAATGACCACAAGAGGGAGACATGGACACAACAGGAAACCAGGAGCAGATGACAAAAAATCTTCAAAATAAAATCACAGGCTCTGCCTGGTAAATATCAAGGGAAACTAAACATGATCTCCAGAACAAAAACCCTGATAGTTACTTTATGAAGTATTTGGTTTCTTTCTCACTTTAATCTTAATTTTCTTCAGTTAATAAAAATTCTCTTTGTAGAAAATTCTGAGTAACCCCATTCACCTGGACAAGTCCTTTGCATATAAATTTCTTCATCCCTGGCTTGGAAAGGGTCTTCTAACAAGGTAGATTTGTGATTTTCCTCTGAATTAAGTATTTATGATTTATATATATAAAAAATCTGTAATAACAAAACCAAAGAGAAAAATGTGTTTGTGACTGTATCAATCTGCCCTTTAAATGTTATTGTAATGCATGGGTCATTCTGTGGGGGGTGTTGTGGGAGTATGTACTCCTGGACACTCTATTGCAAGCTATCCAGTCCTACAACCAAAGAAAGAACTGTCTGCATTCTTGGTAGTAAGTTGAGCCTGTTAACTGTGCGGGTCAGACTTCACCAGGGATTTCCCTTCTCACTGATCCTGTTTGTGATGTTCATGGACAGGATCACAACGTGTAGCCGTGGTAAAGGGGGTGGTCTGGTTTGGGAACCTCAGGGTCTCATCTCTGCTCTTTGCGGATGATGTGGTTCTGTTGGTGCTTTAAAGCCCTTCAATGTGCACCAGAGCAGCTTACAGCTGAGTTGAAGTGGCCAAGATAATAATCAGCTCCTCAAAGTCTGAGGTCATGATTCTCAACTGGGAAAAGGTGGACTGTTCCCTTCAGTTTGGTAATGAGTCTTTGCCTCAAGTGGAGGAGTTTCTTGCTCATGAGTGATGGCAGGATGGAGCAGGAGATGGACCAATGGTTTGGAGTTTTGTCCACAGTGATGAGACAGCTGCTTCAGTCTGTTGTGATGAAAGAGCTGAGCAGAAAGACAAAGCTTTCGATTCACCTGTGGTCATGAGATCTGAATCCTGACCGACATAACGAGATGTCAGATACAAATGAGCCTCCTCTGTAGGATAGCTAGGCTCAGCTAGATGTAGAGCTGCTGGTCCTCTACATCGAAGGAAGACAGTTGAGGTGGTTCAAGCATCTGATCAGGAAGCCTCCTGGTCGCATCCCTATGGAGGATTTTTGAACATGTCCCACTTGGAGGAGACCTCCAGATAGACCCAAAACTCATTGCAGGGATTACATATCCTCTCTGGCCTGAACACCTTGGGCCCCCCTCCAGGAGAAACTGGAGAGAGTCACTGGACTGAGGGATGTCTGGGTTTCCCTCCTGTTACCTCTGCAGCCCGACAACGAATAATTGAAGAAGATAGATTGATTGATGCTAAAAATGAAGCTTTGGTCTGAAGGTGGAGCTATAGGATTGAATGAAAAAGTCTTTTTTTTAACAAAAAAATAATGTCCATGTCAGACATCTCTGTGGATACTGCCAACTGTCCTGATCCACATAAAGTGAAAATAAATGTACAAATGCTGTATGGTTTTCATCAGCACTGGGCAAAAGTGGCGACAGCGGAGGAAAATTCTGACACCAACTTTCCACTTCTCCATCCTGACGGACTTTCTGCAAGTGATGAACGAGCAGGCAGAGATTTTGGTGGAAAAACTGGAGAAGAAGGCTGGGAAAGGTCCATTCAACTGCTTCAGTGATATTACCCTTTGTGCACTAGACATCATCTGTGGTAAGATGAAGCAACATTTTGCCAAAATGCCAAAACATGTACATTCAAAATCTGGTTTTGGTTTCATTCTAGAAACTGCTATGGGAAAGAAAATATATGCACAGAGTGATTCTGAATCAGAGTATGTGAAAAGTGTGTACAGGTAAGATATTTCTGTTACTTGTATGTGACATTATGTTTGCACAAAATAAATGTTATAAACTGATTTATTTTTTTAAACAGCTAATGGGATAGAAAAGTGTCTAACTATGCCGATCTGTATCGCATCATGTGTTTATTTATTTTATTTTTGTGTTAAGAATGAGTGACATTGTCAGCCTCAGGCAGAGGAAACCTTGGTTTTGGCCTGACTTTACATACTACCATTTTGGTGGGGGCAAGGAGCACGATAAGACACTCAAGGTCCTACATTCCTTTACACAGAAGGTGACTTTACAGTACCTATATCCTTAAACACTATTTTCATTTATTAAATGTAGTCATGCAGAGAAAACTGCATCCTTAACCTCATCTACTGCACATTCAGGTGATACAGGAAAGGTCAGAGAACATATCGCATAGTGACTCGGACACCGACTCTGACAAGGGTAGAAGGAAACGACAGGCTTTTCTGGACATGCTGTTAAAGACCACAGATGATGAAGGTAACAAGCTGAGTCATAAGGATATTCAAGAGGAAGTGGACACTTTTATGTTTGAGGTTAGTAAGAAAACATTGTTTTGACAGAACAAACAGATTGAAGTTGTCTCAGGTCCTTGCTGCCACTGCACTGTTAAATAGGTAGCTCTGTTTAATGTATTCAATGTCTTGTTTGTTGCAGGGCCACGACACTACGGCTGCTGCTATGAACTGGGCCCTACATCTCGTGGGCTCTCATCCAGAGGTCCAACAGAAGGTTCAACAAGAGCTACAGGAAGTGTTTGGTAATATGAATAAAACAAGTTCCTTCTTCTTACTTTAACAACAGTGTCTGTAATCTTGTCCCAGGGCTTTTGACACTTTTTGAGAAAAGTGCATTCTTAAACAAGGATCTCCTGCCAAAATACAGAAAATAATGCATGCTATGTAGAATAATTTCCTGGGCTTACATTGTTTTCTGCAGTGTAAACAAAATAGTATTTGCAGTATCAAGGATGTGCTAAATTCCCTTTAGTACCCTAACCTTAAGCACAGAATAATTTGTAATCAAGTCCTACCATCAAAACCTTCATTCAAACAGAACATCAGGGTTAAACTGACACAGTCAGTCATTTTTCATTAATTATAGGAACTGATATTCAGAAAAGTTGTGAAGTTTGATCTATGAGAAGTATTTTACATGTAGTAAGAAATCTAACTGTGTTAAAGAGGAGGGTTGGACGCTGTTGTTTAATGTTCAAAGGTACATCGAGTCGACCCATAAACATGGAGGACCTAAAGAGGCTGAAATACCTGGACTGTGTGATGAAGGAGGCTCTACGACTGTTTCCATCTGTGCCTTTCTTCGCTCGAAGTCTCTGTGGCGACTGCCATCTCAGTGAGTTATAGATGGATGATCACATTTAAAAGTGGATCAAAATTCTCCCCATGGGAAGTTAATTTTCCCCACAAAAAAATCTGTGAATTAGACAAGAACAAAGGGATTTTTAAAGATCCTACTTTCTATTTTCCTCTATTTCTTCAAACATTATTATAGGGAAAAAAGGGCAAAACTAATAAGAAATGGTATGCAAGAATCTGAGAGGGTTTGTATATATGTAACCAGGACCATGACAGGCTGAAGAACACGGTAAACAAAAGAATAAACAGGAAACAGAAACAAAAGACATAGCCAAGATCACAGAATCATGATGAGGAAAACTTCTCACATCTGTTTTTGTATTTCTTACCATTAAATAAAAGGTCTGTGCCAGAGTTCTTTGCTGACCACATCGCCAAAGAGAGAGGATGAAAAAACTGTGGTTCATCATGGTGCCGAAATTCCAGTCCATGACAGTTCTTCAAATACGGCTGAAACCAACTAGAACTTGTTTTACTGTGTTTAAAATAATTGACAGCTATCTTAGCTGATTGTGGCAGAAAATACGATTTAATGGTTCGAAAAGTAAAACATTTCAATTGTTTTTAATGCTTTTACTTGTAGATGGTTTCAAGGTTCCCAAAGGCGCCAATGCAATCGTAGTCACCTATACTCTTCACCGTGACCCACGATACTTTCCAGATCCAGAGGAGTTCAAGCCTGAGCGATTTTTTCCAGAGAATTCTGCTGGAAGGCCTCCCTATGCATATGTCCCATTCTCAGCTGGACTGCGCAACTGCATCGGTAAAAACAGGAGAGCTTCGTTTTGCTTTCTTTGATCAGCTATTTTTACATGTTTAACATGTCTTATATGTTTGTGTTGTATTATTATGTTTAGGTCAACGTTTTGCACAAATGGAGGAAAAGGTGGTTCTGGCGTCGATTCTGCGTAACTTCACTGTTGAAGCTTGTCAGAATCGTGAGGAGCTTCGTCCAGTAGGTGAACTCATCCTCAGACCAGAGCAGGGCATTGTAATCAAACTGGAAAAAAGAATATCTCCGGCTTCTCAATATCTGAACCAGCCTTATTACTAAGGGAAGGAACCTTCCTTTAAAATTCTAAAGAAAATCCTGACTTTGAGATTTCAGATTTTGCTTTTTTTGTCACACTTAAATGCATCAGATGAAATACATTTTAACATCCGAAAGAGATAACCTGAAGGAAAAAACCCATCCAAAACACGCTAAGCAGCAGCAACTAAATGCCCATGAGTCTTTCATGCTGCTGTGGAGGAATTACATCCCATTTTCCTTTGCAGAGTTGTTTTAATTCATCCACATTGGAAGTATTTTCCAGTATTCATGGACTCTATTCCATCAATTACACTTATTGTTTTCCAAGTTCTGACCATCACACTACCACCAACGTGCTTGAGTGTCAGTATGATGTTCTTTTTCTGAAATACAGTAAGAATTGTACTCTGCATGTGAAGAAACACAGACTTTTCAAAAACGTTTCACTTTTCTCTCATCACTTGATAAGTGTGAGATGAGCCTTTGTGTTTCTCTTTTTATTAGTCAGATTTGGTTTTGACCTTGAAACTCTCCCATTTACTGTCCCTGTGGTTCACTGGAGATCTGAAACATTATAGTTTGATAAAACAACAAAGACAGAAGAAAGAGCAGCAATGTACTGAAGAATGTTTGGTTCATTTTTTGTTTTTGCAAAAAAATATACGTTAATTCTAGTTTTAGTTAAATGTGGTATGTCTCACAAAGACAACAAAATGAAAATCTTGTTTAAACATGGAATTTTTATTAGATGATGGAAAGAACATGAAGAAAAGAAATATTATTTACACTTTTTCAAGTATTTTAAGACATTTAAACACATTTTCTGAAGCTCTTAACTCTTGAAGTAAATCTGTGAAAAGTGTAACAAAAACTAAAGATCTAATAATGCTGCAAATTATTTACATAATTTCAAATTTTCATTGTTTCCATATGTTTGTGCCATTATGTTAAAGCTGTATGACTCTTTCAATCAATGATATTGTGATGCAAGAAGCACAGGTGCTACAATAAAACTGGTTCAGGCCTTTAAATAAACCTGTTTAGCCTTTTGCAATGTTTTCTTTTATTATGACCTGCACTGTGTGAAAGTTTATTATTTTGAAACTACCACAGAGGGATTTTTTGTAATATTTTGCCTGACTTGGTTGGAATCAAGAGGTGACCTTTCCAAAGTATCCTGCCTCCTGCCCAATGACTGCTGGAGATAGATAGCAGACCCCCACACCCACCCACCACCCCGACCATGAACAGGATCCATGTGTAAACTGTAAAAACATCCAGCTTTCAAATAACTATTGTGGTGCTCTAGAAGCCCTTTTGGGTGCTCGTCAGTCTTTTTATGACCTTTTCACGAGTGTTTTCAGGCTTATTATGATCACGAGTCAACATCTCCTCTCCTTGAATCCCAATGAGGTCAGCAAGCTCTGATGTGAGAACAAGGGTAATCGCAGCATGGCACACTTACAAATGACCTCATTCATTATGTCACAGGGTGATTTAAAAGCCCAGCTTGCAAAATAACTTGACTGATTACAAACTGCATGATATTTTCCAATGCTATTATTTGAATTATCGAACTCATCCGTAATCAATGGCTGAAAAGAGGTTAGAGGCCTGAGCTCTAAATGAAGCAGGAAGACTTCATCTATCTGAGTCTCTCTAATAAATAGCTCAGATCAAAGAGCTTTCAAGGCATTACACCTCTAGATTGTTAAAATTATAGCACATTAATATTCCGATATTGAATAAAAATGGGCAAATTAGTGAAAATCTAAATGAAAATTACGTGAACAACCCTGTTGTTCATCTGACATATTTAGACATTTTTTACCCAAATGTAACCTGCCAAGATATTTTTTTTTTTTTTTTTGCTCAGCAGGTCTTTTCATTAGAGTTAACACTTCTATAAATCAAAATATTTACTAATGCAAAGTTTTAACATCATATACTAGTAAAAAGCTATAAAATACACTGCTCTCACCTGTACTGATAGGTCCACGACTCAGTCACACTGGTCTTTTTGGTATAATATCAATACTTTTCAATTCAATTTTAGTGCCATCTTACAAAATCTTGTAACAAGACATTGAGAAGTCTGCAACTTTTCTTATTGTATCAGAGAAATGAAAAGCTTCCAAAAGATTAGATAGCTGTTATGATGGTAAGTTTTATGCAGATTAAGGAGACAAAGATATAAAAGTATAGAGAGGGTGATAATGAGTGATATAACAGGCAACTAATCAGCAGAATGCAATACAGGTGTGACAGGCAGAGAAACTGGATCACAAAGGAAAACTTGGTGACAACAACGGACACAAAGAAAACAGAAAAATTACAAACTTCAAGATAAGAAAACTAGATCCTAAACTCAAGAAATGACAAGGTACAAACAAACTAAAACAACACATTAAACCTAGATTACTGATTACAAACAGGTGAGATGATTACAGATGAGGAACAGGTGTGAGTGGAATTGGAAAAAAGGGAACTGAGGGGATCACTGGCTGAGATACTCAAAGACATCCATTCATTTCCTGCTCGTTCCTCATCAGGGTCATGGGAGCTGGTGTCTGTCTCCAGCAGGATGACGTGGTACATCCTGGACACGTTACCAGTCCATCACAAGTTTACATAGAGACGAACAACCACTCACACCGACGGCCAGTTTAGAGCTGCAATTATCCAAACACGCATTTTCTTTTTAGTTTGTGGCAGGTAACTAGAGTTGCTGGAGAATCTCGTGCTCGTACGAGACACTCGTTTCTCGTGGGTGTATTATGTCTAACACTGCTTGTCGTTTGTCTGCAAGTTGAAGTGAAAAGTGAACAGGAATCAAATTCCTTGTATGTGCAACATACTTGGCAAAAATAAACCCGATTCTGATTCAGTAAACTCATGCACGCATGTAAACTCTGAGGTACCAGCTGAGTCTTGATCCCAGGACATTTTTCAAAGCAAAAGTGCAACCAGGTGTGTCACCATGCAGGAAACAACTTGTAAAGTATACAAAGAAACTAAAGGCCAGCCAATCAAAGCAACTCAGAATATAAAAAAACTAAAACATAAACAAACCAATAATATTATAACATTTTGCCTAAAAAGTAACGCCCACATCAGTTTGCGTTAACATGAACTTAAAAAAGAAGAAAACATTTAATCTAACATTTCTGTCACTGTTGTGTCACCCACATGTTACACAGTTATGTGAAGATTAAATAAAATTCTAACCTTTTTAAATCAGCCATGCAAAATAAAAGACAAGATTAAAAAATTAAAGTGTGAAAGGCTCCAATCTGTCATTATTAGTAGCATGTTTCTAACGAGATACCAGTATGCCACATGGGGCTCTGTGATTAAATCAAATGGAACCTCTTCTAAGAAGGAAAAATGATCATTCAATTTCCAATTTAGTTTCAAAATTGACATTTAGCCCAGATTATTATGGGATATTATAACAGTAAGTTTCTTTTTGGCTCAAAGGACACAGCAAGGTCTTCCGATTAAAGAATTAATAATTACACATTTGTGCAGTTCCAACTGTTGTCCAGTAGGAGGCAGCAGAGATTTAATTTTTCAGGGAGATAAGCTGGTTATGTTGATGGCTGTCCAGATGTGTGTAAAAAAACAGCAATGGAGGAGAAAACAATAACAAACAGCATGTGTTACCTGTGTCCAGTGATTAAACTGAAATCATAAAGGACTGATTTCAGGTTTGTGAGTCAATCTTAAAAAAAAGACTCTACTTGTGCAGGTTAATAAAAAGAATCAAGCTCAATCTAACTGTGCAGAAAAGTTAAAGAGTGACAGCAAACCATATCAACAAACCAGAACAAACTTATGAAAAATCCCTCCTTCATATGAAGCACATCAAGAAGAGACTGAAGCATTGCAGATTTATTTCATCTCCAAATATTCCTTCGTTTTCCACATCCTGCAACTCACACTGTGCTGTTAGTAATAACAGTAATAAGATGGACAAACAGGCACCTTGAAGGGTTTAGATCACATGCAGTTGCCACCTGAACTGAACTGTCATTTTACTGTTACCCACTTTATATACACTTAGAAATCAATTTACCCAGAAATAAAAATCATAGAATTATGCACATGAGCTCAAACTATGAACTGAACAAAAGAGACTGATAATAATGTTTTTTTTTGTGGGTGAATCTTGTTTTTAGACCCGTTCTGATCGATAAAATACAGCAGAGTGAGGTTGCAGATGCCGCTGGACATGAGAGAAAGGTGTAGCGAGGATGATGTAGTATTTATATCTACATCTCTGTGATGTCTCGTAGACCTTACTGGCCCGCGGAGCACAGAGACCGGTGTTGAGGAGGATAGGATGTGACAGTATCCCTAGATCTGACCGAGCACTATGCTGGAGCTTCATGACACACTGCTATCTGCGAGAAGTGTGTGCGTACAAACACCACGGCAGCACTCGGACTTAAACCACCCACTCATTTCTGTTCTGACCCCCATTTCTCTCCTCTCCATCAGCCTCCATTCTATTTTCAAATTAATACCCCCCCCCGCCTCTCCAATCCCCCTTTCCCCAAGAAATCTAACTCAAAATTATGATTGTAGAGTTCAGAATGAAGGGAGGGAGATGGAGATATAGAGGAGGAGGTGAACAGCAGGGTGACCAGAAGGGAGAAGCAAATAAGAGATTGCAATAAGCGGGTGCTGCAATAAGACCACAAATTAAAAACGAAGATCAGCAGAAAGCAACAATCAATCAAAAATGATGATATTTACAAAGTTACAATAAACCCACAAGTCATGCCTTACTGTTCCCATAGTAACAAGTGAGATGGTTAGCCACCAACTTTGAGGTCGGCTGGCGCGCTTTGCTCAAGGCTCCACCGCCACGCACTCCTCACTTTCTTTGAAGTACACCAAAACTTAATCTCACAGCTAAATTGTTTGAAATGTAGGTCACGGCTCCAATTTAATAAAGTGAGGTGAGACTTAAAAATCCAACCGCAGCTCAATATAACAGTTGTTAGCTCTCATTTTGTACTTTGACTCCAGAATAATCTCTCTGTATTCGCTTCTCATTAATCAAAAGAGCTCCTGGTCATGCTAGGCATTAAAATTCAATTAGAAGCAGCCACGGGTAAACAAAGGTACAGAACTGGGATTAATATGATATGGGGAAACGTCTGATAAGAAGTTGAGAGAAGAATTAGGATTTCCTGAAAGGTTAACTAACTAAACGTTTCATGCATGAAGCTTTTCCCCTTTTAGGATCAATCAGCATGTTTGAGTTGTTAGGCATATTGATAACAAAAACAAAAGATTGACACCTTTTGAGAACTGATGGAACTTTCTAATGCTTGTGTAAAAAAGCCAAATCAGTGGATAAACAGGAAGAACATGGAAATTCCACCTTAAACGAATCAATATTTAAACCAGAAACCTTCTTAATCACCACACAGGTCATTCCATGGAAAGTGTTAAGATTGGGCCAGAAAATTTTGAGATATTTTATTATAACCAAAGATCTATTTTTTCAGTGCCTAAATTACATGTAATCCTATCAGTGAAATATACTTTTCAAGCTCAGGTACATTTCTTTTTAACTAATTTAGCACATTTTTCCAAAAATCACAGGCTGATTTTCCACCCCGTCACACTTGTGCAGAGGTAATTTTAAATATAATTAAAGAGGAAAAAAGAGAGATAATTTCAAAATTGGTCTTTTTATCAGAGCCTCTAATAGTTAATGTATAGTTTGATTATAAATCTCAATAGATTTATTACACTATGGTCAAATTTGCTTCCCAGTTAGTTACTTTGCAAAAAAACTCCCTTTCTGTCTGAACCAAAACTGAGATTCATCATTGTAAATCTATTTTATCTCTATCTTTTGATGCTAAACATTTGTATGTACAGCCCAAGTGTTTGGTCTGTTTTATTCATAGTTCATTTAAGTTTATTTTGAAAATTCAGAATCCTTAAAAAGGTTGTTTTTCTATTTATCCATGCACAATGTTTGAACTAATCAGCAGTGTTGTAGAGCGCCCGGCACTGTACTATTATAAATCTTTGTCACACAATTCTCCAAGCTATTTATCGTGACCCCAAACAATTTAACGACAGGAAGACGGGACTGGTACGTTACAAAAAGGACAGAAACATGCAGTTTAAAGACAGAATTACTGGTGGATAAAAGAACGAGCTCAATAACAACATAACCAAGTGATGGTTCATGGTCACCTGAGCCATGGCGCTTAATCAAGAAAGTACATTTCTGAACCTAAAATGGGAATTTGTTTAAACTCAGACGCACCGTACAGTGAAATTTGTGCCTCCCGTTCTACTTTTAATAACTCTGGGAACCAAATGTAAGAATGCTGTTTAAAAGCAAAGTGTTCTGATGAGAAAGTACGGTAGCATGAATTTTGATTATGAGAACTATTTATTTATTCTGCGATGCCATGCTGGAAACTTGAGGCACTGCTATGTTTTTGTCCCGTGTGTCATTTCAATGCAGTTTTATTAAAGGAGACAACTCAGAAGAAATCCGACCCTCTGCACAAACACTGGAATCTTTTTTTTAAAAGTCTGAAGCATGTTGTCGAAAAAACAACTTTGGAAAGCCCAGTGATGGTGAAAGGCACGTCTGCCCCCCACAAAAAAAAAAAAAAAAAAAAAAGAAGAAGGAAAAACAAATCCTCTTTTAAATCAGATTATCTGTAGATGTTCACTTTATACTATGACGTAAAACACCGGAGATACCTGAGTTGTCAGATCGAATTATTACAGGTGGATGTGGACAGCAGTTTATTAACTATGAGCAGATTTCTTTTGCAGGGCTGCACAATATACTGGACATGTCATTATTGCAATATCAGTTGGTAAAAGAATCGTAATAAATTGAAGACTTAGGCTGCATGCCAATACTTTGGCCAATCGGATTGACATTCAGAGACATAAATGCCCATTTCCTGTTAAGATGATAGTGGTCAAAATGCTAAAGTACATGGTGAGTGTTGTGTTATTGTGACAGAAGGAAAAAAAAGGAGAGAAGAAACAATGGATTTATTGAAACTCCTCATTGTTACAGTACTTTATATCTTGTCAGCGTTGTCCTTAGATTGATGATAAGATTTTAGGGTTTTGCATCACAGCACATTCTATCCACTCTCACTGGGTGGGGCGAAGACCCCTAGCTTGCTTCCACCCTCTGCCCTGAGCTGGTTTTATGGGGTTAGTTGCCTTGAAGTTTTTCTGAAGGTTCCAGATGCTGTTGCTGGATTCTTGAGTCTTTTCGGTGGGAATGGCCTCTCTGGCACTTGGTGTGCTTTCATGGCATTTTGCAGGGGATTTGTAAACTCAGGGGTCATTGAGACCCTGGGCTGGTCCTACATACTGATGGTGTGTGGAGTTAGGGGGGTTTCTCCCCTTAGGTTACTTGATGGGTTCCTTCTGTCTGTCATTCTAGGAGAGGTGGTTAGTAGATTTTCTGACAAGTTGGTCTCTTAGATTATTTAATGGTTCCCTACATTGGCTTAATGATTGCTTCTTTGGTTCTAGGGACAGATGTGAGGAGAAAGATTTAGACATCCAAGGTGGAGGAGTAAGTGATGCAGCACTGGAAAGGCATCTGAGTGGGTGGAATGTTTTTGTGGCCACTGTCTGGTCATTTATATAGATTGCAGAAGGGATGTGCTCTTTGGAAGATCAGAATCAGTTTCACAAGGAGGTCTAGAAATATGCCCAGGTCAGTTAATCGGTCTGGCATCTGAGTGTGACTCCAAAAATCATTTTGCTGTTGAGAGGATACTTTCAGCAAATCAAATTAAAGCAGGGAAGCCCCTACAGAATAGATTTGTACCATATAGTACAGTTGTATACAGTACAAAAGATAAGTTACCTGCATGTCACCTGTAGGTTCCTAGACCACGGTAAAAACAAATAGCCGGAAAATTAAGAAATAGAATAGGGCTAACTTTGCAAAATGCAGCTATAGATAGTTAACTGATGTTCCATCTTGTACACATGATCTAGGAAAAAGTGTTAAAACACTTTGAATTTGCAGTTGCACCTGGAAGAACCCAACCAATAGACTGGCATCAATACATTCAACCTTAAGAATATCAAACTGAAAATCTATTTACATTCCATTTGAAAGTACCCTCAGTTTGGTTATGTTGCTTCATGACATCAGTTGAATAACTGTCAGTAAAATATACTAGGAAGCTCAAGCTGAAAGCCAACAAGGCCAAATACCAATGGCGACATGTGAGCTACTTCTTAATGCTGTTATAGAAATAAGAACCAGATATTAACGGGGGAAGTGAAGAGTTCCAACGCTTCAGAATCTTCCTCCTTCACAAGAATGATCGACTTCTTCTCGAGCCCCATGGGTTTTCCTCATGGAATCAAAAAAAAAATGTGAAGGGAAAAAAATGACATGAATTCCATGTACAATGGATTGGACAGCATTGAAAATTGCCCTGTATTAAAGTAGTGAGTGATTACCATTTCGAAGGCAAGGGGATGTGTTAAGAGAAGAAGAGTGGTGTAATAATCTGCTGGGCATGACATATAAATGAAAGTGGAGGCTAACCTTTCACCAAGGTTAAAGCAAAAGAGGATCCTTAGAAAATTCAACTCCTCACGCGCTGCTTGAATAAAGCATTAAGGAAACCCCTGCTGCCCATCCACTCATATTTAAAAGATTAACTTTTCTCCTCTCTAAGCATGAATATTCTAAATACAGCGTCAGGGTCCTTGTAATCAGTAACTTCGTTTTTCTGCCAAGTATTTTTATTTTTTTTTAAATCAAAACTTGAATTAGGCTTCAGCTCCCCCACTGCTTTCAGTGTCTGTGAAACTTATTGTGTTCTCTGCTTGACATTGAACAATCTATTTTTGTGTGAACACAAATAAAAACATTAAAAGAACGAAAAAGAAAAATCAACATTTGTATTCTGTCATCATGTCACTGCACAGTGACACTGTTGATTAGCATTGTTGTTCACAACAAGAAATTAACCAGACTGTTAAAACTGCAATATGTAAGAATTAGACCTAGACCTTTCAGCCACTCACCCCCTCCCATTCCTGATTTTTCTGCTGGGTTGCCAGTTCCAATGTTGATCCTCATTTTATTGCTCTTCTTAGGTTTACTACAAGTTAACACAGGGCTGCTTCTTTTACTCTTTGCAGTTGGTCATTGTTGACTTATAACTGCTTGTTTTGAAGACTTGGCAACCTCGCAGGCTCACATGTGATTCGCTATGGAACCAGGAAGTCTGGACGTGTAGACAATGACTCCGTCCTGGAACAGCGTTTTTAAAGTGACAGAAACTAACGACCACCCAGCCAGCTGAGATCAAAATCTGTTACAATGTAAGTTTATTTTCAACATCAGTGGGGCATTAGACTGTTGCGTGAGTATTTCACTATAAAATTCTTACATATTGCACATTTAAATGCTCATTAACACAGTGAATAGATCATTAATCATTGCGGAATGGCAGTTGTTGATCCAATGAAGAACACACAACTAAAAATAGAGGGTTGAGAAGACTAGAAATAAAAAATACAAATTGGTTTGATTAGGTGATTATAAACCAACAAAATGTTCTTGCTGTCATTTAGGTCATGTGATTGTATGACAGTTGCTGGACAGCCTCTTTATGGATTCACTCTGCGCTACTTGGGTCAGAAAAAATAAAACAGAACTTAAAAGAACAGACTGGATTCTGGTTCCTAATCATTACGTGTTTCTCTTGAATTATCGTATCAAAGAGAAGAAATCTGTTTTATTTAAACGACAGAGCGAGCCACAGAAACAAATGAAGCCCAGTAGGAGTTTGTAAATCAGCTTTATGTGGTCATAAATCACAGTTTGTGAAGAAACTGGTTACCTGTTTTTTTTTTTAAGATTAACTAATTGAAAGAAAAAGAGTAAAATAGTATTTGCTGATTCCTGCTGTCCTTTCATATCACAGAAGTCTGGTGTTTGGCAATGAAAGAGAAGCAGTTTATATCAGTAATAACAGCAATGCACTTTATTGCTGATCAGGAGAACAAGACCCTTTTACTAAATCCACCCTCCTGTGGGAAGGAAGAGCACTTTCATATTCTGGAGTGCTACCGTTCATACATTAGTTGACTTTGTTTATTTTGAGGTTTTTTTTTTTTGGTGAGAGGGAAATCCTCTTCCCTTGTCACAAAGAGAGACTTACTGTGTTTCTTGTTGCAAAGACATGCACATACATGCTACAGTCATGTCAGCTTAAGTCAGCACATCTGATATATAATAATCACTTTAATGGCTGCATCAAATATTTGCACGAGAATCAAATCCAAACATCGAATCATCTTACAATCTGAGTGAAGCTGGTTTTATTGTAGCCTTACCAATAACATTTTATGACCCAGAATCCCAGGAGGTTTGTTCCATACTGCAATCTGGGATGCTGTCATTGAACAGTGTTTTGAAAAGGACAAGCTCTTCTAAATAATATTTGCCAACTGGCTGAAATAATGACAAGTCTATCATGAGCTAATCCTAGATCAACACAGTGATTGGAGCAAGTCAGTGAGCATAAGATCATGACAGTGCAAGCCATGATAATGAAAATGTTCCTCTATGTAGCTCCTGCACGACTGACGCTAACTCCACCTTGAACCCTCTGGGAGCTGCAGGTGTTGAACATAATCACAATGAAAATAAGCCGGTGGGATGAATATTTTGGAGACTGTCAGCACAGATTTTCTCAGGGCATCAGGTAGCTCAGTTAGTTACACCTCGTGTACAAAGACTGAAAGGCTTCATAGGAATTTTATTTTTGAAACTGAAACATGAGACTTGCAGAGTGTGAAACTCATCCCACTGTGTGCAACAAGCACGTGTGCATATCTTTTACAACCTATAATCACGTGTGGTAAGCATGTCTATATTACTGATGAAATAATAGCAACAGTAGTAAAAAATAACAGCATAATAGTAACTTTGTGTGTTGCAGTGTAAGTTTTACATTAAAAATCCTCTCAGTTCAGATCTGTTGAAGTGGGTTTCTGTTTGGAAATAATCAACATCTGATCTGTCATAGACAGGTATTGTATTTACAGAACCTCAGTTTGGAGAAACAAATAAATTCTGACTGGATTTGAAAGAGGTAAGATATTAAATGTTTATACCCTTTTTATAGAAACTCCTTTCTAAAAATCTGAACTGTCCTTTTAAAATTATTCACTAAATTTACCTGCAAATTTACACAAATATACTATAGTAACATTCAGTTGTCAAAATAAAAGACTAACTATCATCATACCTTTTTTTCCCAATTGCTTCCCCCAGTAAATGTGACTGAAACTTGTATAAAAAATACTTTTTAGTATTCATCAGTTCATGACATATTACATAATAATTACAATTCACTGGCCGTTCAGCTGCATTCACATGGTAAACAGTACATCCCTGCAAACACAATATGTAACCACACTTGAGAATTTTCTTTCTAGCTAGAGCTGGCATGCTTCAGTATACAGTATGCACAAACATTAACACTGCACAAATGAGATCCTTTGAAAATATAATGGAAATAGTAAACATCAAAATGTTAATTTTTCTAACAAACATGAAAGTGAGCCTTTGCAGATATTCTGAGAAATTAAAGCCAGACTCTCAATGAATCCCTGTCTGTGTTGGCTGCACACTGCTGTAATTTGTCCTCAGTGTGCAGGATTTTGAAACCGTATCAAGATGTTAAAAGATTGTATCATGTTGTACCACATGCTATCACATTGCATCACATGGTATTAGAATGTTTCACGTTGTATCATATTCTATCACATGATATTAGACTGTATCAGATATCATAATGTATCACATGGTAATAAATTGTATCATATTGTATCACATGGTATTAGAATTAGATTGTTTCATGTTGGATCACTTTGTATCACATTCTATGGTAATAACCTATAGACGAGGCGATCATACTGGTGATCCTCCCACCCAACACTTCATGGCACGATGTCAAACATTACTTTTCAACACTTTTCAATTTCCAAGCAAAATCTAAAACTACTGCTAAATGGCAGAATGGACATAAATGTTAAAAAGTCACATATTTGAGACATGAACATACACGGAGACGCACAAAGAAACATGCACATAGAAACAGCCATGTGCCTAGATACACTGTTGCACACAGGGTCTCAAATCTATACACATCAAAACATACCGTGTACAGAGTAAAACATAAAGAGCACAACGTAACATAAAGGGTAAAACAGGAACACAAAGCTCTAGTGTAAACTATGAGAAAGAAAACTAAAACTCAGAACTGAGAACCCCGACGATGTCTCTCTGCCCGTCCACTCTGTCGATGAAACCAGATACAATCTCTCATGGCAGGAATTCAAATAAAGTCTATTATAAAAAGCTTCAATGATGCAAATTAAACATTTCCTGTTGTAGAGTAAGTCAGATCTGACATAATAAGGCACTCATACCAATCATTCTATCTGTGTAACTCTTTAGAACAAAGCAGGCAAAAAAACCCAAACAAAGTGACTTAAATGTAGTTGCCAACAAATATACAATATAAAAGCAAATGTTAATAATTAATTAAGTTTAAAATTATATAGAATAAAAGAACAAAATGTGAATCTGCAACACAAAAACATGGATTTGATTGCCCAAGAGATTTAAGAGTGGAAAAACAGCAAACTAAACTATGAATAAATAACTACAACATTCTGAAGAAAACATGTTAAAGAATAAAAATAAAAACAAGGTTTAAAAATGTAACTTCCAGCAACTAAAACAAAGGTGAGAGCTTTGTGTTTTAAAGCAGTCCGTGAAAGACTGATGGAGTTCTTGGGTGTCTTCAAACTCACTTATTGAATGAAATAATTACTTCACACCTCCATTACAAGGTACTTGGTTGCATTAACATTCAACTTGATGAGAAAAGTATTGAAGCATTTTTTAATTAGAAGTAGATTATTTGCTTAACAATCACAAACACTTCATTGCAATTCAATCTGTACCTAGTTTCTTGTGCATTTTGTTATGGTGATACAACATTTACTTCATACTACCACCTTTTTTTGCAAATATTGTAGTCAGTGTTATGAATTTCTGCAGTCAGACCACATTGACGATAACAATCCATCCAGTCCAGTTTAATACTGCAATTCTTGTTTTGTTTTTGTTTTCAGTACAGGTGTTATAATTTGGAATAGATGATTCTTTTTGTTCTATTTCCTCCTCTTTCTTCTTCTTTACTCTATTGTTCATCCCTCTTTTCTTAACCTGTTCTTCAAGTGAGTCCTGGAGTGCTAGGTGCAAGCCCCGCCCTCTGTTAGAGGTCTCTGCATTGGTCACACCAGGGAGTAATTGGTTTGTTGACTCCACTTCTGCTGTGCACATCAACTTAATGCTTTCCACACTCTGACACCAGACCTTTAGTCACTCTGTGAATGTCTTGATCAGTTTTCTATGAAACAGAAACCTACCTGGAAAGCTGCAAGTAAGCAAAACCTCCAGATTAATGAATTTAAAGACTCTGATTTACACACTTCTCCCCTGCCTTCGGATTAGGATCACGCTTGTAAAGAGACAAAGAGCTCATCAGCTCAGAACCCAGACATCTTATTATGTTTATAAAGAAAAATCTAATTAAATATCTTTACATTGCTTGACAGACTATATAAGATTTATTATCAAACAAACCATAAGATGCCCTCTGCACAGTAATACTCTTCCACTACACTTAAGCTTTCCTCAAAGTTTTAGATGAGCAGATAGATTTAGCTGCTGATATCTTTGTGATGTATCACCGACAGTATAATCAGTGTTATGGAGCTGAACTACGGTTCCTCATGCCGCCACACAGATCATATAAATATCACTATGATGGTCTGTTTTTTCATTAAAAATTCAAAACAAAGACAGAATGTTATGGTGTATGCAAGATTGATACCATGTCATCAACTGAGGGAAACACAAGTGTGACCTAAAGTGTGGAGCAACAAGGGGAGATAAAATGCATATGGGGTAGTTCTCGGAATGTCATTGATAGCCATTCAGGTCAATTAGCAAGATTTGCAATCAATACCTAAGTTTTAAAAAACCTATCATGGATAAAATATATATATATGAGCAGGTTTTTTAGAGCTTATAGTAAAATATAAATTCAGAAGGAACATGTTAATTGCTCACTTCAGTTGTTCAGTTGACACCTGGGAAACCAACATGGTGTTGAGCATCAGCACCTATTTTAAAATAACCACGTAGGGCAGCGGTTCCTAAAGTTGTTGGTCACAAAGCACTCAGCTGGAGGTCTGGATTATCTAAACATAACAAAATAACAAAAAATAATAATTTGGAATTTTTTTCGTTTCACCTGAGGTGGCCACATGTTCCATTTATCTAGTACCTTCAATGCTGCATCGACTCAACCATCAAACTGTATAACCGGTGATACAACATCTCACATGAATAAGTCACAAGTAACACCCAAAAAACTCTCACAAGGGACATGTGTCAGGGATCCTTAATCCTACTTTTATCCCAAAAACAATTTAGAAGTCTAGAACTCCCAACATGCATCAATTAGATTATATAAATTCTTTCAGATGAAATGTGGAATGTAATCAAGAAAAGAAGTTCAGTTGCTCTGTTTAAAAAAAAAAAAAAAGTTTAGAGTGGCCATAACCTGGATGACTGAGAAACCACATAAAGCATAGTTATACATGGATTATACATGGGTATGTATATTACAATACTCAGTGAAATTGTTTGTCTTTACTTTGCTCATGTTTTTTAGTATTTTTGCAATTTTTGTGTCGTTATACCAGACATATTCAAGTTTTTGGTGTTATGACTCTTAAACAGGTACAACATACATGTTGCCTTCTAAGTTAAAGTAATCTTCATATCCTGCCTCAACATAGTTTTATATCTTTTTATATTTATTTAGATGAATAATTTTGCATGTTATGCAGCCAAGAAAAACATTTTCACGATACAAACCTATTATCTGATTTGAGTATTTGAACTAAAGCGTCAGAGATTATTGTTATGTTGTGTAATAAAGCTGAAATTTATGAGCATTTTAGTTCATTTTAATGTGAATGGGCTTTTTCTATATTACTACACAAAATGGTTTCAGCAGGATCAGCTCTAATGCCTTTAATACAAACATTAACTTATGCATTATGAAATGCATGAATTAGCCCATAGCCTCCATTATATCAAGTAAATAAACGGCTGATATTATTCTGACAGAATGGTGTCACAGGGTTAATAAATAAAAACACTTGTTAGACACAAGCTTTGTCTGCATGTCTATTGATTATTCCAAACTGCTTGTGGATTAGAGGGAAGAGAGGATAACTGCCAGCTGGAGTGTTGCTGGTTTAATCCCAGCTTTCCCCACCACATGACTCCCCCGGGGCTTCCTTGAAAAAAGAGAATTTATCTCAGAGGGGCTTCCTGGTAAAACAAAGAACACACACACACAAAAACACATTTGTAACTTTTCACCAACTAATGACTAGTGACAAAGTTACTTGGTTTTGACCTATTTTAAGGAAGAAAAGCAAGTGAGGTGAAGCCTGAGTAGATGCACACACCCACACACACCCTCACACACACAGTTAGGGACTTCTTCACATTCCAACACATTTAGTGTTACATCGTTGTGTCCTGCATGTAACAGCAATGAAAAGTGATGTCAGTGAAAACGCATTGCAGATTTCCCCTGTAACCTGCAGAAGGTCAAAAGCTGCTGCAGCAGAAGGGGATGTGTGAAAGGACCTCCACCCAGAATAAGACCTCATGAAAATTAAACAATTATCATTTAAATTTTGCTTGTTATCTTTGCAACGCATCAGTGAGTTACACTCAATAAATGATGTGTGAAAGTTGTTTTATTTAATTAGAAGAAGGCTGTCAGAATTGATGGTGCAATATTGAACATTTTCATTAAAAGCTATATTTTTTAAAATGTAATACATCCCACCAGGTGTTTAGAGGGGTATAGAATGAAAATGCAGCATTTCCTTTAAAGGTTATGCTTGAAGTAATAGTAATAGTTTATTTTGATTGGCACGGCATGACATTATGTTTACATCAACCAGCCAATAGCTGGCAGAGCAGCGGGCACCATTACGTGTTGCCTAATACAGTAAATAGCCTGTAATAGCGAGGCTGGCTCTGTGGAGGGTGGTGGAGTCGGCGGGTCGAGTGTCTGCTTCGGAGTCCCGGAGATTTCTTCATCCTTCTCTTGGGAGGAGTGACCAGAGAAGATCGGGGACCAGGGGAGGTTTGGGTGAGGAATTTTCACAGGATCGCAAGCCTGGCACGCCAGTAGTTGGAGGCCTTGTTCTGTTGTTGTGACTTCGGCATCTGCACACTGGATGTCACAGTGGTGTTCGAGTTTTACATTACACCTTTACATTAACTGGTGCTCTATAAAGGAGATGTTTTAAAAAAGGTGACTTTGAAGGTAAATAATAATAATAATAATAGTCCTCAGAAAACATTTTACATCATAAAACCATCTACTTCCAGATTAATTATGTTACTCTTAAAGACACTTCAGCAGTCATCAATAAAATTAACATTAAAAATAAAACAAAAAATGTTTTAAATGCCTTGGTAGAGTGGGGTTGCTAAGGATGAATGTACAGTATGCATCCATTGAGCGTTTGCAGAATTCTTATGGTATTTTTGATGTTAATAATCTAAACACACATTGTAATACTGTAACAAGAAGCTAATAACTGTTGCTCCTCTGGAGGGGGGCAGATATACGGTATATTTTTAAAGTACCATAAGGAGCCTCATTTACCGGTGGAAAGCTTTGGGGATCTGTGGTGGAGGATTGGAGCTAAAACTTTACTGAGAGAACTAAGCAGAGATTGAAGCTCGTCTCCTGGGCAGAGATCTACAGGAAGATAAAATAAAGAAACATGAGTTTTTATTGGCAGTTTTTGGAAACTGTAACCAGTGATGAATTCACACATCTATCTTTAGGTTTTTGTTTTTTCAGTCTTATTCTCAACTTTTCAGGTTCTGCATTTTTCCTGGAAATGCTTCACTCTTTCATGGCAAATGGTGCCACTTTACTCAATCACCTATCAGCAATGGAAAGTGTAAAAATCACACATTTTGTGCTAACGGCTTTTAAAGGAAAGATAAATGAAGGAGACTGGAGATTTCCCTCATTATCATTAAAAAGCCCATTAGACACAGTGCTGTGTACAAATCTTCATGCAGTTCATAAACTATCTCAGTAGTTGGTTACACTTGTTTCTTGTGTATATTTAAACTCTCTGGGGCATTTTTGACATTTATATAGAAACTGCCTTTAACAGGTCTTTATACCACTGGGAAAACCGGTGGAAGAAGCAACGACTAGACTCACAGTCTCTGTTTCACAAAAGCATCTCACACTTAACCTCAGATCAGTTCTGTCTTAAAATGATTTGTGAAAGTGGGTCCAGGCCGAGATGGAAAAAGTGACGGGGCACAAGGTCAGACAAAGGGCTCTCCATCACTTTGTGCATCAGGATTATCAGATAGTTTGTCTGCAGATTATTTATTCCAAGTATAATCATTTGTCACTGATTTGGCTTTTTATTCTGAAAGTCATTTTAGCTGTCACTTTTCTGCATATAGTATGTTTGATTTCACTCCCCCCAAAAATGAATAAACTACTTTAAACTGTGGCATCAAAAAACAAAAACATGAACTAGTTAATAATTATGAACCCAAAGGACATTGAAGATCCTGTTAGGTTCTCTTCAGACTCTGCTGAAACAGCTCAAACTTTTGAACTTAGAAAAGCTGCAGAATTATCATAGAAAAAAACCTGATAAATAAAGGGCTATTTGTTTATAAAACAATCTCAATTTATCAAGTAATTGCTGTCGATATTTGGTTTGATTCATCTATTAATTTTGACGATTTTTAAAGCAGTACTAATGAACTTTTCCGCAGCCGTGTCTCAGGCAGCCGTTGCTCAAACCGGTGTTCTGTTGAAATGTGCTACCTGTTGAGATGTGATACCGATTCCTTCTGCACATGTGTCGTTCTACAGTCTTGACTTCAATAAACAGATTTATCATTTATTTTTGTTTCTATATTTTGCCATAAATACATTTAACCTATCAAATAAATTCTGCCAGGACAGGAAAACTAATTATGATGACCTTAAATTTGGAGTCATAGTAGCTATGATCACTATGTTGTCTAAGATTTTTTTTTATTTATATCTTTGGCATAAACTTTTATGTCTATGAGCAAAACATCTTATGACCAGCTGGACAGATTTGAACAAAACTCTCAGTCATTGGAGTTAGCTCATTCAAGTCGGCTACTACAGCTAATCAACCGTAGCAACCCCAAAGATTGCTGGAACTCAGTCAGTTTGTGTGCAAATACTGACCTTCAATTTCATCTGGTAGTAGCTGAGAGTTATTCACAACACATGCTTTAATAACAAGGATCATATCATGCAAGTTCTTGCAATATTGCAACAGATCAAGCAAGACTGAAAAAGTTTGAACTGCATCATTCTTTCAACATGAGATTATGGTAGTTTAAAACTCAGCACATTTTACTGATTGCTAATTATTGCTATGACAAATTTATTTAGATGCTTGTTACAGTGTCATCACAGATTATTCAAGACATATATTATCACTAAAACATATTTCTTAAATACCTGGCTACATGCTGCTCTGCTACTTGCATTTAAAGAAACTATTTGGTCATTTCCCCTCCTGTTCTCAGCAGTCATCAGTGTTTGGACTCCTCTTGCTTATTACCAGCTGAATGCAAGTCATAGCTGTTGTCATGCTCTCCCTGGTGCCTCACTGCCTGTCACTGAAAGATCTCTCCCTCTCCTTGATCTTGTCCTCCATCTCTGTCTAAAGCGGTCACCTAAGCTCCGCCCAGAGACAAGCCACAAGCCACAATCAATAGGTCACGCTTGGAAAAGGATTTCCCTGTTTCCCTGCCGTCGTCTTGATACTGGCAGATCGACTGAAAACAGACAAATAGCCTTCCTTTCATATCTGTCTTGATTTTTTTCTCTCTTCCAAACATGTCCTACTTTCCACTTTCTCCCCTTTGCTACCTTTTTCCTTCTTTTTTTTTTTTATTCGGGGCTCATTTCAAAGTGATGAACCAAAAGAAAGAGGAGCTTACAAGCATTATCCTAAAGCTATTCTTTGTTTGGACTTTTGCTCTTTGTTGAAATAACTTTTCAAAAAGTAAACAAGAAGCAGTAATTGAAAGACAACACAGCAAAAATCAATGTTAAGCCAGAGGAAAGAGGGCACTAAGCCAGACAACTGCCATGATAGTGATTATTGATTGAAAGCATTACTTTGCTGAAGCCCTTTTGCAGTACTTTACCTTTATTTTAAGGACCCACTTGCTATTTTAAATATATAAAGTATATAGATTTTCTCCATAATAATAGTACAAATTATTTTTGTTTGTCAAACTGCTTATTTTTCAGTGAAATATTTATATATATTTTACACTCTGGAGATCTTGCATCCATCTATAGTGAATCGCTGCTCCGTAACTTACTCACCTGTTGTCTGTATTCACTGTTTAAAAAAAAAGTTTTTTTTTTTAACTGCAAACTGTTTAAGAATTTATTTATTTTTTTAATGTAAGAGGTAAAAATTTAAAAACGCAAGGGGCAATAAAACCCTTACCAAAATAAAGCTCAGATGTTAGGAGGATATTATATTTTTTTATTAAGTTTTTTATACATGACGCTAATAAATAATGCATTTTGTCACTTATAGTCCTTAGATACATGCTGAAGGAAGTAGAAGATGAATGTGATCCCTACTGGCTTTTGACGAAATTGCTGATGCTGTTAATGAGGTATTAAGCTCTTAGAAATAGAGTATCTAAAAAAATAAAATAAAAAGCAAGGCTGCAGCCATAATGCAATACAATTTGAATACAATGAGAATCCAAAGGAATATCAGATACAGCATGATATACCAACAGGAATCTCCTCTGGTTCTCTTTAGCTGAGCTGTAGCAAAAGAAAAAAAAGAAATAGAGTATCAAACCTGTACATTTGTCTTTATAGTGTAAACAAAGCATACAAGGAAGAAAAGGTGAAAACAGTAACATGCAATCAGCCAATCTAAAGATACATGAAAAAAAGCACATTTGTTAAACTTGTAAGATTTTATGTGCCCACTGACATGAGAGATTTGTTTTCCAGTTCTTTGTTCCATCAGTTTAGTTAGGCTATAACTCACTGAGCTGAGACTGTTAGGAACAAATTATTAGACACAATAAAATGAGTAAAAATGGCATAAGATCACTAGATGGCTGTGTAAGTCACACCAACCAAACCCTGGCTCTGGGTGTAGTAAAATAAAACGAGGTGAGACAATCCAAGAACTACACATGCTTACCAACAATTCATTCTAACTCACTTTAGGATCAATAACAGTTTCATCTGTGTGCACCCAATTAACAGGTCCTGGCAGAGGTTATGGTGGCTAGTGGGCTCACTGTGACAAATCCCAGTGGCCCGATGCATTATTGGACCGGTGTACACTTTTAAAAAAATCCATAATGTTATTCCCAGCCCTGTCTTTCCCTCTTAGCCTCATTCAGTGTGTTTGGCAGTCAAGGTGTGTATAAGAGTGAGCTGCATGCGTGTTCAGGGACTGTGTGCACTGCTCAATCACAGGCCATCAAACAAAGACATAGCAGGGTTTTATTTTTTTATTTTTTCAAAACACCCGTAGGCCTGGGGCAGTGGTGGAAAATCTGTAACAAAAAAAGTAACCACAGTACTGTTCATGACCAACATTTTTCAAATTATTACATTGTACATTGAAAAAAAAGGGAGGAGGGCAGCCCAGTGTTTGAGAACAGTTTGCTCTCTATTTTGAATCATAAGATAGATGTTATTAGATTTTTGTTAAGTCTCCGCAGCATGTTGATTTTTCTGTATTAAGCTGCTTTTTGTTGACCTTTTCAGTGTATAATGGAAGGAAGGAAAAAAAAATCTAATCTAATCTGTATTTTGGAGGCTTTTTCAGATATTGGATCATTTAATCCTTTGTTGAAGTAAAACCTTGTTAGATCAAAAACAAACCAGAGTTAGATGAATCAAAGAATATAAATAACACTTTATTTGATGGCAGAAGAACAATTTGAAATGGATGAATCAGGATGCAGCTGTGTGCTTGAAGAACATGCAGCATCAGTGGGCTTGAGCCAGTCCTGCTTCAAACTTTTAATGAACTAACCCTGCTGGTGCAAACAGCCCCATGCCAAGGATATTCTGCCACAACACGTTTCTCCCAGGACTCCAATATGCTAGCACCATTATGATAAACCACCATTATATTGCTACAGAAGCTTCAGCTATGCTCCAAACCATTGTGGACTTCACATTGTGTCACATGTAATTGTCAGTCTACTGTGTTCTTAGTGCCTCACTAAGAATCTGCTAATTAAATTAACCTAACACTGTTATTCAGTGGAGCCACACAGCTAAAATTTTTGGCACAGCCTCGTGTGCTCGAAACCTGCGATAGCTTCTAGAAAACTTGATGTAAATCCCTAAGATGATTTGAATACAGTCACTCTTTGAAGTACACCAATGTCATTTTTCCTCAGGAGACCCGATTTTTGCATGAAAACAGTGGAAAAGCTGGTGTTTCCCACGCCTCGGCCTTTCACTCACTAATCCTCATCAGATGGCTTTAGGTGGAAGGAGCGTGAGTGTGTATAGGTGTGTGTGTAGGAGGAATGTGTTCCACATGAAGCTAACCTAAATTCTCATTCTTCAATGAAGTAATGAGGAATTTAAAACAGCGATGGCTTTTTATCTAATTTTGGTAAGTTTATTTTCAGGTTTCCATTGTTTTTTTTATTGTTAATGTTAATGTTAATTCATTGAAATTGGCTTTGTATTGAAATTCACTGTAAAAAAAAAATATATATTTAAAATATAGTTCAATATAGAGTTATTGATAATGTTGAAAGTGATGATTTGATGTAAAGTAAATGTATGGTTTTTAAAAAAATAATTTAAAATAGTAAAGGATTTAAAGATTAAAAAATATTTTTTCAACAATGAGAACAACAAATGGTGTTCACAATGTTGAAATAAATATTTTAGACTAGATTGATATAGTGAAAAAGCAGAAACATTTTCTTCTTAAAATGATGGATTTTTTTTTTAAATCTATGAGTTCATTATTTGGATCCTTAGGTTTGGAATTCTCCTCAGCTTTTATGAGTCTTGACTCTGGGATGTATAGCTACACCCCCCTGTGTTTTCCTCTGTGTCATGTTTCTTTGCACAATATGAAACAGAGGTACAGTGGGGCAAAAAAGTATTTAGTCAGCCACCAATTGTGTAAGTTCTCCCACTTAAAAAGATCAGAGAGGCCTGTAATTTTCATCATAGGTATACCTCAACTATGAGAGACAAAATGAGGAAAAAAAATCCAGAAAATCACATTGTCTGATTTTTAAAGAATTTATTTGCAAATTATGGTGGAAAATAAGTATTTGGTCACCTACAAACAAGTAAGATTTCTGGCTTTCACAGACCTGTAACTTCTTTAAGAGGCTCCTCGGTCCTCCACTCGTTACCTGTATTAATGGCACCTGTGTGAACTCGTTATCAGTATAAAAGACACCTGTCCACAACCTCAAACAGTCACACTCCAAACTCCACTATGGCCAAGACCAAAGAGCTGTCAAAGGACACCAGAAACAAAATTGTAGACCTTCACCAGGCTGGGAAGACTGAATCTGCAATAGGTAAGCAGCTTGGTGTGAAGAAATCAACTGTGGGAGCAATTATTAGAAAATGGAAGACATACAAGACCACTGATAATCTCCCTCGATCTGGGGCTCCACGCAAGATCTCACCCCGTGGGGTCAAAATGATCACAAGAACGGTGAGCAAAAATCCCAGAACCACACGGAGGGACCTAGTGAATGACCTGCAGAGAGCTGGGACCAAAGTAACAAAGGCTACCATCAGTAACACACTACGCCGCCAGGGACTCAAATCCTGCAGTGCCAGACGTGTCCCCCTGCTGAAGCCAGGACACGTCCAGGCCCGTCTGCGGTTTGCTAGAGAGCATTTGGATGATCCAGAAGAGGATTGGGAGAACATCATATGGTCAGATGAAACCAAAATAGAACTTTTTGGTAGAAACTCAACTTGTCGTGTGTGGAGGGGAAAGAATGCTGAGTTGGATCCAAAGAACACCATACCTACTGTAAAGCATGGGGGTGGAAACATCATGCTTTGGGGCTGTTTTTCTGCAAGGGGACCAGGACGACTGATCCGTGTAAAGGAAAGAATGAATGGGGCCATGTATCGTAAGATTTTGAGTGAAAACCTCCTTCCATCAGCAAGGGCATTGAAAATGAGACGTGGCTGGGTCTTTCAGCATGACAATGATCCCAAACACACCGCCCGGGCAACGAAGGAGTGGCTTCGTAAGAAGCATTTCAAGGTCCTGGAGTGGCCTAGCCAGTCTCCAGATCTCAACCCCATAGAAAATCTCTGGAGGGAGTTGAAAGTCCATGTTGCCCAGCGTCAGCCCCAAAACATCACTGCTCTAGAGGAGATCTGCATGGAGGAATGGGCCAAAATACCAGCAACAGTGTGTGAAAACCTTGTGAAGACTTACAGAAAACGTTTGACCTCTGTCATTGCCAACAAAGGCTATATAAGAAAGTATTGAGATTAACTTTTGTTATTGACCAAATACTTATTTTCCACCATAATTTGCAAATAAATTCTTTAAAAATCAGACAATGTGATTTTCTGGATTTTTTTTCCTCATTTTGTCTCTCATAGTTGAGGTATACCTATGATGAAAATTACAGGCCTCTCTGATCTTTTTAAGTGGGAGAACTTACACAATTGGTGGCTGACTAAATACTTTTTTGCCCCACTGTATGTTACGGTTTGTGACATCATCAAGGCTTATTCTGTCGGAGGGAGAAAGGGTTCAGTAACATCAAGGCCTTGGTAAAAAATCTTTTCAGTTTTTATTGCATGTTTTATATTTCTGTTGCGTGTTTCATATTTTTCCATTTTTCCTTTTCAAGCATTGCTTCTTTTAATCTGCCCCCAAGCCAACAGCTTCTTGTCAATGAAATCTAAATTGCAAAAACACAAACAGAATCTCAGTGTGACACACACACACACACACAAAAAAAAACTACTGAGTGTCTGAAAGAAAAGAAAATGTGTTCAAGGAATTCAAGGATAAGCAACATAAGAGTTTTGGTTTTGTGCAAAACATATAATTTAAGCACATTATTAGACTTACTATTGCTGTTCAAGCTGATTTGCCACTTTTAAATAATTTGCAACAACAAGAAAACTATAAGCAATGATCATTTTTTTAACTGAGACAAACCAAATCAGCAATATTTTATAAGTCCTTCTAAATACCAAGTAAATGTGTCCAAAATATTTATGTTAGTATAAATTCAAAGACCTGCTTAATTAATAAATACTAATAGCATACAAACAAAAAAATGAAAGATACAAAATCTATTGGAAAAACATAAGAGTGGAAATGTGCAATCTGTCTAACAAGTGTGACTCAGTTTCAGCTGACTGATGTTTAAAAATCATTCTCCAGCTCTCAAATTCTGAGAGGTCAGTTTGAGTTCATGATGAAACAAATGAGAGAGGTCAAAAAGAAGTGTGCACACAGCCAAAGGAAACGTTGAAATCAAACAGCTGGGGATTCATTTATAATGCAGTTTTACTTAATAAGAGAAGCCGTCTCTATAAAGACCTGAAATAGTTCAAGAGACAAAATGGTGCAAAAGCTGCAGGCTTATGTGAGATTGGATGAGTGCAGAGAAAATGGTGAAAACGATGGAAATGACACCAATTCAAACTCAGACTCAATCAGACAGGTAATCACAAAGAAATCTATTTATCATGTGTGATTAAAGGGAGGGTTTAGTTGAAGTGGGGTTCAGTGGAAAAGCGTGAACAGTTATTACTTGTTGTCAGAAGGTCTTTGAACAGTTTAAAGAAACTGAGATTAATTCTGATCAGACTGATGTGCTCAGCACAGGTCGGGCAAAATCAACATTCATTGTTGCCATTTTAAAACAAGTTTTACCTCAATTCATTTATGCAAATGCTGTTTTATAACTTTTTTCATGCCACTGTTAGTTTTGAATTACATGAATATATTTTTTAAATGTCTGTTTCAAATTACATGGAGATTTGTAATGTTTTTGTAAATAACAGCAGGTAGCTGTAGCACTTCCAGAAGCCTGCATGGGTGCTTTCAGAAAGAACATTATATTTCTGCTAAAATCATAATGTAATGCAAATCTGATGAGCTAAAGTTTATAAAATTGTGTTTAAACTGAACTTTTTAAGATGTTTGAAGACTGAATCTTAAAAGCACTCGGAGAGCGCAGACCTCCGCCATGCACACATGGACATATTATAGAAAGTACTATGTCCGTATCCTTAAAAAGATTCCTCCAGATGGTAATTCGAATCACCCCCAAAATCTAACTGATTTTTTTCTTCCATCATTTCTGACCTTTCCTGAAGATTTCATCAAAATCCATCCATAAGTTTTTGAGTTATCCTGCTAACAGACAAACCATCCCAGATGAAAATATTACATCCTTGGCAGAGGTAATTACTGTAGTCTGTCAGTCTCATCAAAATTGAACTGTTTCTTTGAACTGAAGTTGTTGAAAAGACCATTTACCACAACATAATATTTCAGAAAAATAAATCAATAAAAAAGGAAACCCTTTTCCAAATACCTCTGAGTTCATTCTGGTTAAAAGACAAGAAAAGGGAAAAATGGTAAATTTGCAGGTATAAACTGCATTTTGACCTCGTTAAGAATGTTCAAAATGTCCAAAGTATTTTTCATTCGACCTTCTGACTCACCATCAAGTATTTAATGCATGTAGTCCTGCCTTAGACATGAGTCGCTGTGTTGAGTTGGTAAGATCTCAGTTCCCGTGTTCTCAGAAATAAAATCAAATTTACCCACTTTTAAAGAAGCATTGAACCTGACGATGGAAACTTAAGTGCAAAAAGAAACAAAATCGATTCATTGTAATTTTCTGCATGAAGGATCGCTGCTCCGCGTGACTTCTGCTGTCCAAAAAAATTTAAGTAGCGCTTATTAGTAATAAAGACTTACCAAAGCCAACAGACTATACTTCTTGTTTACATTTTTGTTTAATTTTCTACATTTAAAACCCTGTTTAAACATCCTTTTAGTGTAAAAACCATGAAAGGTCATCTTCTTTCACGTTATGAATGCTGTTGGACTTCTGTGCATGCTCTTCATTGTTTTAGTATTCTGCTTTTGCCAAGGTCATGTAAGTGAGGTCCCATTGTTTTATAAAGTCACACGCCCTGGTGATGTCAGTCAAGCACATTTGAGCAGCAGGACCAAGGATAGAGAAAGCATAAGGGCACAGGATAAGACTAAGTTTTTCTCATCCTAATGACCTGATTAATAATAAACCCTCTCGTCTAATTATCAAATGGTAAAAATGTATGAGATTTCTGACACTGCTTTCTAATGAGCGTTATTACTGATTCTGTTCGGTGTCTCTGTCACAGTAAGCTTCTCAATGCATGATTATGAAACGTTTTGATTGGAACACGTCAGTCCTGATAACAGGTGTTTGGGGAGCAGAAATAATGAGAGTTGATCTATTCTGTATTTGATTTCAATCTTAAACCCAGTCACCCTGAAACCCCTGCTGCTGAAGTGGAACAGTCATCATATTTACATCCGTCTTAAGATGGAAAGTGTAGAATGAACGTGAACTAGAAAAAAAAAGAGTCAGTCTGTTCTGGTACTAATTTGTTCTGTTTAACAAGTATTGTTTGTGTAGACCAAAGAGGTGTTAATGATTTCTCTGTGTCCTAGATTTACAGTGTTGAGCTAAAATTGAAATAAGTACATTAAAGAAAATATCCCCTGATTAAGCTGCTGGTGACAAATTTAAGAGTTTTGTTTATTTTAAATCATCAAAGCAGTAGCCTTACTCTTCTTCCCAACGTGGTTTTGCATAAAAAAATGATGACTGTTGCACCTAAAGGCTGTGTTTACATACAACATGTCTCCACCAACTTTCATGGTACAAAAGGGAGGCTACAATATTGTGGAGCTGCTATTTTCCACCTTTAGAGTCAAAGTCAGCACAATAAATGTTCAGCTTACTCACCCAAAGACAATCACGGTGTTCTTTTAGGCATCCAATAATAATAATAGGAAAATAACATTTTAATATACAGCAGCTTAATAAGAGCTACATAAACAAACAGAAGCCAGCAACTTTTTTTTTTCAGTGTATAAGTGCATTTCTTATTTAAATGTCCCATTGGTTTAATTGAAGGAGGATTTATAACTCATACAGCTGCCAGCCCCACCGGGAGCTCTCACTGCTTTGGTTTCAACTTCCATGTTCCACTCCAGTGTTCAATTTATTATTGGTACTATCTGTGGCAGCTGCAACATGGCACACTTGGTAGCACTGTTGTCTTGGAGCAAGAAGATCTTAGGTTCCTCCCACAGACCAAATATGAGCATGAGGTTAATTGGCAACTCTAAATTGAAATTGCCCCTAGTTGTATGTCTAGATGTGGTCCTTTGAGGGACTGGCGACATGTCCAGGTGTAACCTCGCCTCTCACCCAATGACAGCTGGTATAAACGGGTATAGATGACTGACTGACAGAAAATCTGTGGCTGCGCCATAACCTTACTCTGCAAGCTGGATTCTCGTGAGATTTTGCTCCAACTAAACCGTCTGACTCTGTCAAATCATGTTCGAACCAATCATGTGTTAGTTTTGTGCTTTGGGGGCGTGTATTCAGGTATGATTAGCAGAAAGTGCCCAGGCAAATCAAAACAAACATGGCTTTGCTGGTGGATGTACGCGGCTATTCAATCTGTTTTAGGAGAACTAGAGATGATTTCTTAGTTGAAAAATGAGCAAAGGGAAGCACTTCATGCATTTCTTGGTGGTGTTGGGTTTTTCTCCCAACTGGATTTGCAAGAGCATGATTTACTGTGATTGGCTAAATACAAATGTTAGGCAGACACTTGCTGGCGCATCCTCCAATCAGCTTAAAATATTAAACCAGATGGCCCCTCCCTTTTTCAGACACTTTCACTCAGAAAAATCCCTGATGACTGTGTAGCACTGACTGGACATGGGTCTACACGATGATCTGGAAGAGCTGGGTTAGCTGTGCCATGCAGAGCTAAAAAAATACAAGTTCCTTTAGGTCAGTTAAACTATCCCGATTTCAGATTTTTGTTTATTATAATCCCACCCCGACACTATACTGGTGATATTACTCATAACAGGCATGTGTACACAAAACCCATGGCGTATGTCCTTCTCTACAACAAGCCTTAGATGCATTAACAACGAAATGCCTGTGAAAAAGTTCATTCCAAATGTGCTGGCACAGTTGGAGGCATTGTAATTTTGCAACAAAAAGATAAAAACTCTGCTGGTAGTTTGCATGTTCTCCCCAATTATTCTAATGAGCAGAAAAATTGGGAACAGACTACAAGTTGGCATGGTACAATATGGGTGCCATTTTTGAATAGATCTAATTATTTGTCCTCATATTAACCCCCTGATGTGCATCAAGTTACTGTTTCTGCAAACATCATTTGGTCTTTCCAGCATCATTAGTCAGTGATTAAAGTGAGTGACTTCTTGTTCTTGTTTCAGAGGCGTCCACCAAACTCCAGAGTTCTTCTATAGCTGAGTCAGCTTGTTTATACTTTGTATATTGTTTTTTTTTTTTGTAAAGATTCTCAAAATTTTGTGAAATGTGTTGTTTTCAAATCATAATTTCTTTTTTACCTTTGCACCTGATGTTAGTTGAGTTTGGTTCCAGAAGATGCACGAGTGACGTAGTTGCAACTTCACGGCAAAAGCTGCAATATTATGTTGGCAAGATGTGTTGCAATACTGTCTCTCTCTGGATCAAGCTAATAATATCAGACGTAGTTTTTCCCAATCCAACTCAATCAAATTGTGATAAATCCTAGTTGTTTGGTGTGGGAGTGCTGTAAAGCATTTGTTAATTTGATTAAACTTGGTATAGGTTTTCCTTATGTGCTTTACCTCTGATCTTCTGCAGGTAGCACTCTTGTGTGTTAATTTTGCCCCATGCAACTGTTTCTAGGATAAACATGCAGATCCTGATCTCTGGTGTGATGTATTATTCTGACCGTAACTGTGTTGAACCAATCTGCAACTGCTCCACCTCTGTGTTTGCAGTTTTTAATGTCAGTAAATGAATGTGTAATGTTCGGGTCCGCCTCATCTTTTACCTGTTGCTGTACACTTCTGCATTCGTTTACAGTATTGTGTACGATCCACGTAAGTGGTGCAAAATTAAATGCTAGAATCGGCATCTGTCATCAGCTTCTTTCCACTTCTATGTCTAAGCATTATTTCATAACTTTTGTGAGCCTGAGCTGTGTTAACAGATTTACACAGACTCTTCTTGTCTCTTCATGAGCTTGGCACCAATGCAAGGGAACAGTGGGCCAAACAAATTGTTTTAATAATATTATTATTATTATACGCATACTGCATTTGACTAATCAATCAAAGCAGTGAGCTTTGCCTAAAGATACTTTGACACATGGCCTTCCTTAGCTCAGGACCAACCCATTCATCCCACAGTTAGTGAATGACCACACTTCCTTCATGAGCCAGATCAGTCTCAGGATTTAATGTTCACTCAGTCTGTTACCCTTTTTTTTTTTTGCATGTTCTACATGATCTTTGACCACAGGAAACTCTGCATGGGCTCATCTGCATATTTAAATAGAGGCACTTCGGGGAGAGGTTTTTGGTATTCCCTCATTTTAAAAATAAAAGAAAACAATTTCATTGTAAAGACGTTTTAGTTGTGCACACATTTTTCTCGAAGCCCACACAGTGTTCCCAGGGTGTTTCAGTGAGTAATTTGTGTGTTACCAAATAGTAAAGTCTCAGGAGCAATAAAAATATGCCTGTGTATCATTTCTCTTGCTATCGTTGCCATGGTCACATAGCAAACTACTGCACTGAGATACAAAACTTGACCAATTATGAGTTGAGAATGCAGCAGCAAACAGACATGCAGGTTCACTCGGTCTAAATAAACACCTTGAGTCATGTTTTTGCAATGAGAGACAGCGATTTCACGTGTCATGTATGTTAGTCATCTTGGTGTAAATGCTAACAAGCTGTAAAGCTGCAAATAACCCACGTTAAAAGCACCTTTTACATTGAACTTGAGAAATCCAGAGATTTAAAATGTCAAAGGGGCTGATTAATTTAAATATTGTATGTTTCTTGTACCTGCTAAAAAGAAGTTAAATTTAAACTGCACCTCAAGTCACGCTGCTAATTGAACAGGATCTTTCTGCACTGATGCAGTTTGTCCACATATAGATACCTTAAAACTGCATTTAAAAGAAAAAACATCCACAATCTATACATGACTTCTTCTCAAAAAGTAATTTTTCACATAAAAGGCTTGACTTACATAAATCATGGATGGTTGATTTGTTGCTACTTTTGTTGCTAAATAATGCTCTCACCAGTCAAGTCATTTACAATAAATATCTGGAGGTGTCCTTGACAATCTGGTACTGGGATCTTAACAACATATTGTCTGAGGTCTGTGAGCCCCTCAGATATTTCTGGGTATCAGTTTCCTGAACCTCCTGGCCCTCAGATCCCCACCATCTCAGACTCTTTGCTGTGATGGGTTTTAAAGGCATTACGGATATTTTTAAACACTTTTAAAGTGCAATCCTATTTCAGTGTGGGGTATGGACTTCTGTGCAGAAATATTTATATGGGTGGAAGATAAAGAAATAACAATCCCATGATGAAGACTGGCACAATTTTGAGTTGTAACATAGTGAGCTGCATTACTCTGGTTATATTTTGTCTGATCAATGTAGATCCCTAGTCCTCCACACATGGTAGGCTGAGGGAAAACAATTTGTGTAGAATAAGAGCAGCTTGAATTCTATGGACGAAGAACCAGCAACTTCAATAAGAGTCGTTTCTAAATAATTCAGGACATTAGAATATTTTGTAAACAGTTTAAACTACATACATTTATCAATGTAAAAATGCATATACTTTACCACTTGTATTAATTTTAGTTTTAGATTACGTTAGGAATATAATTTATTTGAAATAAATAAATATAATATAATTTGAAATAAAGCTTCAGTATAAATTATGATTTGAATAAACAGTTTATGGGGAAAGAAAAAACTCAACACTTAAGGTCATTATCCTTCCCATGCATGTTGTACAGGTGTATTTTACATAGTTGGTGAGAATGAACTGCAGGCTTTTTTACATGGTCATCATAGTTTGCTTGTAGGTGGAGATAATTGCAATTTGTGCTGCTAAGATATCAGGATGGACCTTGCAAAGTGAGCCTTAAAGCCCAGTTGTAAGATGGGTGACAGACTGCCTGAAGCAAGGGAGTGCAGCAGGGAGGAGGTAGTCAGGGAGAGAGCATCCTTTCAGAAGATACAGCATTGGCTCCGGTGGCTGAGCAGGTGGGGGAATGGAGCTTGCATAGAAAAAGAGAGCAAGCAGGCAGGTTGGTGCCTGGAAGCAAGCGTGATGATCATAAAACTGGTAGGCAAATTGGCAGATGAGAGGATGAGTCTGAGGCATAAGGAGAATTACAGTTTGTGCAGAATGATCTGCCAAGGATTAGGTTATATCATTTCTGAGCTATAAACAGAATCCAAAATCAGAATCCATTTCCAAAACAGCTTAATGTCTTCAAAACATTTTAAAATACTGGCTAAATAAATGTTTGTTTCACGACAACCATGTTGAATATGACCAATGAATCTGTTGTCTCTGAAACGACAGAGACAGTTAAATTTGTTTCCTGAAAAATCAACATCAGTCTAGAGTTTAAATTTAAATCTTTAACCCACAAAACTGTAAAAGTACAAACAGCTGGCAGCTTTTAAATTTACCTCCAACTCGAACAAATATACTGTTATCATTGTTCAAAAACACATCACCATTATTGAACAGCTGTTGGTCCCTTTCTGCTGTTGCTGTCACGTTGGAGACCATTTGAAATGACATAAGAAAAGAAAAACAACGTAAATATCACTTGTTGAAATCACATTTAAAAAATGTAGGAAATCTACATGTGACACATTGGGAAAAAAATGTAACACACGTGTTCTGTATGTTTCCTGTATGCTTTTTACACATCGTGTTTTTTCAATAAGGAATGAAATAATAGTCTTTATTTTACTGAAAGTACTTTAGGATGTATTAATCCTGTTAAAGATCTTAGAAATGGGCAAGTTAAATATGCTACACTAGGTATTATCAGGTTAAGCTAATTTAAAAAAGTAGTTTTGGTGCCTGATAAGGATAATGTCTAATTATTAAATACTGGAAATCACTTTCAGTTCAATATGAAGATTGTAGTTAGTTAACTGGAATGTTTTTTGCATCTTTCTCTCATTAATTATTGCATAGAATTGAAATTATTCACCAGTTAGTTACTTTAAAAGTTTTAGTCTGAGCCTGTGAATTTACACGTTTTTGCACTGATATTAGAATATTGGAATTGAAATTTTTTTGGACAGATTCGAACATGCCTACATTTTGAAAAACAAAAATTAAATAACTTTGTGACCTTTACATTGTACTGTATGAAGTAACTGTAATGAACTCAAACCCAAAAACTGATGCAGAAAACTCTTATTGTGGTTGAACTTTCAGATTCTGGGAAGAATGATGCAGCTGGATTTGTTTTCAAGCTGCCTGTAAGAGTCTCTTAAAGATGATTTTCTTAAGACCCTCCCCAGACACAAGATGCCCTAATCTCTTGTGCTACAGATTGACAACTGGCCCTGAGAGGCGCAGTTAGATTTACTTCAGCAGGCACTCAGTCAGTCAGTCTTTCATTCATGCTGCTGCTCCGCTAAGAAAAGAATCAACTATCACAGAATTGAAGCACTTTGGTCATCAGTTGTGTATAAATGTGCCCTGGAAATTAAAAAAAAATGCTGTTTACATTTTCAAGCTTTTATGATTATGCTTTATTTCAAAGAAAACTAACATGTTCTTAGAACTAAGTTAATTAGTATATTACCAGACCTTGTACAGTACTTAAACCTGAAGAAAACAAAATAAACTCAAGTTCTTTTAGTTTCTCAATTAGATATATATATATATATATATATATATATATATATATATATGTGTGTGTATACTGTATATAAAGAATGACATTCTGACTTCTCTCTGAGCAGTAGCTTACTGCATCAGGATATAATGATTTGGCCCTCCTGGGTACCAGTCACTACATGCACACCTGTATCTCGTTGTACCTTGTCAAGTCTCATCAAGATTTGCTTCTTAAACTGAGCCGTGACCATTCTACAGCGCCAGATCCGCGAGTCTCCCACTGTGATTACTGGTCAACTCCAGAGAACTCTGTAGAGAAATTTTCAGTGTCATTCTCAATTAAAAATGTAGTAATGCTGTGATCTCCAGTTGGAGTATCTATGTCTTGAGACAGGCTGGAACAATGAGTACAAAATCCTTCTGAGAGTCTCATTCACTCACCTGAGGATCTTGTGGAAATTCTCCTCATCTATGACACCTTCTCACTCGTCACCTTGCATCCTTCCTTTTCACTCTGGAACCCTTTCTCCTTCAGGGTTCAGAGAGAGAAGACCAATAAACAAATGTAATTTTTCATAAATATTAGGATCTATATACTCACGAGAGCTGGAAGTAACCTTGTTGTTCTTCCCAGAGTTTTTTTTAACATTTACTGCCACTTCTACAAATATTACAAGCGTTAACTCAAACCATTTCATATACTTTTTTACTGTTGGCCACTTAGTCCAACAAAACCTCAGCAGTATGACAGGTATGACATTCACGTTTAGAGTTGCCCCTGAATTTTTGCCTGACTGCACCAGTTCATGATGCACTTTACGCCATGACAGTTGTAATACCCACTTATCCTTCCCAAAGTCATAGATGAGTCAGCAAACCAATGTCAATCAGGGTGACAGAGGCTGCAATAAGAGCACGATATATGTTTTTGTGGTCTAAACAAGGTCAGATCAGCTAGAAAACTCTAAGATGAGCGTTTCTACACCTTTCACATGTACATGACCCTGTTGAATTGTACTTACAGATTATCCGGTCTTTGTTAGCAACAGTGAACCACAATCTATAAGTCAAATGAACTAAATCATTGACCTGCTGAAGTAAAAAAAAAAAAGTGGTTTGTGTCATCTTTTTGAAGACAACTGTACAACAAAGATCAAACATTTACAACTTACTGATTTTCAAATTAGGCATTCTGTGTTTGTGAGTATTTATCCTTTCCTTGAAATACAGCGGAGAGAAAAAAAATTCCCATTAATAAATAATCTGCTGTCTTTTCTGTCATTTAGTTCGACCAAACAAAATGTATTCATACAAATTCTAGGCTCAACACATCTCATGGCTCCAAGACTCTGGCACAAGACTTGTATGGATCTACTTCTGACAAGATGTTCTTGTGCTTAATGGCTGTGTGTGTGTTACAGTCTACGGGAATGTGTGTGTGTGTGTGAACATGAAAATAAATGTGGGGCCAATGCAAAACCCGGAACAGATCGGAACTTGGCTTCAGTTTTCTGTCTGTTTGTGCTCGACTCAAGAGTCTTTGAAGTCAATGCCATGGTTTTCTATGCGGTCAGGGACATTTGTACATACAATACTGTCTGGCAATGAGATATTCACAGACTATTTGACAAATCTCACATGTGGCATTGTGCAGTGAATAGATGATGTGAAATTGGGATTAAATTAGTAACATGGTAATAAAAAAAAAAAAAAAAGTACTTCACTTTTTAAAGCCAGATATACGTTCAATCATAACACCATATCAGTTGCCCTCTGAAGGATTAGCAACTCTAGTTTACTCTTTAGTTCTAAAGATAAATGCTTTAACTACTCTACTTATACCAGTCAGTCATTTTCTAAACCAGCTTGTTGTACAGGGTCGTAGGGGACTGGAGCCTTCAGCTGTCATTGAGCAGAGAGACACAGGGTACAACCTGGGCAGGTCTCCAGTCCATCACAGACCTTTACACCAGTTCAATGTAAATAATGAAATAAACAATCTAAAAAATGCCAAGATATGTTGTTGAAATACCACATCCATCAGATTGCAGAAGACATGCACAAGATTCAATATAGCAATTTTGGAGAAAAGTACTAATGCTGTTAAAGAGGTAAAGAAACAGATTTATCAAATATGAATCATATAGGGTTAAACATGTTGCTTTAGAAGCTGAGTAGCAAATTACATTATTAATCAAACAAACTGTTTAAAATGCTAATTAAGTATATTAAGTATATTTCAGGACATTGAGATTTCTATCATTCATTTTTCTGGAGACAACAGGCATCTGCAGAGAAGGATGCCTCCCCTCCTCTGTAACCATCCCCAGTTAAAACCCCTCATCCACAACCAATTAATGAGTTGCACATCTGGAATACAAAAGGTGCCCTGAACTCCCCTTACAAAGAGCACACCACCAAACCCTGGCTGCTGTTACTCTATCTAACACTGAGAGTGAGTGACTCCATTTTCAGGATTGTGTGTTTCTTCAGTAGTTACATACTGTTCTCCCAGAGCCATAACTTCTACAGCTCCAGAATCTACTGCCATCATTTTCTTCAATTGTCTTTTTTATTGAAATCTGTCCTAGTTCTGCTGTAAACCACAGCAACATTCAATTTATTTGTCTTCCAAGGCTTCATTCTGCACATGGCTGTGGTCTACCTGTGAAAACCACTGTTTGAGTCCTGTAACCTATGAAAAATAAAAACCTCACAGTATACATAGACTCACATTGAGGCTACAACCCTGTCATATGAAGAGCACTTAGCTGGCTTTGCATGATCTTTTTACATGTTGTTGTTTCGTAATAAAAGCAACGTGTGCCAGTGTGCATGGGGAATGAAAAATAGAAGCTTGACTGGCCTTACGCCTTAGATCAAGACGTCATTGTGCATATAGCATCGTGCTGGCAGGGCTGTGTGACATTGCATGGCCCAGAGCTTGGTGCTATTGTTAATGTACAAGGTAAAAATCTTTGTGTAAGGCTTTGTTTTATAGAAGAAAATCAAAGCGTAAGAAAAAAACTATTTGGCATGTGCTAAAAAGTCATAGTGCCATGAAAACGTTCACACTGATAAAGACTTTCCAAATTTGCCCCAGTCCAGTCATTTTTTAATAGATTGCATAAATTATGGGGAAAGGACTTGATCTTGTCTGACAGGAGACCTTGGCAAAATGCTCCTTGTTACACTGGCAAGATTCCTCATTAAATTTTCACTGCAACATAAATGTTATTTTTCTCCCATTTCTTCAATTGTTATGGGCATTCCTGTATATTATCCTCCTAGAAAAAAATATGACCACCATTTCTCCCACATTTTATTGTGAGTAAAGGTTCATAATCTGTCCACCACCTTTTCAGAGGTGTTGTATTGGCTCGTCCTATCATTTGGCTTTACTGATGTGGTATCTAGGAAATGCAGCCCTTCTCTCTCACTTAGACGTTGAGATAAGAAGAAGCGAGAAAAATAATCTCACTCTTTTTCTCAGAAGATATTTTAATACCAAAATATATTTAACTGAAAAACTATGGACACTCTTACATTTGACTGAGATTGACCAAAAATGTGTTTGGAGAACGCTTTGGCATTACCTAGAAAATGATTTATTGATGTTTCCCAGGCTTGTACTGGGAAACTGAACAATTTTTTTTAATAGAGCAACAAAAGAACACATACTTTCTCAGCTAAGTAGTCATTTCTAATACTGCAAGAGGCCAACCCTTGGAAAAATAATCATCAGAACAATAAGTGTTATTATATCCTTTTGATGTGAAATCGCTTCATATTTTTCCTCAACCATTTTTAACTGAAAACTTCCACTTTGGTTCATCTATTACTAAAATGTCATCTTGATGCTGCGCTTGCATGTCACAAAGTCAGTTGATGTGTTAAATGACCCATTTCCAAACTTTTATTATATGCGATGGTAAAACTGTGACATCATATAAAGTCTGTCATCACTTTTGATGTGTTAACACAATGAGCAGAGTAGAAACAAGCCGAGTTTCACTCCCCGCTCGTGTAACTTATTGGCAGGGAGCTGATGTTTCAGCTTCAGCAGGGGTGAACTAAAAAAAGAGGTGGTAAAAAAGTAGTAGAAACATTGAGACTTCTCAGAAAATGTACATTTGATCTACATTTGAACACAAAAACAACAGCTGCAGAGTAAAATACATTTTCTCAAAGTCAGAAACTTATGGATGAATTCAATGTGAATGTCTATGTCTCTATTACAACTTTGGAATACAGATGTTTGGTGGTCCCAGGAAGACATTGAAAAAAATAATAATTCTGAGACAAATTTAAACAGCTTTTTTTTTCCAAAGCATTTTTTATATACTTGCCCCCTTTTCCATAGGTTGTTTAATTACTTTAACAGTTTTTACTCTTAAGACACTCTCAGTTCATGAATGCCATCAACAGTCACTAATGACTGAACACTTAAGTGGGTTCAGCGCTCTGTTGCTTGGTTACAACATGAACTTATTGCCTTTCGGGAGGTGGAGAGAACACTTCAGGCTAGAACAGCGACTGGAGAAAAAAACTGATCTATATATCGTGAGCATACTGATAAACATACCTGCTCATTCATTTTGTGCCCAAACTTTTGATGTAGCATCTGGTGCTTGTGCATGTCTGTGAAGCATGACCCAAGTGGAGACGTGCAGGAAAGAGACAAAAAGTTTCAAATAAAAATTAACTAAACTTGCAGACAGAAGTCTTTATATGAACATGTGATTATGGACAACTTTAAGTACTTAACATGGAAAACAGAGGATGGGGCTTGGGGGAGAGGCAACAGTAAGATAAAATATAAACAATACAAGGACTTTGAGCAGATAATGTGCTGATAACGTGTTTGATCGCACTGTTGCCTTGCAGCAAGAAGGTCCTGGGTTCAAACGCAGGCCGGGGCCTTTCTGCATGGAGTTTGCATGTTCACCTCATGCATGTGTAGGTTTTCTCTGGAGATTGTCTTTGTGTGGCTCAGTGATGGACTGGATTTCCAGTGTCAGCATATTAAAACTAAATGCTTTATTTTTGTAGAAAGTGATTCTAATTAACAGAAACTGGAATAACTTCCCACCTTGTCAGCATGTTCTGCAAAATTGGCAGCATTTAAAATTTCAAGGTGACTCAAATAGCTGCAGCTGTGAAAATGAGTTCATTTAAATCTCTACATCTTTACAGTTTTGTTATTGATTTTTAATCTAAACCTGTCAGCATTCAAATTTACCAAGCGTCCAGCATTTGGTAAACCTGAAACAGGTTCTCACAAGTGTCAAATCAAACATCTCATCCAGGGCAAAAGATGTGCAACCCCAAGATGGTCATTGGTTTTTTATAATAGTACTTTTCTTTCTTGAAATGCATTTTGCACTGGATACAGTGGGGCAAAAAAGTATTTAGTCAGCCACCAATTGTGTAAGTTCTCCCACTTAAAAAGATCAGAGAGGCCTGTAATTTTCATCATAGGTATACCTCAACTATGAGAGACAAAATGAGGAAAAAAAATCCAGAAAATCACATTGTCTGATTTTTAAAGAATTTATTTGCAAATTATGGTGGAAAATAAGTATTTGGTCACCTACAAACAAGTAAGATTTCTGGCTTTCACAGACCTGTAACTTCTTTAAGAGGCTCCTCGGTCCTCCACTCGTTACCTGTATTAATGGCACCTGTGTGAACTCGTTATCAGTATAAAAGACACCTGTCCACAACCTCAAACAGTCACGCTCCAAACTCAACTATGGCCAAGACCAAAGAGCTGTCAAAGGACACCAGAAACAAAATTGTAGACCTTCACCAGGCTGGGAAGACTGAATCTGCAATAGGTAAGCAGCTTGGTGTGAAGAAATCAACTGTGGGAGCAATTATTAGAAAATGGAAGACATACAAGACCACTGATAATCTCCCTCGATCTGGGGCTCCACGCAAGATCTCACCCCGTGGGGTCAAAATGATCACAAGAACGGTGAGCAAAAATCCCAGAACCACACGGAGGGACCTAGTGAATGACCTGCAGAGAGCTGGGACCAAAGTAACAAAGGCTACCATCAGTAACACACTACGCCGCCAGGGACTCAAATCCTGCAGTGCCAGACGTGTCCCCCTGCTGAAGCCAGGACACGTCCAGGCCCGTCTGCGGTTTGCTAGAGAGCATTTGGATGATCCAGAAGAGGATTGGGAGAACATCATATGGTCAGATGAAACCAAAATAGAACTTTTTGGTAGAAACTCAACTTGTCGTGTTTGGAGGGGAAAGAATGCTGAGTTGGATCCAAAGAACACCATACCTACTGTAAAGCATGGGGGTGGAAACATCATGCTTTGGGGCTGTTTTTCTGCAAGGGGACCAGGACGACTGATCCGTGTAAAGGAAAGAATGAATGGGGCCATGTATCGTAAGATTTTGAGTGAAAACCTCCTTCCATCAGCAAGGGCATTGAAAATGAGACGTGGCTGGGTCTTTCAGCATGACAATGATCCCAAACACACCGCCCGGGCAACGAAGGAGTGGCTTCGTAAGAAGCATTTCAAGGTCCTGGAGTGGCCTAGCCAGTCTCCAGATCTCAACCCCATTGAAAATCTCTGGAGGGAGTTGAAAGTCCGTGTTGCCCAGCGTCAGCCCCAAAACATCACTGCTCTAGAGGAGATCTGCATGGAGGAATGGGCCAAAATACCAGCAACAGTGTGTGAAAACCTTGTGAAGACTTACAGAAAACGTTTGACCTCTGTCATTGCCAACACAGGCTACATAACAAAGTATTGAGATTAACTTTTGTTATTGACCAAATACTTATTTTCCACCATAATTTGCAAATAAATTCTTTAAAAATCAGACAATGTGATTTTCTGGATTTTTTTTCCTCATTTTGTCTCTCATAGTTGAGGTATACCTATGATGAAAATTACAGGCCTCTCTGATCTTTTTAAGTGGGAGAACTTACACAATTGGTGGCTGACTAAATACTTTTTTGCCCCACTGTATGTTATTAAAATAGATTTAGAGGTACTGAGAATACTAGGATTAATCCTATGCCCTAATTCACTATCAACACTTTATTTTAGATAAAAAAGACGAAATAATAAAGTTGGTCCCATATCCATTTAAAACTTTATTCCAAAAAAGGTGAAGAAATGTGTCTTCCTACTTGAAATATACATAAAGACAACTTTTAGGATCAGTAAGAGACTAAATTAAGTGATTTAAAATATTTTTTTCACACAACTACAATGCAAACACTTGATAAGGATGGTCTTCGCAAGGTCTATAGGCTCATTTTAAGAAACACCGGGTTCACTGTGTGAGATGGTTTAAGGCAGGAATTGATACAACAGTTTATTATTATGGTTGCAGTGTATCAGTGTCCTGGATCGCCAATAGAGGAGCTTTGTGGTAGGATATCCATGATGGGCATTTCCTTTTTGATCTACATTTTTGTACAGAAATATCATTGTTTTGTGTGTGAGCACCCTCTGAACATGAGAGCTTTAGTGTCTCAGTGAAAGGTATAGAAAGCCGATTAGCAAGGCCACTCCCTGCACTATGGTTTAGGGTTAGCGTGAGGATAATTAGATCTTAATTGTCCATTCACCCATTTCCTACCATATATCTAGGGTCAAGTAAATCTCCTCACCCATTGCCGGTACATTTATTCTCCACAGCGAGTTCAGAGCTTGCCTAGAAATTTCTTCTGGGTTGAAAATTTCCAAAATGTTTAAAAGCTTTTCAACCGACTCCATTTGATCCAAAGAACCAATGACTCTGAGGTAAAAACTTTAGCTGACATCCATGATGTGGTGAGTATGTTGCTCAAAGATACTTCAACACATGACCTGCAGGGGACTGAAACGCTCATCTCCTTATCAGTAAACAACGTCCTTCCTCCATCTGAAACACCCTCTTTGTACACCGTCATGTACATGTTATAAGATTCACATTATAAAAATGACAGTCTTGGCAAATCTGACTGAAAATGACTAAAAGGCTGCAATGTGCAAAGCACAGTCCTTTTTTATTTTCACAGGGGAATATGGAACTAATCAAGCAAAGCATGATGGGATTTTAAGTGAAAGGTGGAAGAAAAAGTCAAATTCAGTGAAGTCTATAAAAATTGGTAATTTATAAAAGCTAAAACTCTTATAAAATAATTTTAATGGACATTTTCAAAACAAAAAGAGCAAAATTATACCTTCTACAGATTTGACTGTTAATAAAAATCTGTAAATTTGTTTAAACTGGTTGGAAATATCCAAGTGTTGGATTCGTGCCTGATGTGTCAAAGAAAGATCAAAGTATGCTAACATGTGGTCATGATCGGCATCACTGGATGTTTTTGTTGTGTGGACACGCATACCTTCTTGCATGAGGTCACCAGATGACTGACTCCATGTGAGCTTAAAGGCCAAGCCTGCTAATGCCCCTGCTGTCTGAACATCGCATCACGTGCCCTCACTCTGTCGTGGACTCCACACACACTCAGTTCTTTTACCAAATATACTGCTGCTCACTAATCCTTCACTGTGGACTGGATAAAGCCTCACTAAAGGTTGTGAAAGGCAATCTTTATATGATGGCAGAGGATCAAAGCATGTGATGGCACATGGTTTTTCTCACCCTCTAACCATGAGCATGAAATGACCATTAGACAAAAACAACTTGCACTTTCTTGCTAATTTATCTCATTACTTAACTCAAGTTATAAACAGAAGTTTAATCATTTACTGTCAGCTGATAAACCCTGAGATGTGTTCATGTTTCCAGCTCAATCAACTCTGATATGTTGCTTTTAAGATAATCATGTGACCAAATAAACATGGCATTTTCAAAATAGCTCCAATTTTATTATCCACCATATAAATTAGTAAACAAAGCTGTTTCACTCCAGTGGAGCCTGAAAGAGGAATGAACGCCATTGCAGATTGTAAAATTGATTTTAAAATGATGATATTGAATAGGTGTGAGAAAGTTATATTTAAGGCCTGAAGTGGTTCACTCTCATCCATCTTCTACCAAATTTGCAATTTGTGGACTAATTGTGAGACTGAAACCCTGTGATATATTCTTTTTAAGATTTCGGTGTCCTTTTAGCTACTACCTGATAATGCAGGGGTTAATCTAAATACAAAAACATGGATCAAAACTTTGGTTCTTATATTAACAGCAAATACAAATTTACTTTTAACCCTCCAATTCCTAATGATCACGTTTGATTTGGTATTTAAACAGATTAAATACAATCCTTAAAAAAATTACAATAAAAAATCCAGCCTTAACAAGTCCTGTCTTAAGCTGGCATGGTGGGGGATCGTAGTACTTACTACAAGTGGCAGGTTCCAAATTTCTTTTCATTTATTTTTATTATGACCTGATAATATAATCTGTAAATAGCTGCCATTTCATCATCCAATAAACCTTATTCTAGAATCTTCAGATGGATTTAAAGTATCAGGCTTTAAAGGTTAATAGGGTTTGTACATCTATATAGTCTGTCTGTGGTCGTCACACTGTTAACAGCCTGATACACTGATGCATCATGAGAAACACTAATTCATATTATTTTCTACTCAGTTACAACGGAGGGAGTTTTGATTTAACACATTTAAAAAAACAACAACAACAAAGCAAAAAACTTGATAATTTAATAATGAAATAAAGACCTTTCACATACAGACCTTGTCTCATTAGTACACTTTCATAACACCTGGATATCTATTAACAAGAACCAGGATTGATTCTTCTTAACAAGGACATGTTATAAATGAGAATGGCTGGTGTGAAAGTGTAAAAGAGACATAATTTGATTAAGAACTTCTACATCCATGTTTACTGAGTTCATGTTAGTGGCTTTCACCCAGTGACTGCTGGAGATAGCTCTGTGATGGAACGATGACATGTCCAGGGTGTACTTCACTGCAGAAATTGGTTAGCAGCCTCCCAAAGCCCTGAGCAGGAAAACGGGGGTATAGAAAATAAATAGATGGGTGTTTGTGGCCACCATGTTCTATTATAAATATCTACAACATTGGACTCATACAAACGAAACAGGTGAGTCATTTAAAAGATTTATTTGCATCCAGTTCAGTGAAGGAATATGTTCTATTTATTTTTTGAGGGGGGGGGGTGTATTTTTCCATTTTGTAAAAGGTCAACAGAATTGCATGCAGTGATTTGTATGACATCGAAGTCAGAGTTAATTGCGGATTGATTGACAGTTTGGCAAGTGGTCAAGCTCGTGGACATGCAGCTGAATGTGAGAGACATTAGATGTCAAGATAAGAAAAGGAAGCAGAAACACATCCAACAACCAACCTGAGTATTCTAAATGCTAAATAACACAAAAAAGGTGGAAAATGTCTAGAAAATGTGGAATATTAAAGAGAAAATAAAAGAAGAGCACAAAAGGAAAAACAAGCGTAGCTATTAGAATAAACATTGTGCCAATTTGAGCATGTCAATTACAGTAATTACATTATTTACACACAAAACAATTAAATCCCTGCTTGGTGAGACTGACCCAGTAGTTCATTTAAATAGTTTTTTTTAAGCACGGGCTTCACAGTGATGCAGTGGGTTGCACTGTTGCCTGGGTCCTGGGTTCAAAACCAGGCTGGAACCTTTCTGCATGGACTTTGCATGCTCTCCTTGTGCATGTGTGGGTTTTCTCTGGAGACTCCAGCTTCCTTCCACAGACCAAAAACATGCTTGAGGTTAATTGGCAGCTCTAAATTGTCCTTGGTTGTCTGTGGTTGTCTGTCTCTGTGTGGCCCTGTGATGCACTGGCGACCTGTCCAGGTGTGACCCCGCCTCTCGCCCAATGACAGCTGGGGATAAACACCAGCTCCCTGCGACCCTGAACAGGAAAAGCAGGTATAGATAATTACACAGCTTTGTAGCTTTGTGTTGTTTTGACATGTAAACATCTAATTGTTTGATCAACCTCCGGGCAAATATTAGGCAAGATTAGATTTGAACTGGAAGTTACTGCATGGAGTTCCTGTAAGGATAGAATAAAACATAGAAAGGTTTTCTTATTAGCTAAATCTGTTTTTTTAATGTGATGAGACATTTTTGTGTTATCAGCTCCATATATCATCTCTTAATGATCGAGAAGCAGAAGCCAAATAACTATCCCCTCATTAAATTAGATGTCTCGACAAGGTGGAGAGAAACAGCTTATATTTTATCGTGACGGCATACTGTAGCTTTATGAAGATCACAGTCTAACAGACACAGTGTGTCAATTTTTAACTTCTCAGGCATTATTAGCCACAAAACGGAAACAATTTGCTTTCAAATAGGTTTTTTCCCATTTAGTGACATATATAAAATGAAAGAAACAGCCAACTTTGGGACTCAAACTCAAGCTCTCTGTATTGCAAGCACCATATGTATCACTGTCAGCGTATCAGCCACATTATTACACTAGTGTTAAAACAATAAGATCGCAAACAGTCTGTCAGCACGAGATTATTGCTGGAAATCCTCATTTATGTCACACGATTGTTATTTTTTTTTTCTTTTACAAATAAAATTCAACTTCATATTTAACATTTTGTGATGTGTTCAGGTACAACACCTAATTTCTATCCAGCCAACAATCTGGCGTTGAGTGAGCATCTGTTGATGACTTTTAAAGGAGGGGAGACAGGTGAGCTGTGAGCTGGTTATAGTCATTAGTGTGATTGCTAATTGGCAGATGAGATCCATGCAGGGAAACAGAAACATGGCAGAATATAAACAGAATTCTGATACCAAGTTAACTCTGAAACTAAATGACCCTCACGTTGCTGAATAATGACCCTGCCAATCGCACATTAAAGTAGAATCTTAAAGGAAAGACAAAACAAGGAAGCTTGTTCTTCTTTTGGACACTGACTGTTAAGATTAATGTGGATTCTACGAACTAGCTGAAAGTTTGAAATGGTGGCCTTCTGCTGCTGCGACTGCTGTGTCAGCAAAACTTAGACCGTATGATGTGTGTGATTTAAAAAAAAACAAAAGAAAATATATTCTTGGGCAGCTTGGGTCATTTGTTATATTGCATTCCTGTGAAACAATGTCCATCAAGATACTAAGAATAAATGAAACAATGCATTTCAAAGACAAAACTATATGTGAGACAGGAAAATTCATCCCATGAGAGATAAAAAGTCTCTGACAAAGTTTTGCTCTTTTTCATCTTCTTATTCTGTATTTTTCTGACTCTTTCCCCCACCAGCAGCTCGTGTCTCCGTGCAGTTATTTGCTGTCTTTGTTCAGGATGTGTCTAACTGATAATGTCACGGTCAGTGAACTGTGTTGTGAAGGTGACAGCCCTCACTGTCAACACATTCTAATAATTGGCAGCTGTCAAAATAAACAACACTCTGATCTTTGTTAAACAGTTGTGTGTGTGTGTGTGTGTGTGTGTGTGTGTGTGTGTGTATTATGAGCTCCATGGGTTTTTTTTCTAACAAAGCTGTTTTGCATTTCTGTGTCATGTGGATCTTGTTTTTCAAAGATCAAATGGAGGACATTAAGATAAAATAATTATGTCAGTTTTTGAAGAAATAATAGGAGACATCTTTGTGAATACGAGACTCAGACCCATACACATGATTTGATAACATGCAGCAGTGACAATTTCCTTGTTTAAAACATTCATTCCCTGTAAAATTTGGCCTGATTTCTTCACAGTATTGTAATTTTTGAATTTCTGTTTTCGTGGGTTTTATGAGCTGGAAGCCCAAATTATGTACAAGTAAACAAATAAATACTCGAAGTTGTTTAAGTTGTGGGCTCTGAATCTATAATCTAACAAAGTTTAGTGTTTTAAATGGAAATATTAAAATAAATAAACTTTTACATGACATTCGACTTTTTTTGTAAAGAGTCTGTATATTTCTTATTCAGATGTTAAAATGTAGAGAAAGAACATTTGTATATTGGTTAAAGATTCTGGAATAACAGCACATGAATGGTGCAATTCTTTATGCATTTTTGGTTCTTGTGTTGATGGTTTGTCTTTGCAAACCTTTGCTCTGATAAACATTAGGAAACCATGCAAAAAATAAACATGGCGATTTAATGTTTTGCATAGATGCTGGAATTGCACTTTTTACAACAGACCCGTTTAAAATATTACACAGTAGCATGAAATAATTATAAAAACATGATAGTATACTTTGTTATTCTTAAAAACTCAACTTAATCTTTATGCATCTCCTCCTTTGGTCTCCTGGTGTGTGTGTGTGTGTGTGTGAGGTTTGTTTGATTCATGAATAATAACTTTAAAATCTCATTTATACATTTAATTTATTTTGTTATTAACCCCATCAACCATGATGGAAGTTTAACGGCACCAAGGCAAATGCAGCTAAATGCTTTGTTTTTAGGGCAAATGTCATTGTTTCTTAACAATTCTCAATCCAAAGACCAAAAACTCGGAAATCTCAGATGTTAAACATATCTAGTCTAGTTAGACAGGGGCTTAGGTTCTTCTAAATTTGGCCTAAAGTGCTGTAAACTTAGTTATTATCATTGTGCAAGAGATAAATTTAATTATTTAGTGAAGGAATTCAGCATCAATACAGCCGTAAAACTATCAAGAGATTCTTAACCCTTCCATGCTCAGCGGTCAGTACAGTGGACGGCTATTCAAAAACAGGTTTTTTTTGTACATGTTTGGGTATTTTTAGTTACCAGTACAGTCATTTTCTTCAAAGTCTAGATAAAATCTAGTCTTGTTAAGTTCAATTTTGCAGTTTTCATCACAGCTGTTATATATTCAGAGACATCACAACAAAGTCTTTCAACTATAGAGGAGAAAAGTTGCTGCCTTACATTTGACACATTTATTTTAACACAAACTTGATGAACTTTCTGTAAGGATATAATAAAATATAGAAAGGTTTACTTATTAGCTAAATCTGTTTTTTTATGGGATGAGACATTTTTTGTGTTATCAGCTCCATATATTTTATCCTTAATGGTCCAGAAGTAGAAGCCAAAAAACTGTCCCCTCATTAAATTAGAGGTCCTGACATGGGGAGAGAAACAGCTTATGTTTTATCATGATGTCATCACATGCTGTAGTTTAATCAAGATCACAGACTAACAGACATTCTGAGTCTCAGTTTTTAACTTCTCAGGAAATAAAATGGTAGAGTTTGGTATTACTATCCATTATGCTATCTAAACTATAACATTTAGTATTTTATATCAATGTATTACTTTGGTTAATCTGGTCTTTTTGTCCCTTAATCTATCCATGCAGTAAGTGCAACAAATAAAGATTCAAAGAAAAGTCAAAACAGAAAAAAAAAAACGATGATTTAAAGGCCTGTGACCCAAATAAAACCCTAAACATCTAGATTAAAACTGAAATTTCACTCATTAAAAAGTTTTACATTTCAGATAAGTTCCTAAAGTTACAATTTACTTTAAAACTAAATATTTTATTAAGAAAAAAACCCCAAAACTTATGGACAAAGAGCACACCCACTGATCCCATAAGGACCATTAGATGGTCTTTGCAGGGTCTTGGGGAGCTTTTCAAGCATGTATTAAGGGTGTTCCACTTTATATGTGATATAGAATGATGGTTTAGAGATTTGTACATGGACAGTCTTCCGTTGCGAGGCTGCAGTGTTTTTCAGCATGATGGCAGTATACTGAGGTCGCAGTAGGATCATAGCTGCCTGAGATAGTTGAGTCACTGAAGGTCTTGGGATGTAGTCATAGTGGGGTTGTATGTTGGTGCTGCTGATGTTGCAGCATCTGGATCACCTTCACAGCTACATTCTAATAGCTCATGTAGGTCAGAGAGTGTAGCAGGATCATTATCGCTTGTGAATGGAAGTGGTGTTAGATTAAAAAACATTTTACTAATGAGCATTTTATGATTCACTGAATCCGACCCTTTTGTAATGTGTTTAAATTGGATACAATAAAACTATTTGGGATACAATTTGAACTGGACCTGTTTACTTTTTTCTGTAGAACCCTGAGATAACTTTTGTTGTGAACTAATGAGACATTTTCACAGCTCTGGAATAGATGGTGTTAAAAAAAGAACAAAACATTAAATAGAACATTACATAAAAACTGTCAGATCATGGCGGCACTAAAACAGATTAATTGATAACCGGGCCGTCTCAAAGCCTTATGAAGGGGGACCTATCTGTCCTAAAATGCTTTGTGTTTTATGTAAACCCACATTTTAAATTCATGTCTTTTGTTGTTAATTATCACCAGACATCAGCTTTATCAGTTTAACTGGTTGGTCACTGACTTCACATTGCCGACGCTGAAGTTTCTCATAGTGTATAATAATGACTCAGTGCCTGATTGTTTAATTAGTGTTTTCTAAGTTGCCCCAGGAGTTTGTTCATTAGATGCCCATGCCTTTGTGTTTAGTATAATGTTAATTAGGTTTTCTAAGCCATATTTTATTAGTTTTTTTTTCTAAAATTCTAACATCTTTATGCCAAATACGAGTGATATGGTATTTCTGCAGTTTATAAGTCACAAACTAATTGATTTGTAAACTGGAGCAGACAATATTTAACCTTGAAATGATTTTTTCATTTAGATATATTCTATTCAAACTGAACATCTCTGTAAAAGCTGATGATCAGACAACTCAGTTTGCTGAAATAGAGGAATGTAACAGAAAATAAAGCCAATGTGCTTTAAATGCAGATTTAAATGAAACAATAGTGAATTTAAACTCAGCTGCACTAACAGGTTTTATCTGTCATTTGATATAATATAATTCGTCGTAGAGTTCATCTTGACTGTTTAATAATAAAACATATTTTAGCCAGCAAAAGTCATTTGACGTTAATATTCCCAATATGCTTTACACTGGCGCATACAATCCATTAACTCTGAGATGATTGGGTCTCTTTTTCATTTATTTTTTTAGTAAATTGAAATAACTTTTAGTATAAAGGTTTTCCCCCCCTCTGTAACAGGTTTCATTCAAGTCACTGCAGATTTTAATTTAACTGCCGCCCGGCATGATGGGATGAGATAATAGTAGAAGTAGAGTGAAACTGACCTGCACGTGTTTATTTCTGTAATTACCCATTAAAAGACGTCTGCTGCCTAATGGGAATGCAGTTTAATGCATACATGAGAAACCTTATAAATTCAATCCGATGCCCTTTTTTCTTTAATGCATAATCTCTGTAAATGAAAAAGCAAATATGATTTTCAGAATTTAATACACTGCAGGATCCATAACTATAAGGATGACTTTATTTTACTTCATTTTCATGAATGTAAGCAGATTAGTTACTTTTCCATTTATAGTATTAGAGCAAGGTTATTCCATCTTTGGAGGTTTTCTGTTCTCTCTAAAATCCCAGTGGACTGTGGCCAAACAGAACAAAACAAATAACAACAAACAACAACAAAATCTGGCAACCTTTTATTGGAAAAAACAGGTGGGGGGGGGACTGCAGCTCATGAAAAGTAACTGAAAGTCTGCTGGGTTAGTTAGCAGCATAATCATGTTGTTTTGCTGACACAGGTCCTCATTAGAACAAGTTGCTGATTAAAAACAAACTCATCTCGTCATCCTCTCAGCCCTCCTCCCTCTTGTGTTTTCTTTTTCTAGGTCTGTCCATCCCTGTGCTGCTGGTTCAACATCAAAGGGATCAATTTGCATAGTGACAGAGTGGAGTGCTAAGAACCAAACTTGTTTAGCTAGCCGGAATTCTGCTGGTGTTTAATGTATGCTGACAGATGAAAGAAAAATTGCTCCACTAACCCAAACGTAAAACTCCTCCTTGTGTTGTGATAATAGCTAAATTGCCAAGTAGAAGAAAACATCCTAGTTGCTAACTACAAGAATGGCGATCTAATGAGAAGACCTGAGAGTACTGCAGACCTCGTTCTTATAACCTCCTTATTCACACTAAATGTGATCCTCTTCCATGTCATTGATTGTTTCTTACATCTGAAAAAGGTAAGGTGGGTCTTTTAGCCCATTAAAATGGATATACACTTTCTTTCCAGAAGTATTTGCTCATCTGCTTTCAAACACATTGGATCTTGTATGACATTGTATATTGTATCACATTCTTAATCCTTGGTGTTTAATTTGAAGTTGGCCCACCCTATGCAACTATATCAGCTTCAGTTCTTCTATGAACGCTTTCCAAAAGGTTTAGAAGTGAACGGGAATTTGACCATTCTTCCAGGACCACATTCACGAGGTCAGCCACTGACATTAGACAATAGGGCCTGATTGACAGTCTCTGGTCCAGTTGACCTCAAAAGGTGTTCCATTGTTGGACTTTATGCATGACAGTCAACTCCCTCTGTGCCAAATTCACTCATCCATTTCTTTGTGGACCTTCTTTGTGCACTGCAGCTCAGTCATGTTGGAACCGTAAGGGGCTGTCCCTAAACAGTTCCCACAAAGTTGGGAGCATGAAATCGTCCAAAATGTCTTAGTTTGAGGAAGTATTAAGAGTTCTCTTCACTAAAACTAAACTCCTACCCTAAGGAATACCCTACCATAAGGACCCACAACCGTGCAAAACAACCCCACACCATGATTAGCCATCCACCAAACTTGGCACACTGAATTTGGGCACTGTTCTCTTGTTTACTGCCAAATCCAGAGGCCTCCATTAGACTGCAAGACAGAGCGATTTGTTTGCCTTTCCACTAGAATACGCCACTTGCTTAAGTCATTGCATGTCTAAGTGCTTGATTTTATTCACCTGTGGTCACGAAAGTGATGCAAGCACCAGAAATCAATGATTTGGAGGATGTCCCAATACTTTTGTGATTGAACACCAACAAATGAGGTTTGGTCCTAGTTTTATTGGGGGACTTTTTAATATGAATGTCAGACTTACTTTGCTTTGTGCCGAGAAAAGCTTTATAAATCCTTCTCTTTGTCAATTTATCCACAAGAAAATGTAGTCATGGTGAACATGTTGAACTAATTAAAAGGTTGTCAGAGAGCAAAGTACTACATAGTGGTGTGATTAAATATTAACTGACATCATCTACCAATGTTTATCAGTTTTGATTTGCAAGATTAAGCTGATGAATGAACATCAGTTAGTTTCTTTAGGGAGGGTTTACTTAGTTCAGAATTTTTAGTGGTGTACTACAAACATAAACTAATTCAGTTTTGATGTGAACTTTAATCAGTTTATTGCAAAAGCTTAAACTTTACGCAACTCTGCTCTCTACCTTCTCTCAGGTGTGCTGACAAGTTTCAGTCTGAGGTGCCACAGCTGCAGAGAATCAGGCTGATTAACAGGCCAAGCAGCTGCAGCCTCACTGAAAGAGACTGGCGGTTTCAGAGAGAGAGCGTTCCCAGAGTGAACAAGGCAGAGGTTGGCTGACTTCCTGTGTATAAGTGTTATGTGCATTCAAGCATATGTATACAAGGCTGTTGTATGCAGTGTTTATTATGCATCACTGCTTTGCATCACCTGCAGGGAGATTATGGATTCTTTCTGTTCTTCCAGTGCAAAGGCTGGCAGATGCATTACAAACAGAGCTGTTTGCTTCACCTTGAAAATGTCTTTCCTTTTTGTGAGGTATTTTTAAATCCATTGTGAACTGAGCAGGGAGAGGAGCATGTGCAATGAATGATGTATTCAACTTTCTTTTTCATTTTCAATAGTTAGAGTTTGCATTTGTTTACTAGAAATAACAATAAAAACATGTCACAGCCCTTTGGCTGCAGCTGAAAAGTTCAGAGCCACTTCAAAATGTCTTAATTCAACTTAGTGTTGTAGACAGCTTGCTTACCTTTGGAAATGCCTAAATCAAGTGTGATGTCTTGATAAATTCTGATAAAATTTCAGTTTTATTTATCTTACTCTGCCAATGTTAGAACAAATTCTAATAGTTGCATATCTCTGCAAACTTATCAAATAAACACATTTTTCCATTATCAGTTTTTTTTAAGTTGAATACATCCAATGATAAATTCAGGACCTGGTATTTTAGTTTCTATCAAAAATCTGCCTGTCAAAATCATTTTTCACAGATTTTTTGTTATTTTCTGTCAAACTGAATCTCGTTTTGTTTTGTGAACAGATGGCTTCAGGCTCTTTGCTGTACTTTGAACACTGATACATCAAATGAAAAGACTGGATGCCTCCCTTGACACAAACTCCATGTACAAGGTCAAATATGCCTCAGACTTGAGACAGGCAAAAGGATTTATGATTCGATGATTTTCCTGAGCTAATCTCTGTAAAACTGTCTGCTATTGGCTATTTCATTACTTTAATTTAATTTCCGAGGTTGAACAAGTAAAAGCCATCCTTCAGGTTTTGTGGTGAGTGGACTGTCTTCTAAAGTTCGGCAAAACATTGGTTTTGCCAGAAGTTGACAGAAAGACAAATAATAACTTTCAAAAACGTGATTTGAAAAAAAAAAAGTCAATCACAAGCTCTGGAGAAAACAGTTGGCATGAAAATAATATGTCCAGGCAAAGAGTGAAACAAAACAAATGAGAGGAACCTTCACCAGAACCAAGACAGACTGATCTATAAATGAAATGTTGAGTTGTAAAAGACATTTAATCTTTTACATATTGGAGGTGCATCAACTTTGCTTACAGTGAATTACCCTCGTGTTGAATTACAGCCAGTCTACAACAGACTGACCAGTTTTTTTCAGTCTTCTTACATGTGAGTCATTTTCTTGATACTTTTCGGTTGTACAGAACCACCTCATCATTTTTACTGTGTGACCTCCATCAGTGTCCAACTCACCCTCTACGTGAATCACATCGTTTAACTGTGTCGTGCAGCACCTAATGGATGAAAGTGAATGCGCTGTTCTGGGAGATTCCAGGCGTTGGTATCCCTGACCTCCTGCAGGACTCTTCATGACATCTGCCCTTTAATAAGTAGTTGATGGAGGGTGATGGTGGAATAGTGATGGAATAGGTCTAAATAGCTTAAATGTGTAAGTGTGGTGAAAGAGATATGACCTCTGTTGATGCTTTCATGGGTAATTCTGTCTATAACTGAGACTAATTTCCATTTTCTAAATTCTGTCTTTTAATAACTTCATCTAATAAAAGCTCAGACTTTTAGAAAGTCTGTTTTTCAGTTATCCTCCTGTTTGCTAATATCACAAGCTTTCAATGATGCTCTTATTTTGTCATGAAAGAAGACATGGCTGTGATGTAAGACTCAATCGCAGCACAAAAGCCTGAAAGTGTTGCAACTAGGTCTCTTCCAGTAATATCTGGTTTAAGTTTTAAGTTCTTTGAAAATCAAGCCAAGAAATTTGAAGCTTCAAAAATTTTAATTAAATAAAGACACATCAGTCTTACCAAGTCCACAGAATTCAAATCAGCTGATATCATAATCTGAAAGATCAATTATCATTTCTGTTATTAGGTTTTTTTTTTTTGCAAAAACAGAGAGCTTCTGTATTTTAGTGGATTCTACACTGTTAGATTAAAATATCAACTCTTGAAGCTGTTGTTGAAGCAGATTATATAATATTAAGTGTAGTTGACAACATTTGCCTGAGGTTTAAAACTCCACAGGAGTTGCTGAGTCCCAGGAGAGAAATATTTCCCAGGAGCATCACAGACAAGGCTTGATTATCTTGAGGTTTCAGTATTGAGCCATCACTCCGCCCCTACCGCAGCTCTTTTACTTTACTTTTTTGTTTTTGTTAGTATTCCCATTAGCGCCAACCTATCCCTCAGCTATTACTTCTATAGTTCTTTTTTTTTTCTTGTGTAATGTACTTATTTAATTATCACTTTATAAGTTTGGCCTTGCCTGGTCTCGTTAAGGGGAAAATATCATTTAATGAGCTTGCCAAGATTTTTTTTTTCTTCAGAAAAAGTTCACAACACTTCAAAGCCACCTTGCAGACAGACAACCCAGTAAGTCTGTTTTAATCAAGATGAAGGGTCAGTAAGACCAAGTGGGTAAATCCAGTAAGTAGCCCTTGTAAAAGACCTGAGAAATCTGATCACAAAGCAGACAAGATATAACAGATGCCAAAGGGAAAAAAATAGATGCTAAATATAGCCTGACTGGCATTTTTGTTTAATGTCAATAAATGGGTTTTGTGAAGATTCCCATTAATCTGAGATGTGAGAAGTGAACAAAATCACTTTGATTGTCTTTTGTTCTGCTGATTTAATGTTTTGTGTTTAGTTTTTTTTTTTACTTTTTCTTTGTTCACCACAACAACAAAGGGTGTTTTATCTTTATGTGCCCACAGACACTTTGTATGTGTGGTGACATTTCCTTCATAGTTTAACTAACTTTTTGTCATGTGGTTGTGAAGGAGCTGGAAGGTAATAAAGTACAAGTTTTGTTCTAAATGTATTTCAGCTGTTCTCTGTTTTTTAAAATGCTTCTGCCTCTTATTTACCTGGATGTGTCAGAATAGAAGTATTACCCAAAACTGTAGATAGGCAGGTACAGTGGGGCAAAAAAGTATTTAGTCAGCCACCAATTGTGTAAGTTCTCCCACTTAAAAAGATCAGAGAGGCCTGTAATTTTCATCATAGGTATACCTCAACTATGAGAGACAAAATGAGGAAAAAAAATCCAGAAAATCACATTGTCTGATTTTTAAAGAATTTATTTGCAAATTATGGTGGAAAATAAGTATTTGGTCACCTACAAACAAGTAAGATTTCTGGCTTTCACAGACCTGTAACTTCTTTAAGAGGCTCCTCGGTCCTCCACTCGTTACCTGTATTAATGGCACCTGTGTGAACTCGTTATCAGTATAAAAGACACCTGTCCACAACCTCAAACAGTCACGCTCCAAACTCCACTATGGCCAAGACCAAAGAGCTGTCAAAGGACACCAGAAACAAAATTGTAGACCTTCACCAGGCTGGGAAGACTGAATCTGCAATAGGTAAGCAGCTTGGTGTGAAGAAATCAACTGTGGGAGCAATTATTAGAAAATGGAAGACATACAAGACCACTGATAATCTCCCTTGATCTGGGGCTCCACGCAAGATCTCACCCCGTGGGGTCAAAATGATCACAAGAACGGTGAGCAAAAATCCCAGAACCACACGGAGGGCCTAGTGAATGACCTGCAGAGAGCTGGGACCAAAGTAACAAAGGCTACCATCAGTAACACACTACGCTGCCAGGGACTCAAATCCTGCAGTGCCAGACGTGTCCCCCTGCTGAAGCCAGGACACGTCCAGGCCCGTCTGCGGTTTGCTAGAGAGCATTTGGATGATCCAGAAGAGGATTGGGAGAACATCATATGGTCAGATGAAACCAAAATAGAACTTTTTGGTAGAAACTCAACTTGTCGTGTTTGGAGGGGAAAGAATGCTGAGTTGGATCCAAAGAACACCATACCTACTGTAAAGCATGGGGGTGGAAACATCATGCTTTGGGGCTGTTTTTCTGCAAGGGGACCAGGACGACTGATCCGTGTAAAGGAAAGAATGAATGGGGCCATGTATCGTAAGATTTTGAGTGAAAACCTCCTTCCATCAGCAAGGGCATTGAAAATGAGACGTGGCTGGGTCTTTCAGCATGACAATGATCCCAAACACACCGCCCGGGCAACGAAGGAGTGGCTTCG
>SSNP01000058.1:1609161-1725131 GCA_006937955.1 Pachypanchax playfairii | reverse complement strand
ATGGGGTTGAGATCTGGAGACTGGCTAGGCCACTCCAGGACCTTGAAATGCTTCTTACGAAGCCACTCCTTCGTTGCCCGGGCGGTGTGTTTGGGATCATTGTCATGCTGAAAGACCCAGCCACGTCTCATTTTCAATGCCCTTGCTGATGGAAGGAGGTTTTCACTCAAAATCTTACGATACATGGCCCCATTCATTCTTTCCTTTACACGGATCAGTCGTCCTGGTCCCCTTGCAGAAAAACAGCCCCAAAGCATGATGTTTCCACCCCCATGCTTTACAGTAGGTATGGTGTTCTTTGGATCCAACTCAGCATTCTTTCCCCTCCAAACACGACAAGTTGAGTTTCTACCAAAAAGTTCTATTTTGGTTTCATCTGACCATATGATGTTCTCCCAATCCTCTTCTGGATCATCCAAATGCTCTCTAGCAAACCGCAGACGGGCCTGGACGTGTCCTGGCTTCAGCAGGGGGACACGTCTGGCACTGCAGGATTTGAGTCCCTGGCAGCGTAGTGTGTTACTGATGGTAGCCTTTGTTACTTTGGTCCCAGCTCTCTGCAGGTCATTCACTAGGCCCTCCGTGTGGTTCTGGGATTTTTGCTCACCGTTCTTGTGATCATTTTGACCCCACGGGGTGAGATCTTGCGTGGAGCCCCAGATCAAGGGAGATTATCAGTGGTCTTGTATGTCTTCCATTTTCTAATAATTGCTCCCACAGTTGATTTCTTCACACCAAGCTGCTTACCTATTGCAGATTCAGTCTTCCCAGCCTGGTGAAGGTCTACAATTTTGTTTCTGGTGTCCTTTGACAGCTCTTTGGTCTTGGCCATAGTGGAGTTTGGAGCGTGACTGTTTGAGGTTGTGGACAGGTGTCTTTTATACTGATAACGAGTTCACACAGGTGCCATTAATACAGGTAACGAGTGGAGGACCGAGGAGCCTCTTAAAGAAGTTACAGGTCTGTGAAAGCCAGAAATCTTACTTGTTTGTAGGTGACCAAATACTTATTTTCCACCATAATTTGCAAATAAATTCTTTAAAAATCAGACAATGTGATTTTCTGGATTTTTTTTCCTCATTTTGTCTCTCATAGTTGAGGTATACCTATGATGAAAATTACAGGCCTCTCTGATCTTTTTAAGTGGGAGAACTTACACAATTGGTGGCTGACTAAATACTTTTTTGCCCCACTGTAGCAAGCAGGAAAAATAAATAAAAAACATGAACTTTAAAATCAAAAACCAGAATGACTTAAACGGAGTAAAATTCTACTACTACTACTACTACTACTGTCATTTAGCAGACGCTTTTATCCAAAGCGACTTACATTGAGAGAACATACAAGCAAGAATTCAAAGAGAAGGAAAAAAATATAAGGAGGCGGACTGTTTGGAGTCCAGTTTAATTCCGACGCTGATACATCAAGTGTATCAAAATTCTAACCTCAGTTCCAAAATGGACAATGTATAAAATGTGAATGCAAACTGTAAGCCCGTAAACTAAGAACCTGCCAGTGACTCTAACATTTTGTGCTTTAACAATTGAAAGGTTTAAAAATTTAAAATGCCTTTGTTGATTTTATCCTCTGAATGCAAGACAAGTACATGGATCTCACATATAAATAACAGCTCTGTAACTTTAAATCAGTTTTCACACATTGTGCCTTTTTGGCACAAAATGAGGCATTTTGCTCTTCTGGTAATTCACACAGACAGTTTGGTTCTGTTATCAGTCTGCATACTGTACAAACAGCAAGCTATAACGCTGCAGTATCAGCTTCATGGTGTTCCACCATCTCCCTCCCACTTATCACATACAACACAGTTTGGCTCTGCTGCTGGTGCAGAGGTGGATCCGCTCTGTGTTTTCACACATGATGCCAATATGCAATGAAGGTATTAGACTCAGGCTGAAAACGTGTGAAAAAGATTTACAATTACTATCTGTATTTTTTTATTCTGCACAGAGTACACAGTTAAGGTGTGAAAATTTATTTTTATTTGTTCAAGAGTTGAATTAAATGGAAATTGGACTTTGTTAGTGTTTGAAGATGTTTTACCTTCAATTGGAAATGTCTTCTTCAGGGATTTTGTTGTTATTTTTCTTTCCAGTGATTGGTATGCAGGCTTCCCTGTCTTTTTCTTTCAGTTTTAGTTTTATGAACTTGATTTAACCAGCTTGTTTTTTTTTTAACATTGTTCTTCTAATTTTACCTAATTTGTTTCTTCTGGGGTTTTATTCGTTAAATTTAATTGTGGTTCATTCTTTGGTCTTTAATGTGGTTTGCCCTCCATCCAAGATATGGACTCTTCCCGACTGAGGAAAGGACAGGCAGCATCCGCAGGAACTTTCTCACCTAGAATTCCACCTCTCCCCTCCCCTCAGGGCGGCTCGACAGATCTCTGAACACCAAAAACCACGAGACACAAAATCTTTTTTTTTCCGTCACCATGTTTAAACATGTTTAACATCCCTAATGAAGAAATAACCTATCATAAAAATAATGATCCCTACCTGTTCTGTACTACCTGACTGCAACCACCAATAAGACTTACATGGTGGGCGAGGCTGCTAATTCATCTCATACCTTGTGTGTCCAATGTCCAACACTATCTATTAAGTGAAAAGTGAGCCAGAACCAAATTCCTTGTATGTGGAACATACTGGGCCAAATAAACCCGATTCTGATTCTTTTAGTCACAGTACTCACTAGCTGATCCTCATGGTATTTTCCTTCAGTTAGTAGTATTCATGTAATTCTGGTATATTTATAACTTTTCTTTCATTTCTCAGTCATTGTTGTTTTTATTCCTTCATTTCCATTGCCTTTATTTTTTCTTTTATCTAATTATATTTTTCCATGTTTTCTTTTTTAATTTTCTGACATGTTTCCATCTAGGTTTCAGTCTGAGTCATTTTCTTCTGTTCAGTACTCTCAGCTGTAAATCCACTGGAGTCACCCACCTGGTCCTCTTGTGAGCAGTCAAGCCTCAAAGTGCATCTACCTCTCAGGTTCTTTGTCCAATTTTTCAGTTTAAAATGTTGTCATCATGTTCAAGTCCAAATTCTGTTAACTCTAATACTGAATCCAAATGACTTGTCTCTACCTTTGATCCCAAAATACTGAGCAGGTGTCATTTCATTTACTTAAATATAAAAATGTTCTCTGGATGTCATATTATAATGAATCATATTTGCAAACTGCTGGTGACCAGCCTAATTATAGATACGATCTAATACAATGCTGACTAATTATTTGACATTGTGGGAACTGCTAATGTTTGAAAAAACAGAAAACTTATTACTGAGGGCTTTAATAAAACGCTATAATTTAATAAGCACAACAGGGATTTTTTCAGACTTGAGTGCTGCTCTTTTACTGCATTAAATAGTCAAAATTAGAAACATTATATGCTCAAAACTCATCTAATCATGTGTTATTTTCAGATGGAATCACCATGATTCTTTATGTCCTTGTAGTCGAGCCTCTCCCTCATGAAAAGGGTTCCAGCTGTACTTTAGTTGGTATCACTCAACCTCCCTCATCGGCTCTGGCTCCTTTCCTACCCATGAGGTGATATTCCATCATCCTAAAGCCACGCCTCCAAGCACCTGTTTTACCAGCCACCCAGGATGCGATGCATCCAACCTGTACTTCTCATTTTATAGGTGATGGATCCATGCAGTAGTTGTTTCCTGTAGCTTCCTGCAGCTGTAGTCTTCCTTCTTAAAGGTCTCTGAATCACTCTTGATTTGGCCTTTCCCTATTCGCCCCAGGACAGTGTTTCTCAACCCTGGTCCTTGCAACACGCTGCCCTGCATGTTGTGGATTGTTCCCTACTTTTGTGCACATGCTTTAATTTGATGTAGAATTTTCAGGCTTCTGTGTTGGAGTAAGGACATAGCTACAACATGCAGAGCAGTGTGTGTCATGAAGATCAGGGTTGGGAAACAGGAGACCCTACCAGAGGCTGAGGCCCCAGACCACACAGCCTCCAGGACCACAAGAGGTGCTCAAAACCCTGTCGGTGTTTCTGATAATGTGGGGTCTGACTGTCATGCTGTTGGTTGACACACTCTTCCCTCCAATCAGAGGCCTTGATGTGGTCACTAAGTTCCATAAAACAATCAGCGTCACATGTTACAGAACCAGTTTCTGTGTGAGAGAAAAACGTGTTTAATGTCTGATCAAAATGTTCATTTTTATAAAAACTGATTCACTGAAATCGGAAGTTTTGATTCAACAGAATTCTGAGTGTTGTTTACTAAAACATTTTAAATGGCTGTCTACATATTATATTCTCTTTTGTAGAACTTGCTGTTGTTTTACTGTCTCCTGCTTTTTGTCTAAAGATAGTATTTTGGCTTTTTTTTTTTTTTTGCCCGAGGCCATCCATATAATTGTTTACGCTGTCTTTTCACCTTTCATCATTTTTAGAGTCACTGTTGTTTTGTTTTTTAACTTTACAATTCCCATTTGTTGCTTCTACAGATCTTTTCTGTTAGCTGAATTCAGTTGGCCGTCTGTCCATCCTTTCTTCACACCACCCTCAAGTTTTATTAAAGTTACATCTGCTTCCTGCAGGTGTCTAATTGTGCTGGATGTGTGTCTGCATTTGGGAGATCTTTGTATTACACACTCCTGACTCACTGTATTGGACAACCTCCCATGATGCTCGTCTTTCAGTCAATGTATTCATATCTCACTGTTCCAGGTCAGTTACTTTGTGCCTTATTTCTTCCCATGTTTTCTTCTACATGTATGTTTCTTCTGAGCTGTTCAATAACTTCCTGATTTACATATTGTAAACAAGCACAGTTATGTATTATCATTAGTTTCTGCATGGGGTTGAGTTTGAATTAGGAATTAAACTATAAATTAGAGAGTATTAAAAGAAGAATATGTTACACTCCAGTGGGTTGTAGTATTTGTCATGAAATGTGATTTTTAAATAGTACAAACAACATAAAGCCAAAAAAAAATAAATAAGTGTTTTAGAACTTTATATCCACTTTTTGTTTCATATTTGACTTATTGTAAGGAGATTTGGGCAGTAGCTACTAACACTTTGGATCACTAAAAACTTATAAGAATTTTGAGTGAATGTTGGAGTACAAACAAACAGCTTGTTCATCAAGTCAGACATCTTAAAAAAATGAAAATATTTGCTAATATAAAATAAATGCTAATAATTCACAGATAAATAGAAATAATTCCCAAATCATTTATATACAAGCTAAATTAAAGCAGATGTGTATTTCAGTACATATGTTGTGATTTAGGGACTTTGTTATATGTTTGCTTCTTTTTGTGACCCGTGTTTCATCATTTTGCAGTTAATTGTTTAGTTGAATCATTGCGTTTTGTTTTCTTGCATCGCCACTCATGGTTTCCTCTCAGTCCTGGTCTCATGTCTATTGTTCAGTCTCCATACCAGTTTTCATTTTGTTGATTAGTCCCAAGCTGCTCTCACTCCACAGTCACAGCTCATCTGTGTGTCCTTGCATTAACTCATCTCTTTTTGTATCTTTCTGCATTCTGTCTTGCTCATCATGAGCTTTGCAGATCACTGAAAGTTTTACAAGATGCAAAAAAAATACATAGCTGATTATTTGTAGAGTTGTTTTTTCACCTTCTGTTGAGATTTCAGCCACTGATATACATCAATTTTTTATAGATTTTATTTACAGAGTGTGTTTTAACATTGTCTTACTGAAAGACCTCTGCGATTTACAAACATTCAGCCCAAGAATGCTGGATTTATTTACCTATCCAGCCAGCTATCATTCCATCATCTCTTCTGCTTGATCATGTTCAGAGTTGAAGGAAGCTGGTGCCACACACACACACACACACACACACACAAGTGTGTTTTGTTATCCTTATGGGGACCGTCCATTGACTTCCATTGATTTTAGTAACTAGATTTATACCTAACCCAAACCCTTTTCCTAACCTTAACCATTACTGATCTATAACTAACCCTAAGACTAACTAAAACTCTATTCACACCATACCTATAAACCTAACCCTAAAAAGGGGAGTCCCCCTCATGGGGACCAGGCTTCGGTCCCCACAAGAACCCTCGGACCCCAGAAAGATAGTAAAAGTCAGGAAACGGGTCCCCAGGAGGTCAGATACTCACTCACACACACACACACACACACACACACACACACACACACACACACACACACACACACACACACACACACACACACACACACACACACACACACACACACACACACACACACACACACACACACACACACACACACACACACACACACACCCTCGGGCAAATTTAAAGTTTATGTTTTTGGTCTGTAGGAGGAAACCAAAGAACCCACACATGTACAGGTAGGACATGTAAACTACACTGGGATGACTCCAAACTGAGGATCTTATTCCTGCAGGTTGTAGGTACTAACATACTACACAGCATCATAATGTTTCCAAGCTGTATCCAGAACTTTACAATTATTTCATACTCCTTTCTTGTCAGCTTTTGATCTTCACCTCAGACTCAAGATTTAGAAAAGCTATAATCTTTTCTATTTTCTTTTCAATTGTTGATTTTAGTTGTATTTTTTTGAATGAAGCAACAATCTGTTCACAGAATACTTTTCAGGCATTTCAGAGCCCATGCTGGGATTTCCACTACAGAATGATAGAGTTTCAAATAGGGATCAGGTGTCCTCACTCTCCCTTCCTGCTGTATGAAAGAACCACACATGCACCAGACTTTATGGAAAACTACCCAGCTTAACCTTTTTTTACTGTCTTTTGAACCCTTTTCATGGACAGTAAAAACTGTGTGTTAGTTGCAAACAAGAAGATACAAACTTACAGATTAAATTGCTGTTAAATCCAGGGGGAAATAACTTGGCAATTTAAAGTCAAGTCATGAATTAGAACACAATTAAAACATGTATTGAATAGATTAGTGCCACAAATACTAATTAACCATATAAGAACCAGATATATTAAACCTGCGTGTACAGTGAAAAAGTCCTGTTATGATTCTTTTAATGAAGATGGGTAATATAAGTGTTTATATATGCTTAGACAAAATCATCTTCAAGCTCTGTCTTTGTGCTTTAAGTGAATATTTACTCCCTTTAGGTTAACAAGTGTGTAGTTTACTGAGGTAGAAGTTTAATGTGCTAGAAGATTAATTAAACAGATGAGTTCCACCTGGCAGCTCGACAGAAATATCAAAGACAAGACTGGCTTTAATCCAGTCCTCCCTGCTTTGAGGGTTCTTTAATATTCTGCTGAACAAAGCAAACCGTTGAGCTTATATTTACTTTTCTCTGAGGATATCTGGGTCAGATATCTGGTCTGCATCTCCTTTACAACTACTTATAGGTGGATTTTATCACCACGACATGGAAATGTTTTACTTCAGCTGAACAAGAAATTCATTTTGATATGGTATATATTTTCGGCTCTTATTTTTTTAATTTATTTTTTTGTTTGTTTTAAAGGTGCCATCAACCTACAGCCACCATGTGTGACCTGGTGCAGCACTTGTTCTCCAATTGTGACTTTGATTCCTTATCCTTGAATGTGTTTCTGGATGATGTGACCTTTTGACCTGGGATGAAACTTCCTTTTGACAAGGTGAAAGGTCAAATTATCCCCACAGTAATCCCACTGTAATCACACACATTGTCCCCCTTGTTGTATATTCTTAATGATCAAATATGTGGATGATTCGGTAGTAGTAAGTCTCAGAGAGGGGGAACACAGCCATGGACCTGTCCTGGAGGACTTTATCTCCTGGTGCGATAAATCGTATCTTCAATTAAATGTAATTAAAACGAAATATATGATAATTGATTTTAGAAAGAAGCCACATCAGCATGATTTTTCCATAATTAGAGGTCAAACTATTGAGCAAGTGAAATCACATAAATATTTGGGGATGATTATTGATAGGGAGCGGAACTTGGAGGGAAACTGTGAGGCAGTGGGTAAGAAAGGCCAGCGGCGTTTGTAGTGCCTTAGAAAACTGGCCTTATTCCATGTGGATAGGTTGATAATGTCCATGTTTTATTGTTCATTTAATGAAAGCATTTTATCTTTTTCTTTAGCTTCATGGTTTGGTCAGGCAAATTTTAAACAGAAGGAAACGCTGAACAGGATTGTTAAGTGGTCTGGCCGTCTGCTTGGAAAAACACAGAAAAGTGTGGCACAGCTGTACAGCAGACAGGTAGAGAGAATCGCTAATGCTATTGTTAGGGACACGTGCCACCCACTGCATGGTCAGTTTGTTCTTCTGCCATCTGGACGGAGATTTATGGTGCCAAGGTGCAGAACCAAGAGGTACAAATCAAGCTTTATTCCTGTGGCAGTAACTTTACTCAATAAGAAACTGAGTCTGGCTTGACTAGGCGTTTTAATCTGTTATTTATTGCAGGAGTGTATGTTAGTGATAGTTTTTCTCCTGACTGATGTTTTTTATTTATTTTTTATGATGTATGTGTGTCAACCGGACGCTAACTCCCGTGTTACATGGCAAATCAAATTTACCCTCGGGTATTAATAAAGTCACCTTGAACCTTGAACAGTAATTTTCTTTTTCTCTGACTCAACTGTCTGTATATCTGGATTGTCTTGGTTTAATATTGATTGCTCTGAGGAAGAAGCTCAACACATCTTCCAGTTCCTTGGACGATGTGATGAGGAAAAAAACAAGCTGAAAAGTAGTAGTAGTTGTGCTTCTATAATAAAATAAATACACCAGTCAGCAAATAGACTTAAAGCTTCCTTTTATTGTCACCCTGTCATGTATTTTGTACATTTTTATGTAAAAATATTACTACAACAATAAAAGTGTCTTGTTTGACCTGCCAGAGGTTTTTATGGGGTCATTATCTATACAGCGTCTCTGAGAAACTGTTTAAATATTCAATCAGATTAAATTAACTTTTATTACTGTTTTCACAAGAGCTGGTTTCTCTACCCATCAATGTGACCAGAACTTGTTCTGCCTTTTATAGTGATTCAGGGATATATTTAATAATTGAAAACATTTCTTGCCCCATATTTTGTGGGTCATAACTATTTATCTAAGTCAACCTCTCATATGTCTCTGGACTTAAGAGACACGCAACATCAAACAACTAGGACGAAGCATAAAGTCTAATCTCTTATCCAATATGGAAAGATCGGCTAGTTTGTCTTGGAGTCACGAGTGTCCTTTGCAGATGTTCCTACTTTATCTCACTGTCTGACAGAAATGAGTTTTGGGGAGGGCAGTGCGAAGAATGAATTGTGTATTGCAACAAATAGGGTTGAATATAATTATTGTTTTTTAGCAACGTGTGGATTAACTAGGTCCAGTTGCGCATTCTGACTAATTTTCATGCAAATGTGCACATTGTCTGAGAGTTAGGTCACAAGGTGATTAGCTTCTTGTAACAATGACACCAAAAATCCACCAAAACAGGGAAAGTTCAGTGGAAAGCGAGTATTGTGTTTTTCGAGTGACACTAGGAAATAAAAAATATAGGCAAGGGTGGTCCAGCACACACTTTCAGCTAAAACTAATTTTTAATGCTGACAAACCAAAACTAATGCTGTTTTCAAACTCTATAAAGTTCCTCAAATTATTCCCACAGTTTCCACTTTTAGGGGAAATAAAATTGAGGTGGTTCAAATATACACAAGTACCTTGGAATCTAGCTTGATTATACTCTGAACCTTCAAACCCAATATTAGTAATCTTGTGAAAAAACTCAAAATGAAATTGATTTTTTTCTTTTGAAATAAGTTTTGTTTTTCTTGTGAAGTGAAAAAGCAGCTGCAACTTTTTTATTTATTTTAGAGACTTCTTTTATGTGAATGTTTCAGCTCAATGTCTGAGAAAGCGTGGTGCTGATTTTCATGCTTCTGTGAGGTTTATTACAAACTGTAGAGCCTTGACCATCACTGTGAAACTGTATGCTCAAGTGGGTTGGACTCCTTTGTCCAACAGGAGTTGGGACTTGGGACACATTTGTACATTCTCATTCAAAAGGTCATGCTCGGACTGTAGCTGGCAACATTTACAGCAGTTCGGCGCAATGTTTATGTGTTGCAATGGTGACGCCGGAAGTCAGATATTGCGGCTATTTTCTTTATCTTGATGAAATTCTATTTTGTATCTGTGTATCTTTGTATCTGTGTTTCGTGGTTAATGGAATAATGATAACCTATGCAAAGCGTGAACTCTTTGTGACCGGAGTAGTTAAATGGACTACTGCTCTTTCTTATTTGTAATTTAATCACACAGAGAGATGTTGATTCTTATGGTTTGTGGTTGAACAGTTTGTCGCTCTTTGTACCGTTTGCCTGCAGTGAACTAGGAAAACCGGGCCTTTGTCTTGTTTGCCTCGGAATAAGATGTAAAAGGACAGAAAACAGAACTTTTTTCATTGAAAGCCTTTAAATTCAGACTGAGAGCTTTTAAGAAAATCTCTTTGACTTGTAACTGCTTTTATTAAATTGTGTGTGATTTTAACTGTTAATTGTTGTAACTGAAATTTTTTGCTGCCTCTTGGCCAGGACGACCTTGAAAAAGGGGTTATTAAATCTCAATAGGACTTTCTTAGTTAAATAAATCAATGCAATAAAATAAATTATTGAAAAGTGGGAATTTTATTCTATAATTTAGTTTTTGCTTAGTGGAAAACACAAAAGCACTTAGTTTTAATTTTAACTCTATTTCAGTGTTGACTAAATTTACATAGAAGTTTATTAAAAGCCACTTTTTTCAGAAAAAATCCTTTTGATAATAAAAATAAAACAAAGCACTATTAAAATATTATTTTGAAAATTAACAACAAATAATGCGGAAAGTTATGAAGATAAATCAAAAATAATGTCATGTCATTCTCAACCTAAGTATCTGAAACACCTTCTATGTAAATGAATTGTTGTTACTACAGTATAGAAACAAGGGAAACTCATTACACAGCTGAGGTGTCACAGCTGAGAGGATGTAGTCTCTCCCTCAAGGGTTTTCAAATCTTGTGTAAAGAACTAATAATTTCTACTCAGATGACCTGAAGGTCTGAGTTGCAGAGTAAGGCTTTAACAAGTCAGAAATATGCTGAGGAGTTTGAGCTCGCAAAGCCCTGAAGTAATGGATTCATTCATTAGAAAGTAGAAATTCAAACCGTTTAATGTGTGTGGAGAGAAAATAGTCTTTTATATTTTAAAGGAAGACCTGAGGTTCCAGTTTTATTTGTAACTATTTTTATCCCACTATCCACAGTGTATTTCCTAATCTTTAACCTTCACATAGCATGCTAACTAACTTTAAACGAATGAGTTCTAAACTCCAAACTTGATGGTATATTTCGGTTGAAGTGGGGTTCTGTGGAAATTTATGAACAGCTATACCTGGTTCACACGACAAGATTTTCAGACCGCACACACACCGAAAAATAATCAGGCTTATTCCTGTTCTGCTCCTGTGGTAAGTGGTGTCTCATCATGTCATGTGGCCACACAGAGCGATTTTACTTGTAATAGAGACAGTTCCCCCCCAAAAAAAACAGATGAGCAGAAGCGCTTGTGGACCTTCACTGAGAAGCATGCGTCCAGTCATCTGCTCCCCTGTTCACAGCAGAGCAGGGGAGAAGATGAGTGCATCGCTTCAGCCAGTGTGAACCAGGTATAAGAAGAAAAAGAAGTGTCCCGTCACCTCGCTTTCTGACCGACTACAACGCTGCACTGAGCTGGCTGCATGCTCGGTTCTCCTCGCAAAACATTACACAAGGACCGATATTGGGCCAAGACTATCCAACAGGATATCCCCGATTTGTAATCGAACGTCCTTCTGAGAGGACCCGATCGCTCCACACACGGCAAGATTATTGGTTAGGATTATCTAAAGAGCCGTCCCAATAATCGGGGGTTGTCAGAAGGGGAAAATCGGGGCAAAATCAGCATGAAAATTTTGTCGTGTGGCCCCGGCATTACTTTGCTCTTTGAATGACCTCAGTTTGGAATAAACAAAGTAGTGAAAAGGATCAAGACTAGTTCCTGCTGTTTCAAAATATTTACTATACAAATACTTGTTTATAAAGTTTCATATCTTTATTTCTACTTGGAAAATTATCATCAAAATCAATATATTCAGGATAAATACCATTGTAATGCAAAACCGACGATATAAAGATTTACAATATGACATTTGCTTCCGTGTAAAACCTTTGAAGATCTTTGGATTTTTTCCATCCATCAGTTTTAGTCTTGGCCTTGTTATAACTAGCTGTCGGTTCATCAAAACGTTTAGAATTAATCTGTTTCTCCAAACTGGTCAATTGAAGATCCTATCTACAACAGGTCAGACACTGAATGTTCATAACCTTTCCACAAAACCCACTTCAAAAGTTCAGAACCATCGCTTCATGACTCAACCCATTGAAGCCATTGAAAACAGTTTCAATATTTTATGAATCTCTACATTTTACTGATATCTGTCAGTTGAGATCATCCTCAGAAATTTTGTGAGATGTCAGAAGACATTGATTTAAAAAGGCTTAGTAAAGCTGTTCTCTATCCCTGTGCATTGATATTTATTCTTCCTGAGTGCTGTCTTTTTTTTTTCGTCTCTGCCATGTCAGTTTTTATGATAGATAGAATTCACCTGCTGGACGGCTCTTTCTATAATCCTTAAACATCCTTCTCTTTCAAAGAGCCAGAGACCATTTGAGCAGTAAGTGCTGTACAGTCCCGGTTAATGACATAAACCCATAGTCAAAGTGAACTGCTGTACTTAATCCTTCACTACATTTCAGGGTATGACAGCTATCATTGCTCTCAAAATTAAAAAGGGACCGTGCACTCTGCTCTCCTCACTGCTACTCTCTGCATTTATGCAAAGACAGCATGTTGCTGACTGTCTCCCTTTCTTTCATAATGCATTTGTTTCATTGTGCTACTTTTCAGCAGCAAGTTTCTGGAACCTTTGTTGTCGGTGTATCTGTCCAGTGGACAGTTTGTTGTTGTTGCTTTTATTTCTTTTAAAAGAATCGTTTTGATTTTTCTTTCTACTCTCACCACATGCTAATGCTATACAAATACTTTGTTTTATATTTCATTTAATTTCTTTTTTACTTTAACATTTATTTATTTAATTATTAAAAAAAACAACCTTACCACTCCCAAAACTGCTCAAGGTTCCTGCACCGATATTCCAAAAGTAATATAGAATAAAAATGAGCCACAAAACTATTTGTTAAAAATATAGTCATCATGAATTTTCATGAGCCGAAACAGATCGTACTGCTGATGGTGTTTTCTATTTGTACTCAGACGCTACAATTTCTGAGTTCTAAGTCAAAGGGAATTTCAGTTATTTATAGAGTATAAAAGTGTGTTTACACAACGCCAAGGAGGAAATACTCCTGAGATGACCTTAATGGTGCAAATGTTGCTGTCCATCTACATGGAAAGGTTTCTAATGTGGTTAAGATTCTTCCGAGTATTGATGTTACAGCAAATTTAACTTACCATCAAAATGCACAAGATTCAGAGAAATTACAAAAAACTAAGAGCAGCATATCAGACTCTACAACCCTCCATTAGTAGGTTAAAGTTCATGACTGGACAGTTAGAAAAACAAAGGAACAAATATGGCGTGTTATGGCGTGTTGTAGAAAAGAGCCTGAACACTTCTAGAACAAAGTCAAAAGTAATTTTTGTTTGACCGTAATGCACATTGCTACAGCAAAAACACCTTTTACCAACTGTGGTGGAGGGGCAAAGGGCTTGTTTTGCAACCATTGGATCAGGACACTCTGCAGTCATTCTATTTGTTTAATAAAGTACTATAGAGTCAAATGTGAGGCTATTTGTCTGATGGCTAAATCTTAGACAAAAAAATTGTTGCAACAAATCGATTCTTTCAATCCAATCAAAGTCCAGATCTGAACCAGTTGGAAAAACTGAAGGAACCATAATGAAGCTGTATATAAAAACAGAAAATCATAGAAAAACAGGACAAAAAATTTCCCACAAGACTGAGAAAGTCAGAGGGGAAAAAAAACTGCTTCAAGTTCTTGCTGCTGAAAGTGGTTCTGCAAACTGTTGGATCATGAAGTTGACTTAGTTTTTTCACACATATCTTTACTATTTTTGCTTCTGTTTAATAAATTATGATCTGATAAAATATCCCGTGTGCTTTTGTACACTTGAGGTTGGATTTGAATCAGTTTTGAACCCCAAAATAAACCCTAAACCCTAAAATAAAAAGGATTTTTCCATGACTGTACATGTACATTCTACGAGCCGCACACACACCTGCCTGGACAGAGAGCCAGAAAGGTTCAAATAAATCAAGCTGTAATTATACTTTCCTCTAAGCAGAGGACACAGAGGTAACATGTTTCCTTTTAAATACACCATTATTTAATCTATCCATCTCACAAACGACCACAATTACGTGCAGCTTAACCTTCTAAACCCGAACGTTGTTGCACCAGATTTGAGAAACAAACAGTTCTTAATAGAAAATCAGATTTTCGTCATCTGCTGTTTGTTACATTCTGTTTGTATATTAGATCCGGTGCAACAGTTCGTAACTGAGAACAAATGGACATCATTAGTATGTGATTATATTTGGACTGTTACCTTCAGCCCATGAGGCAGGCTAAATTTAGTCGCCAACTGTTTAACTGTGTTTGTTTGTTTTCATCTGACACATGACTGTGAGAGAATGAATAGAGTTCGTGCAAAATGGGAGAAAAAGGGAAAAGGAGGGGGAGGAAAGGATTAGAGACTGAGGGAAATAATTCAGAAACATGCACGGGAAACACCTCTATTTTTAGCTCCATCTCCTCTGAGAGCAAAGCAGCAGCAGAAGCTGAATGATCCTGGGTGAGGAGAGTGCGCAATGAAGGGGGGGAGTTTGTAGGAGTAAATAAATATATAAAAAAAACTGCATTATTTTTAGCTCTGCTGCAATCATACATTCATGAATCTATTTAAACTGTGTCGTTTCTTGCCTTCAGCGAATCTCATCCTTGCTTTTGTTGCTGCTTGTCATATTTGGGTATGTCACACAAAACCTCTTGGTGTGGTAAAACCCTATCTGTTGTGGCAGGTTAAGGATTCACGTGCGAAGCAAAAGAAAAAAGAGAAAAGTGTGTTTAGGCGATGTGGCTGTGTGTGTGTGTGCACGTTTATGAGAGTGACAGAGTTGGTGTGTTGTTATGCTGTGAAACATCCTGAAATGGCTCGCCTTTAGGGGGTTTGTCAAAGTATGAAGCAAAACGTGACTGTGTAGTCAGTGTTTCACGAGTGAATGGAAAAAGCGTGGTGGGGGGGGGCAAAGACAAGGCAGTGAAAGAGAACAGGTAAAAGAAGAATGGAAGGATAAAAAGAAGGACTCATTATGAGAGGGAGGAAAAAGAAAATCCTGAATGAAATGGAAAAGAAGGAAAAAGGTTGCACGCGAGGAACGGAGGCACTGAACTGTGAGGCTGAGTCCGTCACGTGCGGCGCTTTCAATTCATCAGCAGCACCATCGCAGCTAAATTTAGAGTGAATATAAATAGAAACCAGTCAGATATTTTTCTATGTACAGAACAAAATAACCACAGTATGCTACATCTGAGGCATTTTATTGACAAAAATCATGTAGTTTCAAAGTGAGATTCTTAACTTTCACACATATTTTAGAGTTTTTCTTCTGAACAAACTAACAGTGCTATGTTTTTGAAACAAATTGAACATAACTCTGCAGATAGAACACATTTTAGTTATTTTTAGACTTGCTCTTTGATTTCTGAACGTCAGTATGTCTGAGTTTGTCTCCTGGAGCTTTTTATAATAAAGTTTTTTAATAGCAATCTGAACAGTTGTTAGTGGTCGCAGATCCAGTATGACTGTAAACACACCAGAACTGCAGTAATCACATTAAAGTGCAGCAGCTGTGGGTCAAGCTGGCTTGTGACCAAGTGTTACAAGAATCCATGAGTGTGACTTTAAAATGACAAAGGTACTGGCTCAAGCTGCAGCTTTTAATACAGTTTATTCTTAAAGATCCCATATTATGCACTTTTCACACATTCTGAATAATTTCTTTCACATCTCAATGACATGTAAAAGCCATGCATTGTTCAAATTGGCCCTTATTGTAAGTGCACCTGTTGTTCCCAAACTCCTCTCATACCCCAGAGCTCCTTTTGCAGAGCTCTGTTTCAGGTAAGCAGGGCTGTTGGGCAATTAATGATAAACAAGTGTTGCAGTGCCAAATAGTGGACTTAAAATGTGACTAAAAATGTTATTGAAAGGTTAGTCGGGCATTTATACTCATGTATCTGTGTTGTTTTGCTGCACCTGATAGAGATACGGTTCTTCAAGCTTACCAGTTTGACCCAGAAAGAGATGTTCCTGAAGGAATGCAGGCTTTTCCTCTGCTGCAGGGTGTTTCTGGATGGTTAGAAAATATTCTGTCTAGATGTGTTACTTTGTTGCGGCATTACAGTTACTACCAAGTAGCTAACTCATGCTAATGGGTTAAAACTAATCTCATATGTAGTCTCACAAAGTTATGTAGTTTTATCATTTTTGCCCATGGCCATAGTTGGCGAAACAGTCAGTCCAGAAAAGATTGGCACACACCATCAGATTTTTACCAATTGTAGCAGGGACATTACTATCATAAATAAATTGTGTTTTGTGCTCTTCTGAGCAGCCAACAACAGCATTTTGAGTGGTGAGTTTCCTAATCTGAACCAGTGATCTCGAATCGGTAACAAAATTGCGAGTGTCCGAGAAGTTACTGCTGTACCTGGTGGGTGGAGACAGTGCTCTGAGGAGGTGTGAACATTAAAATGTTTCAGCCTGTGACGTAGGAAGCCGATTCAATTTTGAACGGCTCACTCCGAGACTGGAGGTAGGGGTTTCTGAATTTGTCCTATCTCTATTAAAACAGTATGGATGTGGTTTTTTCAACTTTGAATGCGTGTATATGCACCACAGACACACAATAACACTCTCAAATCTAATATGGACCCTTTAATCTCTGAACAAAATTAACAGAATAAAAATACTTTAAAGAATTTAAACATTAACCAAAGCTGATTGTCATCAGTTTCTTAGTAAATTTAAATGCAACTGTAAGCAGGTCCTGTTGCAGGCAATCTTCATAACTTTATCAATTTGACAATTTTTTAGTAACCAAATCCAGTGAAAGCAGTCTTTAGTCATAGGCTGAATTCTTATATCTGGAAACTGGGGTTGTCAAAATAATAGATACCTAGATATTAATCGATACCAAAACTGGCGTCTAAATGAGATAGTCTGTTCCCATGGTATTGATATTTTGCAGTCTAGCATAAAAGCAGCCTCCTTCAGAGTACACCAACACGCACAAGTGGAATTGTTCATGGATATTCCAGAATGCCTGTGTGAAAATGAAGTTTTTTTTTAGTTAATCCCACAATAAAAAGGGGTGTGGTGCAGACTGCAGACAAGACTTTTTTTTTTTTCAAATTGACATGATTTGACTCAGTATAATATAACAAATAGATTTTGTTTTATTTCTATTACCAGGCACAGGCTGATGCAGAGAAACCGTCAACCAAGCCATTCGCAATACAGCCAAGCTGTAAAATATCAGGATACAGGACTATTAAAGCAAATTTACAGAACAAGCCCAAAGTTGGCAGCTGTGGTGGTAATACAGATCAGTTTTAGTGTGCCCCTCATATAACTCATGTGAGAGATTAGCAGCTTCTGCCTTTAAACAAACATTGCTAATGCTGGTAGAGCTAAAAGAATGCTGACGGATCCCTTACTCTCACATATGGCTGAAGCTATTTGCTGTGATTTTGTTTTTGTTTTTTCCTCAAAGCTTTAATGTTTTCCTTCTGGGAATCTCATTTTTCTCAGTCAGGAATATAAAGCCTATAGTGAGAACTGCTGAGCACACAGTGGCAGTCTGTGTTTGTCTTGTTTATTTACTTCAGGCAAATTACTGATAAAAGCTGGACCAGTTTTCTCAATGAAGCAACATTTCAAAACTTTGCTTCATATTTTCCACAGAGACCTAAACTATGGATCAATACATAAAGAACTTATTACATTAAAGAACAAAAACTTACAAAAATCTATAGTAGTGAGGAGAATATACTAACTCAAACCCAGTGTTTACAAAATATACAAAAATTACAGCTACAGCCATGTTGGAGCTCACTGTGGCTTGAAAAGTCTAAAAGGAATTGGAGCCATTATTGCTTCACATTATGGTTGGAATGCAAATGTAGCCTATTTAAAATTATATTTTCACTTTATTATTATTTTTTAACCAGTAAGAACCCATTGTGATAAGCTGTTTTTGTCAACAAAGTCCTGGGGGATAGTGGAAGAAGCAGAAACAGAACTGGAGACCCTCTTCCTCTGGGCCTCAGCCACCCCAAAATCCAGGAGCCATTTCTGATCACTTTGTTCACATTTTTATACAAAATACAACTTAGCCAGATACATCCAAAAATAAATAGGTCACAAATGTGTGAAAGACTAACTATGATTGTAATACACAAAATAACTACAAAAGCGGGCGGCCATGGTCTTGTGAGGAGGGAGATTGCCCCTCATTCGGAAGACCTAGATTCGACCCCCGGTGCCAGCAGACTACGTGTCGAAGTATCCTTGGGCAAGATATTGAACTTGCCACTGCCCCAGGGCAGCCGTAGTTTAATTGGGAAGGAGGTTGTCCGCCAATCGGGAGACCGGAGCTCAATCCCGAGTACTGGCAGAGGCTACGTTCCGAAGTATCCTTGGGCAAAATACTGAACCCCGCAACTGCCCCCCGGGCATCTAAAAAATGGCTGCCCTCTGCTCTTCAGAGTTGAGGATGTGTTAAATGCAGAGCCTGAATTTCCCCAAGAGGGATCATTACAGTATAAATTATTATTATAAAACCAACAAAACTGATACTGTATAATCCCCTTGTGGAACTATTTTCCTCTGTTTGACGTCTCCCTGAGGAGCAGTGGGTTGCCATTTGTGCGATGCCTGAGGGGGCAATTTTGCAGTTGAGTATTTTGCCCGATACTTTGATACACACGTAATTACAAGTAACAACAAATGTGTAACCAAATTCAGTTACACAAACTCCTGCCTTTGGCTTCCTTGTCTTGGTTTTACATTTTTCCGATTCAGAAGAACAACAAATTGCATCAAGTCATTTCTAAAGACACTGATGTTGAATCAATCCAAAAGCTTTTTTGTCCATCTTAAGTCTTCCAGATAATAATCAAACTGCTCATGGCTTGGAAATGTTTAAAATGTGAGTTGCACATAGCAAGTTAATACACAGGCTTACCAGAGCTCCAGATCTGAGGCTTAAATGCATAAATGGCCCATGAGCCCTAGTGAGAAAAAAAAACAATGGGAGACTTAAACATTTAACTTGAGTTATGTGATCACTGTCAGACTGTCTCGTCAACGCCAGCTTTCTGTGCCAATCAAATACATGACAGTCTTTGTTCTTGTTGCTGATCTTTAAACCCTGGCTTAAGTTATAATTACATCTCAGACTTGGTCTTAGCACAAATGCTTTATTAAAAGTCTTGTTTTTTTTTTTTTTCCATGTCCTCAAACAACCACCAGAGTCAAGAAAAACTTCCCTCTGAACAGAGTTTTGACTCATTTTGAGGGGCCAACAACAGCATTAGTATATGAACAATGGACAGAACCACACAGAAAATTTGCAGTGGTCAAAATGTGTGAAGGCCATTGGCTTCCTTCACATAGAAAGTTTACCCTTACCGTGACGTTCAATTCAGTCAGACTGTAGGAGCACCATGGAAACTCAGCATACTTATGAATTTAAAATTTGATACCTCATATTGATCATGGTGGTGTCAGCATATTAGGGTCTGAGTAAAATGTAGTTATTGCAGCAGCAGCAAATGAATGGTGGGGCATCATGCACCAGCATACGCTGGTCATTGACCCCATGCATAGGTCGACAACCCATAATGTCATAGTGGCATACTAATGTGGCTTGATCTCTGGGCACACTGCTGCATTCTGATGTGGTCCAAGACAATCATATCAGCGTGGGGCCTGGAGTGGGGTATGATTTTAACCATACATGGTAGAATCTTTGAGAGAACTTGCTGCTGAAGAACAGAATGTGGTGAAGGTTCAGGAGGGCATCATGGTGCTCGTCCTCAATGTACATGATTCTAATGCTAACTGAGTCAATGATTTGACAAAACGTAGTGCAAAAAATTTGCTTTCAGCCTCTTTATCTTTTGTGAGTACAACAAATAAATTCTCAAGTAAAGAAGCTGTTTTTATACTGACACACCTTTACAGTTGGCTCTTTATTCTGAAAGAAAGAAACTATTAACCAGACTTTCTCACATATTTAGGTGATCTAAACTCATCTTTAGAAACAAGAGACAATTTCATGACTAACAAGATCAGTGTATTGTCCGTCTAATGGGCAGGGAGATAAACGATTCAGCAGCAAGCCAGGCACCTTTCAAATACATACGCCCCAGGGTATTTTTATTGAGCAACACAATCATACACAAAATGATATAAAAAAATGCAGTAAGCAAAATTAAAGAAAATGCAACAGGAAATTTTACACAAATCTTTCCATCAAAGATCTAAATGTCCAAAATGTTTAAGTAGATAAAAAAGTTACCATAGAATGCAAAAGTCAGTTTGATAGTAAATAATTTGTCAAAACATCAAAATAATATTCTAAGGTGTGTCACAAAGCATTACTTACAGAGATTGCTTCAAGGCATAAACAAAGAGGAGGATTGCAGCAGTTTATTTTGCAGACTGATCAGCAGATGTGTCTCTATTTTAGGAAAAAACCAACATGGCATACTTCTCATTCAAGGCCAAATACCATTTTAAAAACAAACAAAAAAAACATAAAACTCATCACAGAGGTTAAAGAGCAATTCAAAATAGTGTATTACTCTAAAACTCAACATGTACAACTAAGTGATGATAGAATACCAAGAGAGTTATTTTGCTTCAAAACCAGTTTAAAATTCATCCTTAAAAAAAATGCACAAATGATTGTAAACTGTTGCATCAAAGTGAAAACCCACCAGTGCTGTGGTATTGTCAGAATGAGCATACAGTAAGATGTAGAAGATTGAGAGGAAATCTTAGAAAATCCAGGACCTTCAATAGTTTTACGAAAAGCAATCACTGATGCTTTGAAAATAAAAATAGCCAGCTCAAAATGGATTACAGTAGGTTAGATCAGAAGAATCAGTACTTTTTCTTTTTCTTGACAATATTCAGCTGTCTAAAGAATGAGAAGATACTCAGAATAAAATTCTCACCTTGATCTTATAAAGCCTTTTATGTCATTTTCCATTTCTGGGAATTTGGTTGGTATAAGATAAAGTAGCAGAGATGCCGTACAATTTGCCTTGAGTTGAATTGACTGGATCAGGAGCATTAAACAAAAGTAAGACTGCATTCAGACCAAACCAGCGACACCGGATTAACCTGTTCTGTGAGTTAATCTACGGGAAAAGCTCAGAATCTGGTTAACTGACACTATTATATTAGGAATGGAAATACGTGCAACGGGACCAACCTTCCAATGACACTTAACAGAGACAGTGAAGGAGAGGATGAGACAAAGAATGAGCAACTAGAGGTGGTGTAATAAATCCATGCATGTGAGAATCACTGTTGAGGCTAATGCTTATTTATGTTTGTGCAACTATTGAATGTAGAAAAAACTGTGTAATTCTCAGGTTTATCAATGCATCTGTAGCAAAACAGAGAAACATCCTGATTTGTTAAAAAGTTAAACTCGTGCATAATCAGTGGATGTTCCAATAAAGACTGGGAATAATATTTTACAGGTAAGAAGCTGTTTCCACACAATCAGGTATTTTTATTAACTCATAAATATCAGAAAATATATCCAATTATACATATCTGGAGTAGTCTAGCTTACCAACTACAACTGAATTTGCTGCTTCAAAGACATTTCAAAATGTGGATGATTTAATTGTGTATAAACCTTGTGCAACCTTACACTGAGTGTTTCCCTGTTCCAAGATGGCGCCTGCATTAAGGCATCTACGTGTATATAAACCTATAAGTCTCCAAGTCATGCCAGTATGCTGTGTGGTGCATTCATGAGCAGGTGGGAACAAGTATGTTGTGGATGTCTATCAAAATTATTTACACATTACAGTACTGTGCAAAAGTTTTAAGCAGATACAAAAAATGCTAATCAGATATGTGCTGTGAACAACAGTTTCCTTCAGAACAGCGTTGGTCGATTTTCTAGGCTCCAGCTGTTCTGATGAAACAAACATGTAAATATTACTGTAGTTCTGCTTCAGCAGGATGTTATTAGTTAACTGAAAAGATGTAGAGTGAAATAATAATAGAGATTTATCCTTCATGCAGACCTGATCAATCAACCAACCAGTGATTGTATTGTTGAGAACATAAAGAGACAGAAAACCACAGAAGATTTGTAGATCTGTCTCTATAGTGACTGAGTTCCTTCACAAACTGGGTGCACGAGCATCTTGAAGACTTAAAGGTGGAATATGGAACATGAAGACCACAACAGAGCAAAGCCTTCAGCCATCGGGGTGCCAGGCTCGTTATCCCCCCCACGTGTGCTCCAATGCTGAGGTTGACACACTGATTCTGATAAATTAAGACTTACCTGTAGCTCGGTCATCGATTCAGTCCGTGGCAAAGTGCTCATTTAGCTGCCCTGGCTCCTCTCAAGCAAATCGAAACTTCCTGGAGTCCCCCCCAAGATCCTCTGTCCAGAAGACTGGGTTTCACTAAAAAGAGAACACTTGTTAGTAACCCAACAGGTTTGTCTAAATATGTATGAGCCTTTTTTCAGGATAGTCTGATGTTTCCAGCCAGGATCATAAAACAAGGTCTACAATGTGAAAGCAAAGGAATGCCAGACACGACTTTCAGAGATTATCAAGTCTGTCAAAGTTCACACTCAATCTATTACATGCAGGATTGTCGAATTAGTGCCATATTTAATAACAATAGTTGACAGCTGTGTTTAATGCGTGAGCTGCCCAAAGAGGTGCAGATATTTGCAACCATTTATGGAAATCTTAGAGCAATATACAAACCCCAGGAGTTAATTCTGTATGTGAGTTAATAGTCTTTCTCTCTCTATGCAGCCATTCAGGTCTGTTTATCAACTTCAGCTTTGACATTAAATGTATATTTCAGATCTTTTGAACTAAACTGTTCACTGTTCAAAAAGCTTCCTAATACAGGTGAGATATTATTAACAACTTCTCCATAGTAAACCATATATAGAGATCTGATCCCTTTGAGATTCCTTTAACTTCATTTAGTATGATTTTGTGCAGTTCAGTTAATTCTAGAATTAAGAATCATAATTAAAAGGTAGCCTTGTGATGGACTGGCGACCTGTCTCTCGCCCAAAGACCTGTGGTGATACATAGGTACCAGCTCCCTGCGATCCTGAACAGGAAGAAGTAGGTTCAGAAAATGGATGGATGGAATTAAAAGCTAAACAGTTTTATAAGAATGACAATGAGGAACATGTTAGAAATCAGTATGATGTGGAATCTTCAGTGGTCAGACACTTAAATTCACAGAAATGGTTCGTTTGACAGCTGATACTTTGGTCCTGTTATCTCAAAGGTTCATAATGAAAATAAAGTAAAAAAAAAAAGGGTTATACAAAGTATAAGGCCCAAGTGGATTTTAGTGAGTGATATAATAGGTAGTGATTTCATTCAACTATGTGTAGGTGACAAAGTGTGCAGTCAAGTACACTGTGCTCTGAGACTGTCACAGTGCATTCATTACAGTCATTACTGGAGGCTTGTAATACAGATGATTTCTAGGAGGGGACACTCATGAGTCTGCCTTCGCTTAAAGGGTTTTATGGCTTGGATCCATTTAACTCTGTACAATTTGCAACCTGAATAACTTGCCATGAATGCCACAAATTGTTAATTGCTGTAATCAGTTTAAACTTTTCTTTAAGTTTATTTTAAGTTTATTTATTTATAAAGCACCAGTTCATGACAAAGTCATTTCAAGGCACTTTACAGAAAAATCAACCAATTAATAATAAAACATTTCCTATCTAAGAGATGATCATCTAACAACAACACCAGCCATCCAAATAAAGGCAATTAATTCATGGATATACAGTGAACCATTGTCTGTACGAATGTAGAAGGTGAAGCCAAAACAAAATGAGTAAACACCTAAACCCAGAACAAACCAGCAGCTGGCTGCAGTATAAATGCCTCTGTGTAAGTGAATGGGACGTTTTTACAGATTAAAACATTTCAATTGAAAACATACATTTACCCCCAATGTTGACTTCTGTTGAGTCATGCAGTTCTTATCTTACTGTTGTTTGTTCAAATATGCATTTTTCTAAAGTTGTAATTAGGTTTTGATGTTTAAAAACACCATGCGGGTGAGCAGGCGGGACTTTCATTCCTACAGCTCAAACATGCAGACTCTGGCTCCAACAATGCATAAAAATGTCATGGCCTCACATTTATTCCATTTGTTTATCTTAATATAAAGGAAGTTGAATTGGCTTTATAGGACATTGCATTAGAACTCAGTGTGATCGTGCCTCCTTTGTAGCACTAAGGATTCTCACATCTTCGCTTAACAGCTGCATGGAAATCACCTCAGACTTGTGCAGTAAGTAGCATCTTCCACAAATGAGCATTTCAGTAAATAGGAATGTGTTAATAAGCTATTCATCTGAGAAACTCCTTGGTAAGATTCTCTTGTGAATAGTTATGCAGAGAAATGCTTACATACTTGTTTTGACGTTTCATTTTAAGTGAAATATTGTTAGGGAAAAATTAGTGTGTAGGAATAATGATGAAGAGGAATTAAAAAAAAACATTTGCTCAGTGCCTGCAGCAGATCAAGCATCAGACACACAACTCCTGCTCCTCATTGCGCTGCGTGATGTAGAACAAAAGCAATCATCTCCCTGTGATAACTTGCTTGTGGTTTTGAGCACCACTATGAGACAGGTGAGGACATATGCATTTACAAGCCAGGGATTCATATGAATGAGAACATCAGTGAATTGCTTGTTCAGAGAGAGCCTTTTAAAGGCTGTACATAATTGTCCTTTAATATTTTATTGATTCTTGGAATCTCTTCAAAGTTTACTTTCATTTTGGAATTTGATTTCATGGAACTTCAAGTTTGTTCTTCTAAAAGATGAAAGAAGCATTATTACCAATGAGGTAATGTTTTCACCAGGGTCTGTCTGTCTGTTAGCAAGATAACTCTAAATGTTCTGGATAGACTTTAATGAAATTTTCAGGGAAAGGTCAGAAATGGTCCACAGAAGAAGTGAATGAATTTTGGGGTGATCCAGATCACCGTCTGGATCCAGGAATGTTTTTAAAGAGGCCATTCCATTAAAAACGTTTTTTCTGATGTTTGTGTTGAATATTTTAGCTCCTTTTAACTCCTTCATAACGGGTGTGAAAACAGGTCAACAACTTCTCTTTCAGTTTTTATTTCTCAAACTACGCAGGTGACGATAAAACCCGAGTTCGAACGGCCTGTATCTGTTTCCTCACAACTCCTTTGTTCGTTAGTATTCGGCAGCTCCCGCAGTTGAAACCACGCCTAGCATGCTGCTGGCTAAAAGCTGTAGCATAAGATGTAACAAACAGGAAGAGACGACGTCTGATGTTGCCATGCGCAGCGGGGCAGGAAACAGTATACCTTGCTCTCATAGGCTAGTTTGTTAGCCAATCTGAGTCCAGCAAATTTGAATAATGAATATTAATGAGTTGCTGCCTGAAGCCTGACGAAACCAGCCGAATATTGATGCAGACAGATTGAAAGGTCTGTTAATCAGTGTTTCCTAACATTTTTTAGATATAAAATATTTCGTTTTCCAGGTTAATACTTAAGAAATAACCACAAAGTCATGAAATTTGTGTGAAATGGCCTCTTTAAGGATTCTTCATCATTATGAGAAAGACCACAATAAATGGTCCAAGTGCTTGGTAAAAAAAAATAAAATACAGGATGAGTTTCCAACAGGTTCTACATGATACCAAGGGTTGATCTGGATCAAGGACTGATCTGGATTGTTACAAAATTTTGGATCCTAGGATTCAGAAAAAAATAGAGAATCTTCTGATTTTTTTTATCACTGCAAGAATAAATGATGGTATAAACTTGCAACAAACACCAAAAGAAGGTCAAGACACTGTGGAATCAGAGATGTTCTAATGCGTTTGATGTTCCTTCAAAGGTTCTGGAGCTCAATCCAGAAGAAAACCACCATCACAGAAAAAGTGATTTTCATAAATAACTACTGAACTACTCATGATATCAATGTAAATCCAATTGCTAAAGGTGTTTTCATGCTCAGCATATCTAATGATGGAGATACAACAAAAGGTGAGACTGTTATTTATAGTGTAAATCACAATATAGGAGAACTGAGGTCTTTGGCAGAGGTCTGAGCTCTCGGAATACTTTTCTAGTTTTATTACTGTACCTTCTGAAGAGGTTTATTTCAACTTTAGCTGTTGCAGTGTGGTCACTATGTGGGTAAAATGTGTGCTGTCCTGATCTATGACCTGCCCTTTCATGTTGTTTTATCTCTAGGGTAGTCTATGCCTTGAACAGGGTTATGCAATGCTCCTTCATTGTTTCCTTTCACTGTCACTGCAGACTTTACCTTTCTCAAGGCATTAAAGGATGGGTCTATTGTTCAGTTCAAGTCTGTTTTCCCCAGGCTTGCCCTCGAGTCTATTCCATAAAAACATGGTTCAGGTGTGAGTGTGCATACAGTATGTGTCTTTCTGTTTACCATGTGACATACAGACCTCCAATTTTTACTGTCTGATAGGGTGCAGTGAGGTGTTTCTGCCTTGATTCACTGGTTTATTACAGGCAGTAATGACCAAGAGTTCTGTTAGTTTGGTACAAGCTGTATGTTATCCTGGGAATAGTATACAAGTTGCCAAGCAGACGTTGCATCTATTTGCTATAAAGACTTTGATGTTTGACACTGCTCAAGTCAAGTAAAGTCAAAATTACAAATGATAAAGCTTACTATACAAGTGGAACAGTTTGGTATGTTGACAAAGTTTATCTCAAACTCACATTTGGTGATATAGGTCATTCAAATAATGCTGCAGATGCCTAATGACTTGGAGAAAAACAGTTCAAGGGTCTCCTAATTACAGGCACAACTAATTATTAGACAACTTGACCTTCTGAAAACTTTGAACTTTGAAAGGTAAGAGGTTGACGACCCCTCCAGGCTTTTTGTAATCCACACAATGTTGAACACAGATCATAGCAAAAATTGAAAATCTCCTTCAGTGGGAAGGCAACTATAGTTGATTCTCTGAGTACCTGCCAAATGTTTTTTTTTTTTTGCTGGAATTTTCCATGTCCCAGTGTTAACTATACATAAGCAGCAGTTTTCCCTAAGATCTGTCCATGTATCTGTCTCATAATAACACTCGACCCTGAGCCCCACACTGAGTGACTCTGCTTTGGGATGCAGCTACAAGCTAAAAGATGTTAAGACAGTAAACCACTACACAATAATGGCGTTGCCACATTGGTATTAGGCCACCATGTTCAGTTTGGACTCAGATTCTCAACAATCAGGCTGGTGCATGTACATACCATGAATAAGTTGCCAGACTTTACCCAGGATCATAATTCTGTCTTCGTAATGATGAACCGTCACAAACACACTATAAACATTTTATGCATGCTCAAAATCACCATAGACTAATACTCTAACTCACATAACTGAAACAAAAATGAATTATCAGAAGCAGGTGCTGTGGGTAAATGCCACCTAATGCTCCCATATCATACTTTGTGATTGTTACCTTGTACAAAGTGGGTTATTTTGCACTAGTGGTGTGCAAAAGTTTTATTTCACACTCAAGCACTTACCAGATGTTGAATACAGACCTATACAAATACTCATATACACATTTAGATGAAACTAAGAGTCATTATCACACCTTCTGGTGATGGAATTAAGTTGCAATGAGACATTTTTCATTTCAGGACAAATTTTAACACTTTAAAATTGCTCAACACTCCTATTTCTTATGACACAGTGAAAAACGAGACAATTAAAATATGAATTCATGTGCATTATAGTGGCTTCTAAGGTTGGTATGAAGATGAGTCAATGCAAGTACAACAAAGGAGGTGGTGAGTATGAAGAGCCCTTTGCCTGAATCTTATTCATACGTGGATAAAAAAATCTGGAGAGCCGAATCTGCCAAAGTACATCGTTACGGAAGTATGAATTAACTTGGGGCCAGATGTGTGCTGCAACAAGTTCAATGCTTTGAATTAAATTAACTGAATCCTGAATAAGACAAACAACATGGGCACTAATGAGTTTTACAATAGACCTTATCTGACATGAACTTAATTCAGGTTGACAAATAAAGCTAATAAACATGCAAATAGTTTTAGTCTAACCATAGGGCTGTTTTTCATTATTCGTTTGAGGAACATGTTCAAGGTTTTAAAGTGTTTGTGACATGCTCAAGTCTCAATTAAAACATTTAGAAGCATTAAACTTTGTTTACCAAATCACGGTACCAATTTGTGTTAGTTGGATAAAGCAAGCAAGAATGTTTTAATGAACTTCAGGTGAGTTTCAATTTTGAAAGCTAATGAAACCAGAAGTGACAAAACGCAGGAGCACAGTTCTTTGTTCACATCTTACATGGATATTGAAAAGCCTTTATGAGCTTGTGTTTTCATTGATAAGATTATGAAAAGCTGTATAGCAGGTAGTTGTAGCAACGCTGCTTCCTTAATGTATTTACCTAAATTAAATCCAGAGAGTGATAGAATCACTCATGGAAAAATAAAAGCTTTCACAAGGACCAAACATAGGTGTTCTGATTCAGTGGGTTGGATTTTCATCCATAAAAAAAAAAAAAAATCTTGCAGCGCACCTAATATTCATTTGACTTAATCATAATAATTACACCCCATAAAAAGACAGATAATCAGGTAGAGAAGTAATCACAGTGCCACCAGTCACACGTGTGCATCCGCTAACGTCAGGATGACGTTAGTAACTCTAAGAGATTTCTCAGTGGATTTTGGTCTTGTTTCTGTCTCTCCTTCATGTGCTCTGTAACATTTGTTTGCATCCCGTTTTTGCTTTTCTTTTGGTAAATGCTCCTTGAAATTCTGCAGCAATAATCTGTAAACATGCATATTTAAGGTGTTATTACTGGAAATCTGAACCTCCGAGTTTATGTTGAAAAGTGTCCACAGAGCACAACTATAACATTGATTGATATGAAGTAATAAAATAATATAAAAAAACATGTCAGACGCACTTTAAGGGAGGCTTTTTTTCCTGGGCAGCAGAAATGGCAAGAAATTCAGTTGGATCATGATTTAACCGTTTACCTATTTGTGTGCGTGTGTGCGTGTGTGTGTGTGTGTGTGTGTGTGTGTGTGTGTGTGTGTGTGTGTGTGTGTGTGTGCGTGCATGTGAGAGAGTATATATAAATTACACACACACACACATACCTATGCATGTGGGTGAATGCATGGCCTAATTCATTTAATGCATTTATTTTGAACCCAGTCTGAGTCAGCTTGAATAGTCAGCATGAACAGATGTCTCCACAGTAAAATGCCCTGATGTAGGAAGCACAGGCAGCTGTACAGCAGCAGGTACTGTCTCCAATGGCACACAGCCAAGCTGTGCACACAAGACCAGCTGAAACAAAAAGCTACCTGAGCACTGTTATTATCACTACATGTCACCTTAGAATAATATGTTACTCTCGAGCAGCATGATCTGCATTTTGCCTTTAGTCAAATACAAATCCAGGAATCAGATCCAAGGTTGAGGGAAGTATATTTTAATTGGTACAATGTTTGCTTCGAGTCCAAGGACATATACTGCTCCTAACCAGGGGGCTCACCTGGGCAAATGTCACCAGATGAAGAACATGTATTGCTTCCATCCTCTGGGTACAAATTTATTGCAAAAGGTTGGAAAGAAAATGTAGTTTAGTAAAGGCAAAGTAATGCTTTTTGAAGAGGAAGCATTTAAGTCAGGTGGAGATATGCTGGTCATTCAGTCAGTACATAAAAATCCTAAGAGATTTTTGTCTCTTTATTTTTGAGGACATTTCACTTCTCATCCAAAAAGCTTCTTCAGTTCTGACCATGTGTTGGGAATTCCAACTTTATAAGTCATTGTTGGGACATTCACATGAATAGGGTCATCAAAGTCAAATAATCGCTGACTCACCCATCGCTCCTGTGAGACATTTGTGCCATCTGGTAGAGATAAGCTGATGCTGTAGGTACCAATGTCAAACTCAGCAGGCTTCTCTCTTTCATTAGTCACTGAATTGTGTAAAAGTTTATTTGTCCTTGGTTCATACAAAATACATATCAGTCAGACATGTTATTTATCTCCAAAACTACATGCAACACTCGCTACTATTTATCTATATCATGTTTGTTACAGTTTCCTCTGGTAAACATGCTTGTTTGGTTAATTGGTGACCCTAAATTGACCAGGGTGTGAGTGTGTGTGTGTGTGTGTGTGTGTGTGTGTGTGTGTGTGTGTGTGTGTGTGTGTGTGTGTGTGTGTGTGTGTGTGTGTGTGTGTGGTGGGGGGGGATTGTCATCTCTCTAACTGATCCTGTGATGGGCTGTAGACATATTGGGAACATACCACATTTATTCAGTGACTACTGGAGATGGTTACCTGGTTCTATTGACCTTGACAATAATTAAAAAGGTGCAGATGACTGATAAAACATTTTTCATTTAACAAAAAAAAAAAATGCGTTACAGTCCTACTCATAACTTTTCTTGCACTTTATAAAACATCACTGGAAAAGGATGGATTGCCTCCTCTGGTTTGAGGTGGAAGAATAACTTGGGGTCTTGTTCATGAGTGTGCATAGTGTTGCAGGAGTAGATTGATGTTTTTTTTTGTGTGTGATGGGAGTTCAGGTTTGGTTGATGCTCGCATGCGCACAAGAGATAGACAACGCAGCACAGGTGTGCAACTTGATATAGTTTCAGAGAAGTGTGTACGAAGCTGTGTGATAGCGAGCGGTCAGAAACTGTTTTTTTGGAGCCACAATATAATTGCAGAGTACTAATAAAGCTGAGTTCCTACAGCACCCGGTGTGTCCAGCTCTCTTTGCCTCTCCATCCATTTTTTTTATGCGGTATGCGTGCTGAAGTACGGGGATTAACGACGAAGAAACTAACTTCGGCCCTGGAGGAAGGTCTCTCCCCTGTGTCTCTCGACCACGGTCAGGAGACTGAAGCAGGAAACGTTAACAATAGAATGAGGTGGAAGATTTACAGGCAGCATCGGTGGAGAGATGGACGCCGCACTTATCTGTCTTGATGAAAAGACCTTAGAGCTGAAAGGTGAAGCTGCAACTTTTGGTCAATTGCTGGACTTGTTAGCAATGAGCTAACAAGTGGCAGGTTTTAAAATGTTCATTATAAAGAATGAAGATGGTGTAAAATCCTAAGGAAAGGAGTACTCAAGACATCCCAACTGTGATTAAAAACAGGTGTCCAGTTTGAAACATATGTAAGAGGACTTTCTTTTTCCACATTTGATAGCGGTAGATGATAGAAACTGTCAGCGGGCGTGTGATGTCAGCAGTAATTGACTCTGGTTTTATCAGACTTGTCAGTGGTTTCAAGGAAGAGTGGTGGTGAGTATTTGGCTTAGCATGAATGGACAATGAAACAAGGTGAGTGTTACTGGAATCACAACAGAGAAACATGTTTAGCAGTGATGTCAGACAAGGACAAAACAACAACACAGTCCAGAACATTCAGTGGTCAAAACACTGGCATCAATGATCCTTGCCAACAAATTCAATAGCAGAGTGAAGAGGAAAGCATTGATCAGTACCTAAAAACTACAGCTGCAAACTACTTCAATTCAAAAAGAGACAAAGAAGCTGTAAGACCTCAAACACCATCACTTCTATCAAACACCACAACTTAATCACAAATACCTTCAACCAAACTCCATTTGTTAAACTGTTTACTCACAGCAGGAGAAACACGCTCTTGTGGATCTGGACTTTTAGAGGGAAACAAAATATTCGACAGTTGCTTGTGCCACTGTTTAGAAAAAAGATCACTAAACCATCATCAGTTATTTAAGCTCATGACGTTTATCCTGCAAATTATCTTATTTTACATAAACAGTTAATGAAGTTGGCACAAACGGTGAAATAAAACAGAACTATTTGATTGTTTGTACATTTTATGAAATACTATACAGAACATATGGAACAAACTCTCAGGACTATAGAGTCTCATTCGAGGGAACTTTTACTACTTACTGCTCATTATCTCGAGTCTGTTTGTAGTACTGCTCAGGATTACACTTCAGTTGCTACAACAGGCTTTTAAATATGTTAGTAAAATATTCACTGTTTGTCAAGATGTTGCTGTTTTTTTTATAACTATGTCAAAGTTAAATTCAGCTCTAGTGTTTAAAATATTTACAGCTTATGCTAAGTATGTTTTCTCCTACTTTAAACAGACGGACATCATTACTGCAAAGGTAAGACGTCCCAGAAATGATGCAAATATCTTATTTTACCCATTTTGATTATGCATTTGATGTTAATTTACTTTTGATGAATTTCTCATAGTTTAATCATGAAAAAGATGCTGTTGTTTGTATTTAATTTTACTACTAATAATTAAATATCCTTTTTTCTTATTCAGAGACACATTGTTTGAGAACACAAACTTGCTAAAAGCCTTTGGCACCTAAGTGATCTTATACATTGCTGTGTAATACAGCCTTCGGGTTGCCTCCCATGTTTTCTTGATGGACAGCCCTGACACATCACTATGACAATCAAAAGCAAGTGATGGGAACATTCACTCTTGCACGCTGTCACTCTTTGTCTTTCCGTCCTTAAATTGAACAACTGAAACAAAGACAAGTGTTATTCAGTTCAGGCAATCATCCACAGGGTCCAGAAAGAGAGCGCGTCTGCAGTGCTGCTCAGAGTAATGTCAAGATCTTTAAAAGGTATGGGGAAGAATTACCACCACATCAGCATCAGTATGTGCTTAATAAGTCAGCATAAGTTATTTTACCTTGAACAAAAGGTTACAAATTCTGGTGCTGTGTGTAAGAGTTCAATACTGTTCGAAGGGGAGGGGGGGGGGGGGTTGTACCACATTTGATCGTACAAACTTGAATTATTCATTTGAAGCTCAATTATCACAACAGAAAATGTAGATTTACATTAGCGCACACCAGTTCGCTGGCGTGGCAGACTGGAACATTCTCTGCTAAATGAGCATCACTGCTGGCTGGATTTTATACATGATGGGGTCTAACTTCAGTTATGTGGAGATTTAGCTGTTGATAAAATAATGTAATTCAGTTTGTAAAAAATTCAAGACAAAGTCTATGCTATAGTGGAAAACTGGAAACAGCAACTTAATGTGGAAATTAAAACCACAACGAAGCCTGTGGCCCCCCATGACTGGACTTTAAGTCCAACCCTCTCCAAAGGAGTCAAACATTTAAATTTGTCTCATACTGTTGACCAATTGTTACTTAGATTATTTTTTATATGTTTCTATTGCTGCTGTATCACATGTTCAAATAATAATTTTACCATATGTTTCTCTTTAACTTGTTATTTGGTACTTTAAAATCACCATGATTGGACTTTCTACAAAATATCTCTAGACTTTTAAAACAGATATTTTAGTTTTCCTTTTGAAAAATCAAAGCAAACTAAGGCATCTCTTCCATCTTGATACAGTCATTGTTTTACCCTTCATTTGTTTGTATTCAGCTTATAAGGAATCAGAGTTTCTTGGAGTTTTTGGAAGTGGTCTTGATGAACAGGTAAAGTTGGTTGAGTTGTTTTCAGGCCCTGATTCTAATATATTTTACTCCAGTCCTTGAACCTGGTCTTCTTCAAATATTTTTTGAGCCATCTAAATCTGACTTAGAAATCATTAAAACAAGCTATTTGGTATTGAGTTAGTGGATGAACCATTGTGAATACATGAAACTTACAACCTTTTTAAGTGCTCTCTTTATGCTCTGCACAAATTGCTAGACAAATAATAAAAGACTATTTCTTTCAGTTAAATGTTAAGGATACTATTTTACATTAACCAATTGGCAATCAAAGATGTTGGCCAAAAAAGTGGTATATTTCAGCGCATTGAGAACTGTATCCTAAAAAAAATACAAAAGAGAGAGAAAACTGGACAAGTAGAGGACAAAATATATATTAATTTTAAAAACTATCTACAGCAGATGAGGAAAATCTGAAAGTCATGTCCTGAAGAAATTATGGAAAAAAAGAAAATCCTTCCAGGATCTGAAACAGGCCCAGAGAGATTTATCATTCTTAAGGGTAAAAAAATAGAATGAATCTTAAGTAATACTTTCATGCCCTACAGCACACGGAATCAAATCTCTGTTTATGATTGACAGCTTAACAGCTACACAGCACAGTAAAGAAAAACAAGCTGTGCTTATACTGATCCTTAAGTATCAATTCATAATTATTAACTTAGATATGAGCTGTTCAAAGCTAATTATTTAGGTTTGGCTGGTGTTTTAGATTAGAGGGATGGTGGTGAGTGTAAATATAAAAGACTGGCAGGTAGTTGAACCAGATGTGACCCTCACTCAGCTAACCCCCTGCTAGCCCTTTAAGAAATATGTGAAGTAGGCAAATTATCCTTAAGCAACATTAAAAGCTAATTTGTGCCATTGTGAAAAAGGAATAAATGGGACCTTCTGAAGTGGATTTCTGTTGAAGAGTTATGAACATTTGCAGTACCATTTCCTCTAAATAACTCTGAAAAGCCTTTGCTTGGAGAAATTTAGATTATTTCTGACCATAACAAATAGGTAAAAGTCAATGTGGGGTCAAAACCAAGTAGATTCCTTCCATCTTAAACTGCTCCTAATTATAGAAGTTAAAAACAACATGTTAGAAACCATACTGGGTAGGTTTTACATGTTTTATTTTGCACTGTAAATGTCACCCCAGTTCCAGTGTTCATCTTAAAATTTAGGAAGGATTTACTGGAAAAGCTATTAAATTGTGGCATATGGTGGAATTTCATTCTAGAACAATCCTCAATGTGATAAGTAGTGAGCTTAACTTATTTATGAGAATTTCTCCCAGAATCCTTAAACTCAGATCATCATGGCTGCTGTTTTCTGCAGGTAATAAACAGATAACAGAAACCCATTTTATAAAAACACTGTACTGTCCCTTTAACTTTTACATCCATGCAACACAATAGAATAATAAGATCTGTCCACTTCTGGTATCAGAAATGGTCTCACAGCTTGAAAGGTTCAACACTGCCAAGTGGCGAGAAAACCATGATGAGACAAAAAGCAGCATGTCAGTTTTAACAAATGGGAAATGAATGGCTGCTGGTATAAACTTCTGCAGTTAGCCATGTATAAAAGGTAAAGAACGGTAAGTCTGCAGGAACAGAGATACGTTCAGTCTGATAAAATATTTATCTTATGGATTTTTAGAGAAAGCATCTGCTTTGAGGATAATTTATCTGTTAAATCCTATCTGTTTGTTCAGGTTAGTGCCAGATGTTTGCATCTTCTTACAAGAAGTTGAACTACATTATGTCTTGAATCTAGGAAGTTCCTGTTTAAGTAAAGTGCCATTTCTCTGGGTTCGGTTCATTCTCGTTTTCTGATCTTGATTTTCAGAAACTCAGTTTTATTATTTAATGGCCTTGGAAGAAACAAGTGAAGATAGTCCCTATAATAACAATCTTTCAGTCAGATTTGAGGTTCATTTGATCTTTTCCGAGCAAATATGGACAAACATTTTTAGTGACAACAGTATATGAAATTCTTTAAAATACAACATGGACGTTACGCCAATCCTTTTTTAAGATAACATTATGCATTTTGTTCAGATTTTTTTTAGCACTTTTAAGGATTGATTGTGTTTGAAGTTGATCAGATGAATTCATAAGATATTCAGTTTGCTCTGCTGTAAAACATGTAGCATTAATGTGGACTTGAAGGAACCACAACAAAAAATGATTCAGACTTTTTAATGTTGTGAAATTCCCACACTTTTGACCAAGTTTACTCTTACTGCTGTATTATCTTGAGTCTACTGAGACATTGTGTAATCTCCACTGATGCTGTGTGCCATCTTTCAGAACACACTCTTCTAAGTTCAGCATTTGTTTAAAACAAGGCTGCTTGTATATTTTTAAAGGAAAAATGTGGCACACATGGACAAAAAAACCAGAAAATTTGCAAAAATCTTTTTCTTTTTCCTTGCTTCATTACATGCCCTTCAAAATACTCACTGACTGGTACTACGTGTCTCCAACAGAGAAATAAGCTTAAGTGGACGTCTGTGATTGGTGCAAAAGATTTATGGCAGCAGAGCGCACGCCATTCCTCAGTGGGATGCATTAGTGAGTGAGCAGAGGAATAAAGATGACTGGATTTAGGGTTCTGTTTGGGATCGGATTAGAAGCTAAAGCCCACGGTGACTGACGGCATAATAAGGCCCAAAGATTTTCCAATACTCTAATAACTATCAGACTTTCACTGTCATTAGTGCATATGCATATTTTCAATATCTCTGACATTCAAACTTGGGTAAGTAAATTATGTTTTCAATACATATTATATTTATTTGACATTTCTTCCTCAATGACAAACCTTTTTAGAAATGTCATCACCTCATAAACATTGTATTTCCCCAACAAATCCATCAGTTTTGGGAGGTTTTATCCTTTTGTCACTCTTATCACCATGCCCTTGGCTTTCATTTCTCAGGGACTTTGATGGATGCTGTGATGGAAGATGATTGACAGGCTGAGCTGATTTCCACACACTAATCCTGACATCACTGCTCAGATGATTTAATTTCACATTAGATCAGATCAAAACAGCCTGATTAAAAGATAAAGACCAAAAGACACATTAGTTTGAACTATATGAAATAGTTTAAAATGTCGGTATCATTTTTAGCTCAAAAATGGGATTTAACTTTGATTCATTGTAAGATTTTAACAAAAAATAGAATCAAAAATAGCTTTTGCAAAATTGGATTCAAATTATCAAGAGTTTGCCAGATGAGAGTCTATGAAAAGAGGTTGTGATTGTCCCTTCATGTCATGCTGAGGGGAGTGATGAAGACCCAACAGCTGTAAGGAAGAAAGAGAATCATGAAACAAAATCAAAACCTTGATCATGAAGAAAAGGCCAATATGGAAGCAAAAAAAAAACTAAACTAAATAAACAAGACAGGGACATGAAGGAACACAATGAGTGGACAACAGGAGCGACAGCGGGATCTGACAACCTGAAGAAACTCAGGAGTATATAGAACATAGAGGGATGTTACGACCCAGCTCGTTTGGGTAAGTAACAATAAGAGAAAACCCTGATGGTAAACGGTTTCAAAAGGTAACAATTTAATGATGAAAACAGTTACAACATAAAATATGGATCTTAATTAGGGTCGCCTCTATGTATGAGTTGAACTTGCACAGCAACAGAAGTCAATATGCAGAGAACGACAAACAAACATCAACAAATGACAGTTGAAACACATTGACGAGCATGCATCTGAGCTACTGAGGTGAACACAGTGAGTGGGGTAGGTGAGGAAGATGGGATTGGTTAGAAAATGGGGCAGGCAGGAGAGGCTGACTCTGAAACAGTAGAAAAGTTATTAAACTACAAAGTTCTGGTAAAGGAAGGGATTTAAAGTAACAATGACAACCAGGTAGTTGCTAAATTTGTCAACATTCGGTGGCGAGTCAAAAGATTTATTTACATAAAAATGTGAACGAATGTTACATGTGACAAGGGCTGCAGACATTCACTTTCTTCTGTGAAAAGACAAACATCTATATTTGCTCAAAACCACCAAAGTTTACAAATACCAAAGTTTTACCTCTCTAAAAACCTATTGGAACTACTCATGTACATTCTTGCTCTTGCATCCCTGATCATTAGGTCGCTTTTCTTGCCATCTTGCGCTCTGTCTCTCTGCTTTTATCTCCTTGACTTATCACATGACTATTCTGTACTATAAATAGCATTCCTTCAAAATCATCTTCTCACCGAGGGATAAGGAGCATTAAACCTAAATAACCACGCCTGTGCCTGACAGGCAAAAGGCCAGGATTTCACCTCTAAGTCTTGACGCTAATCAAGGTGACAATACTTACAAAAAAAAAACACACACAGATACTCGCAGCGGCTCTGTCATCTCTGACATTTCCCATTTTCCATCTTGTTATCTGCTGCCTTTTGTTGACATTACCAAAGCCTCACGTGCAGAGCCAGAAACAGTCGAAGGAGGATCTAAAAATAGCTGGATCACACAGCTGAGCGCACCCAATACGAGCGAGCACGTTTTTAATATATCCTCATTTAATATGCATGAGATTAGGTGTTCTAGACTTCACATTTTTTGAGGAGTGACAAGCATTGTTTTGAAATTCATCCTCTTTGTGCACCCACATCCTTAATGTATTATGGGTTCAGGAAAATATGAATGAATTGACTGAGTGACATGTGATCTGGACTGAAGCAAATAAAGCAGATACTGTTATGCTAGTTATTTGACAAATTCCTCATTCATATATACAAGCATGCACTTTTTAACTTCGCTCTTTATTTTTGACTAAAAATACAATTCAGCAGTTATCCCGAGGTGAAACGTCTGTCTCTGCAGCTGGTTGGATTTTGGCTATTAAATGTTTTCATTTAGATTTGAGAGATTTGTCATGTGAAAGGGTGCAAGTTCACCCTACAGGGTGTTTGCACGCATTACTTTCTCAGTGCAAATCTGTTTGCTCTATGAAGGGTCTTTTTTGAAAATGCTGCTGCTGTGAAGCTTTTTCTATTGGAACAGTTCTCAAAATCCTCTAATGATCTGTGCAGGTGCCATTAATTTAAATATGGGTCATCGCTCATGAACCCCCACAGACTGAGAAGCATATGCCACAACTGATGCTCACAAATCTAGCCAAAAGTCATCCATGAATTTCACAGGTGGGGCGTGGGAGAAGAAATTGTCTGTAGAGGATGCTCATCAGTTTTATTGTAATGGCTCTTCAAAAAAAAATTAAAAAGCCAGATCTTTCATAAAGTAGTACCAACTGCTGCCATGCCGCTAAAATCCCCTTTTGCTGAATTGGTTCCTGTGACAGCTTCAATAATCTGAGGGGACAGGTGTTGCCATGACAACAGTTTGCCCTGAGCTGAGCTGTGGAAGCTTACAAACAAATGATTACATGAGTAATAGAAAAATGTCTGAACCAAATATGTCAGTAAATAGCAAACAATGTGAAGACAGAAAAGGAATTAAAAACTTCTAATGAAACTCTGAGCAGCACAAAGTGGACACTACATTATGTGCATAGGCTGACCTAGAATCTAACAGGAATTCATTTAGAACTGAAATGAACAAAGAAGAAAATTATAGTGAAAAATTACTTTAGCCTAATGTTTTACAAGCTGCTAAATCTGTGAATAAATCAACCCGTTACAGTGACATGTTCATCTGTTTTCTACATCCACAACAGCAGCTGCTGCCTGTCTCTAGAGGTCATTGAGTGAGAACCAGAAGACACCCTGGACGGGTCACTAGTCCATCTCAAATAGACACAAAGAGATGAACAACACTCACATTTACAGTTAGGTTAAATTTACAATCACCAATTAAATCGTGCATGTTTGTCTTTAGTCTGTGGAAGGAAAGTCCTTTGAGAAAACTTCCAGATGCCCAAGGAGAACATGCCCACTGCACAAGGCTGCAGTTGGGAGGTGAACTCAGCACATTCTTAATACAACAGTTCTAAAGACTAGGCCACCTAACCACCATCATAATGTATGTCCCCTTCAGGAAAAAGTTTAAGAATATAAGATTTGAGAATCTGATCAAATGTGACTTGAAACAATTAACAGTTGATCTTATACAAATTATTATTGTTTGTTTACTGTGCAATAGTTGTATTACCTCTATCCCCTTGTTGTAAGTCTAACATAGCTTGATATGTATGGTGGCCCTGAAGTGCAACCGTAATATAAACATGTATGCTAGAGCAGATTCAATAAATTCAAATCACATTAAATGTTTTTTTCACCACAGGTTAATGGTTAAATTCCCCACCGCAGGTCACTCAGTGCCCACTGTCCTGCCTGTTTTACATGTTTCCATGTCCCAGCACACCTAATTCAAATGCTTTACTTATTCAGCTTGTCATCAAGTTTTGCAGAAGCCTCTTAATGAGTTCTTTATTTAAATTAGGTGTTAAATAAGACTAGTAATCAAAACTAACAAATTAAAAATGACCTTTTCACAAACACAGAACACTTTTATGACACCTGGTGCTACAGTGCAAAATTAACAGCTGTCACTCATCAAATGCTGTAGTTCTGTCTGCAGCGCTCTAAACAGACTTAGTAAACTTCATGTTGGTCTGCCAGTTAAACGTTGACACACAGTGACACAAGAAGAAATAAATGTGTGACTGACGTACTTCCTTGTGTTTCGTCTCTACATTCATTTCATTCTCCAAACTTTGCGTCGGGGTTCCACGCAGTCCTCGGTTCCTATTTGCCTCCTTTTGCTTTGTTTCTTTGGTGGAGTTGAGAGCAGCTGAAGTTCTCTGTGCTGGTTAATGATTTGTGCACTGCTCCTCTAGGTCTCAAGGAGCCACACCTGCAGCTAATTAGCAATTACCCTCCTCCACTAAGCTGAGCTAAAGCCACACTCCTGTGTAAGATCAGATTGTTTGGACTTAAAGTAAATAAAAGAGTTAGTGATAATTTGTCTGTTTATACTGGTAAACATTTAGCTATTCTTATTGCTTTAAATTGGGTAGAGGATAGGGAAATAGGAAAATTTTTAATAGTATCAGATTCTAGTAGTGCAATATTGAGTATTAAAAATATGAAGTCAGACTCTAGACAGGACATCATTTTAGAAATTCAACAGTCCTTATATAGATTATATTATTCCAGAAAATAAATAGTGTTTTTGGGTACCTTCTCACATTGGGGTAGTGGGGAATGAATGTGCAGACAAGTATGCAAAGAAAGGAGCATGTAAAACATATAAAGATTTTCCATGTAAAATCAGTAAGTTGGAAAAAATAATAAAAAATGTCAAGAAAGTTGGGATGGGGAAATTAAAGTACGGTTTTACTATAGTTTAAAAAAGAAGGTGGGGGAAACAAGATTTTGGAAAGTTAAAAGTCTGGAAATTGTAGCTATTGTGGAGAGTATGAAACATTAGAACATGTTATTATTCATTGTGAGAAGTACAGAAGGCAGAGAAGAGTATTGAAAGCTAGGGTTTTAGAGCGAAGGATTCAGTTTTTAGTTAAGGAAATATTAGTAGGTATAGAAATAGAGGTTGTTTTTAAGGCTTTAATAGCATTCTTAAGATCCACAGGATTATATTTTAGGATTTAAGGACAAGACTGCTGTGGCCTTCCCGGCCCACACTCCATCCCAGAAGGTGGCGGTAATGCACACCAAAAGTTGCTTGCCAGCCGCCATAAAAAATTAAAAAGAAGAAGATAAGATCAGATTGTTGGGCACTTTTATCTATGTGTTTATTGAATTTTTAACCTGTCCTGTTCTGGATGTTTAGGTAGATAGAATGTGTCTGAGTAACTTGTTATGTCAGATCAGACTTACCATATTAAACTTATATACACTCCTCCTGCTGCAAAGTGGATTATATTTTAAAGAACAGATTGAGCGAGTGACAGAGGAAAAAAATAAAGATAAGGGGGGTAAAGCAAACAAGATATAACAAAGTGTTATTGTTAACAAAAGGTGTGTTACCTAAAATTAATTGTAGTTTAAAAACCACCCTGATAGCAACAACTCCTGCCTACATGGGATAATGTGTGCAGAAGCCCAGTCACCCAGTCGCTTCAAGCAGATGGATACTAATCTGCAAACCCAGAAGGAGGACTATAGCCCGATGAAGAGGAAGATCCCCCTGCGAAAAGAAAAACACATGGATTGACTCAAAGCAAGTAGTTCCCAAGTCCAGAAAGGTGACGAACTGAAAATACCTGCATCTTTGCAGAGAAAGTGGGGGCTGTCCATTGGCCAGGTCACCCAGGGATCCATCCTCAGCAGCCAACTCAGGGCCACCAAATGCCAAAGAGGGCACAGCCAACCCACCACCCTCTGGAGAACAAGGTGTTTATAGTTACATCAACCTCTCTACAAGATAATCATCTCACCTGCCCACTCTCCACCACCACCTCTCTTCACCTCCTCTTGGGACTCATAGATCCTATGCCTTCCTTACGCCTAGAAACTTAACAAACTCCCATTAGCTACATTTAAAATAGAAACTTATCACAGAATAATTCTCACATGCTGTAGACTAGTACTACCCCTCTCACCTCCCCATGCCTGAGTAACTGTGCCTTTGGATGTGTTAGAATTGTATCAGATTAGTTCCTACGTTTTATTCTCCTCCATGGTAACAGTAATGATTTGTCTAATTTAGATTTTCTTTTCCTTTTTGTTGTGGAATATGTTTGTTTGGCTTCTCTTCATAGACTGCACTGCCATAAAAATTTCAGTCATCTTCATGTGAAACTATTTTTAGCAGTCCAAAACCAAAAAAAGCTACAATTCCTCGGGTAGCTCATGCAAGTTTAATTTGGGTTTCTAAAAGCAGCTCTCACGTTTGTGCCTGTGATAGAGGAGCATCAAAGCATGGAGGTATTCTAAGTCCTTCTCTTGTGAACACTGGCTTATTTTTTCACAGAGCTGTCTCATCCAGAAACAGTTCAAATTAGCATCTCTGCCCACAGGGTAGTAGCAGGAAAACACTGAACTGTCTGTAACGTGGGAGCCAGGAGCTGGCTGACAAAGCCCAGAGGGCCACAGCAGCCCTCACTGCCTTTGGTTAGAGGTTTTAGAGAGTGAGTAGGAGAGACAGAGTGGGTTAGCAGCTTTTTAATCTCCATAAAGAAAGAACTGAAGCAGGACACTCTCCTAAACAGTTCTGCAGGGTGGCAGTAGCAATTAAAGAAGAGCAGAGTTGAGTCAGTAACTTAATGTCAGAAAAAGCTCACCTCAGTCCTCTGTCAGCCATTCAAACCCACACATTTGCCCCCAGGCATGTCTCAAAGAAAGTGTTGGTACTGCATGAGAAAAAGCAACAGTACTTGATGTGATTGATACAATCAACGTGTGTGTATGCGTGTGTGTGTATCTTTGTGTAAATTTGCATTGCATCATCATTAATGCAAATTAATTATTCCAGGGATTGAATGTCAGTAAAATTCCTGAATATATCAACTAAAGGTTTCTTTTGTTGTTGTTGTTGTTGTTGTTCTTTTTTTCATTTTAGATATAGTGAATCACCAGTTAACACAAACGTTCACATGTTTTCTGACATGAAAACCCATCAGAGCATAAGGAAAACATGCAAACCCAACACAGAAAACCATTCTGTTTTTACTACTGGAACTTTAAAAACTTACTTTTGGTTTATTAATTACAGAAACAATAAAGAATTAAAAGATAACATGGTTGATAGCATCTTTTTAGACACAGTAGCAACACTGATTCATACACTCCAGCCTGGTAAGTGGAGGTAATACACCCAAAGTCTGTTTGCCAGCTGCAGAGAAGATGCACATTGCCTAATTTGTTGGACAGAAAGGAGTAATAGATCTTTCTCTCTCAGGCTATTTTCACATCAATCTAAATATTGAACTCATCTCTTATTAGTCATAAATCAGGAGATGTGTCACCTCCAACCAATAAGAATTGATAACTACCAGCATTGCTATGATGCCCCTAACAACAATGCATAGTTCACGAACTAAAAATATAAAAAGGAACTTTAAAAACTGTTGTCTAAGGTTGTAACGTGGGAAGGAGAATGTCTTTGAGGTGGTCTGCTTGGTTTGACACCATATTTGATCACAGAGGGATTTGTGATGCTTTGAAATAACTTCAGGCTTTCTTCATGTTTTTAGGAACCTTATTTAGAAAAATGGGTTAATCTGAGTCTGGAATCATCGTGCGAAAAGAATTGTGATGGACTTTAGACCACTGTCTGTCTTACTGGATGAGGTTTTGGTAATAGTGTAATTAAAATTGAATTAATATCAATTGATTAAAAACACTGATTTATGTTTTAATTGCTTCCCACCATTACTTTATGTGTATTTCCTGGTGTTTTGAGGAGCATCTCACTCCTTCTCTATTGTACTCTTCCCTGAGTTAAAAGCGCCTTAATCAGTGAGACTTACTCCACTGCAGAAAGTCACCCTTAAGTGACAGCTGTCCCACTCAGAGGTTCTTCTAACCCACAGGGATACAGTAAGATGATATAATTACAAAGGACATGAAGTCTCTATCAGTCCAGCAGTCGTAACCGGTGTTAGAGTTCTGTGTTTTCATACAGACCTATTTTGAAGCTTGAACAGTTAATCTCACCTTTTGTAGATCTCTGAATTACCTGTTTAGCAAAACAATGATTAGTTCTGACCAAAATTGATAAGTCCGTCCGTCCGTCCGTCCGTCCGTCCGTCCTTCCGTCCGTCAGTCCGTCTGTCCGTCCGTCCCTCCCTCCCTCCATCCATCCATCCATCCATCCATCCATCCATCCATCCATCCATCCATCCATCCTCAGGGTCATGGGGAGCTGGTGTCTACACAGGAAACCATTCACTTATACTGGAAGTCAAAGTCCCCAGAGAAAATCCATGAAGAAAAGTTCCAGCCCAGTTTTGAACACAAGGCAAGGCAACAGAGCTACGTATGATATTTATAAAAAACGCATTGGTTATTTGCAGTTGAAATTAACAGTGCTGCTAGCAGTAGCACTTCCAGCAGGAATAATGTAGGTCTGTAGAAAAAAACAAAAAAACAAATGTGAAATTGATGGCCCTAAAATTAGCATTTTGAGACTATACTTGTTTTGTGATGGTAGAAATCCACGGCCCTACTTTGGATACGTTAGCTCATCATTCCGGTCAGAACTGATCTTTATTTTTTCAAACTGAGGTCGCTTAAAGAGACACAATAGGTGAGATATTAACTGTTCATAACTTTTCCACAGCAATCCAAGATATCGCAACTGTTTATTCAAGGTACATTCTTGAGAAAAATGCTGGAGCTTATTTATGAAATGTATGTTCCTCAAATACACAAAAGGTATTTGGAAAAAAAATCTAAATATTTTGTCTTTAAAGCATACCAAAAGCGGTCTAACAAACATTTATTACCTGTGTAACTAACTTCAACCAAAATAACAAAAAAAGATTACTCAGACTAAAATGTCCATCCTTCAGTTTATGTTCACACAAATAAAATAGATCTTTGTTTTGCCAGCTAAATGCCAGCTTTTTCACAACATTCACTACCTTCATTAACCTCGAGAGAATTTTTGAAATTCATAGCAAGATTTTCCAGTTGTCAAGGTTTTCTGATAGCTGTGATTCCTCCTCACTTGTATCCACCCGTTTCTATTTTTGGCTACATTCTGCGTTGTTCAGCAGCACAACCTTTCCTTCCACAGGCTTGTTACTTAGAGCTGGTGGGATCTGAGCACATGTGTCCCTGTTTGTTACCAATGTATTTTCAGGAAGGTTAATGCTTGCTGACATCACATAAATGTCCTCTCATCCAACTGAGAATATGCCAACCATGCAGCAAGCGAGCCAGCTGCGCACACACACACAAACGTCAGTCTGTCCTCATCTCTCATACATGCTGATCTTTCTGCTTTTAATACACTGTAATCTCATCTTGCTTGATCTTTAGTGGGAAATAACCAGGCTTACCTGCCTGATTACTCTAAGAAGATGTTTGCATTTCAGCAGGGTGACTGAAGCATGTATCAGGTATTGTGTATTGAGACTAGAAAACAGTATTTTTACGTAGAAATATAACTTTCGAGTTAAAATTTGCCACCTGTAAACATGCTCATCTCCATATCTGTTGCAGCAAGGATTATCAGCGTTGTTTCAAAAGTTGTTTAAAGCACTTCATGGCTGCCGAGGAAGCTGAATGAATTCGATTTACATGATTGAACCTCTCCTGACTCTGAAACTGGGGGGAAAAAATAATCAGCAAATGACCCCAAAATAAATAAATAAATCAAACTTGTGAAGCTAGATAAGATGAACGTGTAAGTTCTTATGTCTGTGTTAAATGTTCAGTCTAAAATCTAAAGTCACATCAAACTTTTGGAACTCGGGTGGAGGGATAAATCAATAAAAAATAAATTTACAATATTCTTCTGATATAACTTCAAAATGAAAAAAAAATCATAATGATAAAGGATGAATGAAGATTTATTATATTAAAGGAGGTAGAAGTCTTAAATAATCAGCTTCAGAGGGTTTTGAAGCTCAAAAACCCGTTGTTGTTTTTTTTTTTTTTCCAAAATGTCACAAAAAAGCAAGAAGATAGGACTGAAATCAAGCCAGCTGGACACACTGAGGACAGTGATTGTCCTTCAATGATGTGATAAAACAAAGAAGTTTCTCAGCATAGTGAATAGGGCCTAATTTAACTGACTTAATAAGCTGCAAATAAAGATATCCCTGTGTAATTCTGACCTATTATAGATAACATATAAATATGTTACTTGGAACCACAATTTCTTTTTCGTAGCTACAATATTTCAGTGATACGTAAGTTTAAAAGTGCGTTTTTTGACCACTGGCTGCAACACATGACTTTTTGAGTTGTTGTTCTGTCACAACAAATCAAACGTTGCTCGTAGTGAATGAGGAAGTTGTCATCAACAGCACTGTAGACACAATCCAACACCACAGCTTCTACTTGTTTACCTTCTCTAGTGCCTTCAAAACTCTGCAGTTTGAACTGCTCAGGAACAAACCGGTGGGCATGCAGATGGATGCTTCCCCAGTCTCATGAAACAACAACCACCTGACAGGAAGCCCACAGTTAGTGAGATTAAAGAGCTGCATATAAGCATCTGATTAGCTACATTGGCACCTCCTAGGAGACTGTGTTGTCTCCCTTCCTCTTTGCCACCCACGCAAGTGACTTTCAGTAGTCGTGCCACCAGAGGAAGTTCTCTGATTAAATACAATAGTTAAAGTGTGTGCAGAATGAACGGGAGGATGAGTACAGAGATCTGATCAGCTGCTTTGCTAGATGGGGTGAACAGAATCACCTGCAAGTAAACATATTTAAAGCAAAGCAGAAGCAGGAACCAGATCCCACGTTCTACAGTACTCACCCGTGGGACAGCTGGACAAATACTGACAGCCTACAAACACCTGGGTGTAGAACTGAAGGATAAACTGAAACAGTTCACCAAGACGCAGGCAGTTTACAAAAACAGTCTTTGTTTCCTGCAAAGGATCTATGTCCAACTCATGCAACAAGATGAGCAAAGGTAAGAACTTTGTGCATTTCTTGGTGGTAACGATGTGTGTGCTTTTCTTCCTACTGGATTTGCAAGAGATCAGCTCAAAATACTATACCAGATGTCCCCTCCCTTTTTCAGATGCTTTGTATGGGAGCGGTTCCAGATCTGTGTGTAGACTTGACACAGGGCAGGGCTACACATGGATTTGGCTCTTGCCAGGTTAGTAAATAACCTGCCATCTCCTGCAACATCTACAAATGTTGCTAGTGTAAACTCAATTACTAAATTTCCTTAACTTTTCACACCCTCTCTGTTCTTGTGTTGGCTACAACAACTCCCTGAGACATTCTTCAGAGAAATTCAGATTTTGAAACGAGTGAACAAATGTCAAAGAACTTTACCCAAGTGAAGCTGTTTACTTTTAATTTTACTGTTAGAGATTCAACTTTTTTCTGATTTGAACATTCTGTTTGAGTTTCACCAAGAAGCTGTTCCATGATAATCTCAGCAGAAGGGAATGTTTAAGAAGCCTATAATGGATTTCTATGAAACGCTTTAAAGATTTCAGAACTTATACCATGTTTTTCTTTCTTACTAATGGTTCAGAACTTAATATTTCTTTGGATAATTCAGAGTTTTATTAAAAATAGATGACATACTTGCCTAACATTAGTTCTGTATCTTCCTATTGATACATCAATGTTGGGAAATACTGTAGTTTAGAAATTGTGATCACTATAAAAGCAAGTTTTCTCACAATATGGTTCAAATTATTTTTATGTAATCATTTATTTATTTTTAAGTTGGTGCAAAGAACAGTCTTACAACATGATAATTGGAATAAAAACACATTCACTGGCAGAGCAACAAGGGTTTTTATTTAAGAGAGACACCAAAAAGTTGCCATTGTAGTAATTTGTGTTTTCATGAGTTTATTGATAGTTTTGCTTTTTTTTTTTGTTACAGCTTGAATTTGACAGTGCTATAAATTATTGGTTTAAAATTAACGTTGTGGTTTTTAGTCAGTTCTTTTATCTGGGGCATTTTTGTGTGGAGTTTGCATGAATGTGTGTCTTCTTTGGATGCTGTAGTTTTTCTCCCACAGTTCAAAGTCAGTTTTCTGTCTTTCTGATCCCTGTGACAGAGTGGCAATCTTTCCAGGGGGCACCTGACTTAGACCTGTTGATTGCTGGGAGACAGTCCAACACTGTATCTGCAACCCTGACAGAACACAGAAAAGATGTGAATTAGGGAAATTAGACTTAGGGATAATAAAATTGCATTTCTACTCCCTGAGACCTCAGATGGAATAAAATAATTATTGTGTATTTATATAATGCATCTGTTCCTTAGGCTATGTACAAAAACAACTGTTTGAATGTGTGTACATGTTCAAACTTGATTCAACTTTTATAAGAATACCTGAATATACTGTATATTGTCCAATGCAACATCTCTGTGAGTCGGCAGAGTCTGTTTATTGGGACCGATACAGCAGTGACAAAGAACACAGCCAAAAAGAAAATTAAAGATACACAAAAGCTCAGCAGACTGACCTTCTAAGTGTCAGTGAAGCAGGAAGTGAAGTAGGAATGACCATTAGGTAGAAAAGAGGGTATCTGTTTATTACTGGGACGAGACACGTCTCCTGTACTGCACAGCGTCAGTAGAAAAGTCTTGTGTCAGCAAAATAAACAAGCAGGTTAAATGTGAATCACTTTCATTTCATTTTGCATGATATCATACTGACATGGATACATTTGTTGGTACACTAACAGCTTATTGAGGCAAAGCTTCATTTCTCCTAAAAAGTGATTCAGTAAATGCAAATGTTAAAACCTTTAGTTTAGCTCTCTATGCATACATTTGTTAAGGTTGATGTGTCAATCTATATTGCAGTTTGGTTCTGTAGATGCTAGCCTTAGACTCAGTGGCAAAATTATTATCTGCACAAAATGAATCTGTCATTGATATCTATTTTTAAGAGATTATAGTTACAAAGCTGTTAGTTTTTTTTTTGTTTTGTTTATGACATTGTCAGGATGGGGATGAAACCACGATATGACCACACATCTCTTCATCTCTTCTTCAGAGGTGGGATTCAAAATAAATAAAGCACGGCTTAGAGAAATGAAAAATGTGACCGATAAGGTTTTAGTGTGTAAGAGTGTGTGTGGGTGTGTGTGTCACAAGGAGAGACATGCTTAGTCATGGTAGATACATTTTCCTCAAGCAAACCAAGTGAGCACTATAAATAGCTCCCCAGTATGTCCGAAAGCCGTCTTGCTCCCTCATTAGGAAGAAGTCTAACTGCCTGGACCTTTGCTTGAAGGAACCCAGACTGAACAGAGAGCTGACCACAACCTTCAACCAGGGCTGTCTCTCTGTCTTCCAGGACTCCCTCTCCTTCTTTGTCTCTGCACTCATCCATCACTGCTTTCCCTGTTTTATCCTGAGTTCGTAATTAGCACAGTCATTAAAAGTATTTTTTTTTTTAAATCTCTAAAAGTCTCAGTTACTGACTAATTCCACATTCAGACACCGTCATCTGTCCGTCGACTGGATGGATTGGATGGTCTGAATATGCCACCACTGGGCTAATAATAACCATCCATTCATTTTCATTACAGTGATTTATTCATCATTTTTTCCTGTGATATTAATATGATTGTACAGGATTTCCCAGTCTTCATTATGTATAACAATTAATTGAAAAAATATCTAATATATGTAGTTTTTTCTGTTACAGGCAATTTGAAAACACATAATCTGTAATAAAAATGGCACTGTGCATTTAAGAATACTTTTGCAAGGTTGATTAATGTGTGACCAAGTACATACTTGATTAACAGATCAATGTTATTTTCCAAATTAAAGAGGCCATTTCATACAAATTTCAGGACTTTGTGGTTATTTCTAAAGTATTAACCAGTAATATGAAACATTTTATATCTAAAAAACGTTAGGAAACACTGATTAACAGACCTTTCAATCTGTCTCCATTAAAATTCAGGTGGTTCCGGCTCCTTCCGTCAGGCTGCTTTGTCAGGCTTCAGCAGAAGCTCGTTCATATTCATTATTCGAATTTGCTGGACTCAGATTGGCTAACAAACTAGCCTATCAGAGCAAGGTATACTGTTTCCTGCCCCGCTGTGTGGCAACATCAGACGTTCTCTCTTCTTGTTTGCTACGTCTTATGCTACAGCTTTTTAGCCAGCAGCATGCTAGGCGTGGTTTCAACTGCCGAATACAAACGAACAAAGGAGTTGTGACAAAACATATACAGGTCGTTCGAACTCGGGTGTTATCACCACCTGCGTAGTTTGAGAGATTAAAACTGAAAGAGAAGTTGTTGACCTGTTTTCACACCCACTATGAAGGTAAGAACACCTGTGGAGCTAAAATATTCGACAGAAACCTCAGAAAAACCGTTTTTAATGGAAGGGCCTCTTTAAGGGAAATCTTTTGGACTATCCTATACTCAGCAAAAAAACTAATCTAGGGGAATCTGAGTTTAAAATACTAAAGTTAGAACCAAATTGGATTGCTGCTGTATTTAAACCTCTCTAAATGCTATAGCAGCTCATTCAAGCACTGTATTATTAAGTTTTGCAAAGATATTCACATTACAGAATTATTTGCATAGATTTTTACGTTTTTTTTTACAGAAAATGTTTGACATGCTAAGAATCTTCCTGGTTTAGAGTGAAACTACTACAGTATCCTAAAGTATAAAAATAAAGGTGGTGTAAAGGTCTTTAAAAACCATTTGAGTAAACAGATGTTACACATTTTTTGATTAAAAATGTTTTAAGACAACAGCCCACTTTAGTCTTGTACTTTCATCAAAACTAATCTCTGCTTGTAAAAGCTGATGGTATTAGAAGAGACATCTATAACTGATAGTAATTGTTCATAATTTTTCCACCAACAAACACTTCAAAAGATTTCTTTTCCATCAATTTGTTGTACACTACAACAGCTTCCCTCTTACAAATCCATGAGGGTCTTTTAGTCCTTATTAGAGTCAGTAAGCCTCTCAGTTGATGGTCACTGACCTGTTTAATCAGTGCAACTGTACTGTCTCATTCACTGACTTGCACTCTGGTAAGACAGTGTCAGCTCCAACCAACTGTCACAGCAACATACTCCTGGATGCATCCAACCGATAAAACCACCCGGGCAGCAAGGCCCGCCTGCACTCAGCTGAACCAAAACTTCAGGAGGAGTCAACAGAAGAGCTATCCATTTCAAGGCTTTGGAATAACATCTGTTCACATCTGTTTGTCAATTCAATATGTGATGAATAGATGAAAAACATCTCACAGTCACTGATGGTTATTCTGTCTGAAACTGGTTTATTTATTAATAGCTATTATAAATAATCTGTTTACACCTGTATACAATGAACAGCTGCTCGGTGGATTTTAGGACATGGAAGACTGCATATAACACAAGTTGTGCAGAGTAAGGATTTATGTTTGCTTTCGGTGGAGCCTTTGAAATGGGACAGCCTTTGTCATCTCATTATGATATATTTGGGTTCTGAATAAGGTCAAAAGATGCTGCAGTGTTGTGGAAACCTTGTTCCATGATGTTTTAATTATGCAAAACCAGATTCAGCATATAACACTTTAGAGAACTTTACGAATTCTTTTAGTTAAATATTTTTATCACATTAACACATTCTATGATCTGTCATCGTCAGCTTGACGTCCAAAGCTTTTCTCAGACTTATAAAGGCAACATGCATGCTCAAACTTAAGGGGGACTAAGATAACCCATCGTGCCTTCACTTCTTTTAGATATCTAAAATTAGCTGCACTTAGAATAAATGAATATGAGCACATTTCAGCATTAATTATGCAGTGAGCAATTAAAGACAAAGATGCACTGTTCATAAAATCCCAACTCTAGACAATAATTGGGTTTATTTCATTTACTTCTACTTGCGTTTCAGTTGAAAATAAATTCCCATGTAAATATTAATTTTATTATGCATTTTATTTAACTGGTAAAATTCAGTGTATTTCTAGACCATGACTAATGAACTATTATATTATTATTGCACCATCAGCTGCTGCAAGAATGATCTCTGGTCTTGTTGTTTGTATTATCTTTTACTCTAGTTTTAAATAAAGCTTTTTAATAAAATGAAATCAACAGCTTCCCCTTCAGATCATGTTATTCCTGTGTTGGTTTGATCTAGAATGTTTCTTAGAGTTTGGATGAGAACACCTGTACGTTGGGGTTTTTTAAATAAATGTTGTGCTCCTTTTAAAGGTTTAATATGGAACAATTTCATAAAAAACTATATTGAAAAATATAATAATGCCTCCATGAGGCATTTAGAGGGGTGTAGAATGAAAATACAGTATTTCTTTTAAAAATTATATTTGGATTAAAATATTGATTTTGACAGGCACAGTGTTGGCATTATGTTTACATTTACCAGCCAATAGCAACACCATTGCTTAACATGGTAAATAGTCCGAGGCTGGTACTGTGGAAAATTGAGAAGTTGGCAAGTCAAGCAGCTGCTTCAGAGACCCAGAGATTTCATTATCCTTCTCAGAAGTGGAGCAAGAGGATCAAAAACCAGAGCGAGTTTAGGTGAAGCTACAATAGCGTGACCCCAATAAAAAGCACACGGAAATGTCAAATCTGACATCCCAGTGGTTGGAAACCTTGTTCTATTGTTGCAACCACAACATCCACACACTAGATGTCGCTATGGTGTTCATGTTCAACCTTTAACTAACAAGTTAACTGTACTTCTAGTAAAGCGTTTAAACGTCTTGTAATCAACATGCATATAATCGTAGTGATGTGTAATGGTGTTATTGTAAATGAACATATCAGCAAGTTACCAATGATAAGTCTTTTTAACTGACATGAAAGTGGAGGTTTCAGGTCATGTTCAAGTGGTTTTAATGGCCTCCAATGGCCAACAGATATCGCTGTTCTCAGTTGGACGGGTGCTTTGACAATTGTATTTATTTGTTTGGGGGGTTTTTTTGTGGCGCTATAAGCCAATTTCATGTCAGACATTTGAACTTGAAAGAGTAAGGAAAGCACAGGTGTGTGAATAAAAGCTGCATTCCATTTTTAGAGCATCCTGCTTGTTTTTATTTATATTTTTTTTGAACATCCAATATGAGGTGTTGCAGTTCTCGTTAACACAGCTGTTATGGGGAGGAAATAGTTCAGGAGGTAGAGCAGTTAATCTGATAACTGAAGGGTCACCAGTCGCCAAGCCGTTATTTCACTTTGGACAAAACACTTGACCCACCTCACCTGTTTGGTTGTGGTCCGAGGCCTGGTGGCCCCGAGTCTGACAGCCTTGCTTCCATCAGCCTGCCCCAGGACAGCTGTGGCTACAATATGTAGTTTATCACCACCAAATGCATGAGTGTGTGTGTGTGTGAATGGGAATTTGTATTACCAAAAGTTTTGTGAGTCTTCTGGCTCATTTACTAAAGTTGTGCCTTTTCTTCTCTGGAAAGTAAAAAACATCTGCCCTGAAATAGACCTGTCAAAAAGAAAGCCTAGGAACCTGTCCATCACTGTATGTCACATCCAAAATGACTACAAAAGAAAAAAAAGCTACTAAAGTTACATTTTTAAACAGAAAAATAAAACTGTGAACAAAAAAACTGTCCAAGTCCTTCACTAAAATGGTTCAGTGGTCGGGAAACGAGAAGCGGAAATATGCCACGTAAAAATACTGCAGTGGATGGTGAGCAGATTGGTGACAGGTGTGACAACCAGAGTCCAGAAAGAGGTAGATCTTCCAGCAGGTGGAGCGTATGAAATACAGACCTGCCCACTGAACCATAATTGAGGTTGGAGGGGAAAAATGGAAAGACTGATAAAGGAATGGGGTAAAACAGGAAAGTCCTTTGCATGTCTTAATGAAAACATCTGGGTGAATATTCTCATTCTCATCCCATAGGGTTTAAAATAAATTACAGATTTAATACAGTCTGCCCTCAATTTGTATTTAATGCAACTTGATGTACCTGGATTTCATTCTGAATTATTATATATTGAGTTTTAATTGGATTGCATTTGAGTGAAGTTGATTCGAATGGAATCAGTTTGTTTTATGTATCCAGAGATGACTGTGCTGCAGTATAAATAAGCTGAATTCAATTTGAATCTTATTGTTTCCTCTCAGTAACCCCCCCCCCTCAGTCATGGCTGGAATGTGTACTGACTGCTGATTCCAGTCACCTGTTGCTCATCTTCCTCCCCAGCTTATCTTCCTCAGTCTGCACTGCTCTATTTGCCAGCTCACTTTGTAGATAAACTCAGGAGGAGGAGCAGAGCTGAAGAAAAAAAGTCTGAAAATTCAACATGTGAAGGATTTTTTTTTTTTCATTTTTCATTTTTCATAAGCTTTTTTTTCTTATGGTTCAGTTCATTTGAGGAAAAGATTGTAAAATAAACAGAGTTCATCTTAATTGGATTGACACTGTTGTACACCAAGTCCAAACAGTCAGGCAGTATCTGAACCTGCTTCTTCCTGTTCAGGGTTGCAGGGAGCTGGTGTATATCTCAAGAGGTCATTGTGCAAGAGGTGGGGTCACACCTGGACAGGTCATCAGTCCATCACATGGCCACATATAGACAAACAACCAAACACACACACACACAACTAGGGACTATTTACAGTTGCTGGAAGGAGCTGGAATCCACAGAGGAAACCCACATGTGCACGGGGAGAACATGCAAACTCCAAGCAGAAAGGTGGTTTTGAACCCAGGACCTTCTTGCTGCAAGGTAACAATGCTACAAACTTTGCCAAATACCCATAAACTACAAAGCTTACTTTTTCAAATGGTACCCATTCTTTTAGAGTAGAAATGTCTCGGCTGTGTTCCATTTGCAAGTTGTGGGCTTGAGTCAGAGAAAGAAGGACTTACACTGATTTAATTGAACCTTCTGGAACCTGTTTGAGAAAGAACAAGAGAACTAGAAAGGACTCAGAGAGTGCAGACCTCCACCAGGCAGCTCATTTTCCCACAATGTGATGTTGCAATAACAACAAATCCTTTATAAAAACAACTCCAGATCCTGATTGTGATCCAGATCACTCCCAAAGTCAAAAGATTGACAGGTCCTTCTACCATTTCCAACCTGTACATTAGGAGATATCTTGTTGATAAATGAACAGATGCATACAGTATGTCCTTGGAGGAGGTAACAAGTCAAGGTGTGTGATGTCAGCACTTTAATTCATCGATTTTTAAACCTGATTTATTTTCTCATCAATCCATTTACCTGAATAGGGCTAGTTCTGTTCCATTTAGGTTAATATTGTTAGCTGTATAGTGTTTCAAACTGAGATTACATTCAACAGTTCATCTTCATTTTAGGAACAGGCAATGTGTAGCCAAAGAATCAAGACTGAATCAATGATAAAGGAAAAACTAAACTTGTCTTTTAGTCTCTTGTGTTGCTTTTATTCGATTTGAGAAAAAGTTTAAATCCACCTGTTCTTTCATTTGGCTTAAGAACAGAATCCACCAAGTTAGTGATTAGATTGAATTAAACACACTTGTAATTAAGAACTTACACAAACTTGGTTCTTAACATTTACATGTAGTAAAACTGTGAGTTGGGAAAGGAACGCTGGCACAAGTGATCTCTGCGTTAATGTTTTCTGACAACAGTTTAACCTCACTGTACAGGCACAGATTTTTTTCCTCAGTATCCTTTCAACCTATCTTTTTTTTCTCCTCTCCATGCTTTGAAGAGCTCCGTATCATTCATGTGTGGTCAGGCAGAAACCGGAGCTGACATGCCCTTCTGGGAAATGTGTTAAAAGGTATGTGAAAACAACTTCCATTACTGGATGAAAGCTGGGAAAGAAACACTGGGAAAAAAGTCTGGGGTAGAAAATGAGCAGATGAGATAAGAAGTAGAGCTGAATACAAAGTGAAAATGTTTTTCTTGCAATCAAACACACATCTGACATGGTGCTGAATATTTAAAAAAAAAAGAACTCATTTGGTTTTTGTGACAAGGCAGAGGTGAGTGTGGTAAAACGAGAGCCGTTCTGTTGATATGATGTCACAATTTCTTTCATGTCATTATAGCAGGAGCAGCACAGCTGTTAACGGCCTGTGTCCTCAGTCGGGACGTATCAATATCATGCTAGTTTATGTAACTGACATGTTGGTGAGATCATGTTTTTAATAAAAAAGCAAAAAACTTTGAGACTCATGGACATTAAAAACCTTCTGATCTCAGATCAGGTAAAAAGAACAAGTTCTCATCAAACTGTCTCGATCATTTATTCTTTTAGTATATCATTGTAGCATACAACTCCTCCTCTCTGAACAACAACCCCTTCCCCCTTCAGATGTTAAAATGTTTTGAGGTCAAATGTCACATTTACTTTTATGTTCACGCATAAGATTCTGTGTGTTAAAATTGCTAATAAATTTTGTATTGAGTTTAATGTAGGTTTTTGTGTGTCATTAATTTGTAATGAAACAGCATATCTGACACATGCTGCTTTTAAACAAAAGCAAAACCAGTCAAGTTAGTCATGTATGCATAAATAATATTGTTCTCATATTAGCTCCATATCCTGTTTGGTGGTTTAAATGGCCCAGAATGCAAAAAGACAAAAGGGGGAAACTCAGTGGTGAAAAATAAAGACTTTGAAAACAAAATAAAAGCCTAACATGACAGCAAAAGATAGGAATTACAGCAGAAGCGTGAGGAAAACCCAGAGGATCTGAAGCATGGGAGCAAACAATAGGATCTGACAATGAGGTGATGCAACCGGGGAGCATTTCTTGAGCGACAGGTGATTACTGAATGAAGAGCAGCTGAGTAGATGAGCTGAGTGACAGACAGGTGTGAAGCACTGAGCAATCTAAAATACAGAAATAAAACTGACACAGGGAGCTAATAAACTGAAACAAAACAGAAAACACTGAAACTAAAGAACCATGCAACAGAAAATTAAAATAAAACAAACACAAAACTCCAAATTATGGCAACTTTGTTTTATTCCCATTCACATAAAACATCCTCTTTAAACACCAATCCAGTAAAATCTCTCCAAGTCATCATTTTGACATTAAGTAGATTTGATCAGTCTTCCTGTTGTCCTTCTGAAATGTATTTCATTTTGTTGTACTGTGGAGATGTTTGCAAGATACTTACTTTTGTTTGATGAGCTTTTAAGTATCTCTCTATCACTGATCCTCTCCATATGGTCACTGGCTCCAGAGACATGACGGCCATGGCATCGTTCCAACCTCAAGGCTCAAAAACAACAGTTCACAATCCAGTGGATGACATTATGATGGCTTTGAAATTAATAACTCTATCTTGGTTCTTATTTGAATTCAGGAAAAAAATAGTAGTTGTTTGAACTTTTGAACAAGTAGTTAAATATACTGTGAATGAGCTTCAAAATCTTTGGTCTGCTAAAGCTTTTCTTTCCCTTTTATGTGATGAATTAGTGATCAATTTAAAATTAAAAATGGTCATGAAACACGAGGCTTTCCTGTTTCAGTTATTGCAAAATCTGACCAAAAAAACAACAAGATCTCGGGACCCAGATTACTGTATGTCACTGTTTGGAGGCAGAGTAAATCCCTGGGATTTTTACGTTTGCTCATCATCAACCCCTTCAGTTTTTCCAAGCACACACAGCTCTTGGGATTAAATGAAAAGAGAAGGGGGGAGGGGCGGGACACTGGGACCTCTTTCAGCTCTTACTTAGAGGATGATGGTCAGTGGCCGTTATGTAAGCTGAGTGGATTTCAAAATGCATCGTCGAGCTATTCTCCTCTGTGCTGCCTGATGTCTGTCTCTGTATTACAACTGGCCAGGTTGCCCACGCGTAGGATGCAACACACTTCTAGACTCTGATGTACAGTAGCATATATAGTCCCCTCTCCCAAGCAGGAGGGTCCTTCACATGTGAAGGACACTGGCATCTACTAATACTATACATAAACTGACCTTGATCTTTTACAAACAGAGAAAACTGGACCGCTTATATGACAATGCATCAAATTAAACACATTGCATATAATCAACTTTTTATAATCATTTAACATTAACTTTGTGACTATTTTGAATCATCCCAAAACAAAACCTTTGGGATATTTAAGGTTAAATTTCAGGATGAACCTAAAACCCACGATAAACTTTTGCAGGAGAGCTACATATAACCTTCCCTAAACCCTGACTGCATGTGTCCTACTGTCCTTTTCATACAACTTGCTGTTAGGAGCGAACGAGGAGCATAACAGGTGTTTGATCCATGAATCAACCAATAAATGTCCTGGTTCAATCAGAGTTTGTATTTAAACAATCATCCTCATCATGCTGTTCTGACATCATGAAACCAGCCTCACTCATACATCCACTCATCTCTGCGAGTATTCAAACAGCAAGTTCTCAGATGTGAGTGGCCACTGAGCTCAGATTGTCATCAGCAGGTTGTAACAGAGATACAAAGAGACTGGAAGAGTCACAGAAAGGTATAGAAGGGGATGTTCTTTGGCCACACCCCCACTGATGATGATTCATTGTGAAACCAGATGATGAACTCCAACTCCAGACACATTTAACGAAGCTGAGAGGGCCCAAGTGTCATCAGACCATTTAAACTGTTTCTGTATTTCAGACAGAAACATGTTGATTGAGGTCTGTTGGCTCACAGAAAAAATAAGAGGCAAAGACGAAAGTCATTTAAAATTAATTCAACATGCATGTTAGAGTGGCAAACAAGAAATATTTAGTTTGATCCTTGGATAAAAATCAAGAACCTAAAAACAGCCTCTTTAAAACACTGCATGTTATCAATGGAAACGTTTTTAACCCTCTTCACACGGGATGATGACCCCATAAACTATACCCAACCTGCTCCGCCTATGTGACTGGATGGCAACACGTTGACAATTTTCAGTGTGATGGTGATCATGACACTGCTACCCTTTGAGTTGACAAATAGGGTTTTACAGTATCTGCTAATTTTCATCACACTCAGTCCTGCTTCAAATTCTTTTGAAACTTGGACATATTACACCCTGTCAACCATATTGACAAGTACTCCCCCAACATCCTGGCTGAATGTTTTACCTCATGACAGAGTCATCATCTAGAGTTAAGGAGGTCTAACTAGAATATGCAACACATACAATAGATCTGAATTTACAAACCAGCTTCTTTAACACTAAACACATTGAACTTTATTGGAAATAAAAGATTCTATGTCTAAAGGGTCTTAATTCAGTAAAGCAATTGAAATCAACTCTTGAGTTTAAAGTTGATTTAACTTTAAAAGCTAATTAGAAATGATTAGGATAATGACCAAATGAAGAGTCAGGTGGAACCAGGAATGCATTACACTGAAGACACATCTAAAGCAAACCCTTTATCAATACCTCATTTATTTTGCATATAAACAATACCTGATAACCATGCATACAATAGAAGCTTAAAAAGTGGAGAGAAAGAGTCTCCTTACTAATTTTATGTTTCCACCTAACATAGACGGGCAGTACTGTAAAGTATAACAGGACAGCAGCAACCCACATTGTTTTGACTCAGTTACAGTGTCACAAATGAGATTATTAAAATTGATTAACTTGAATGCTACAATTTTCAAACGTTATCTTTTATATTTCATCTTTATATTTGTTTTAACAAAGTTTTTTTTTATAACAAAGTCCTGTAAAACCTTAATTGCCACCAAAATGTTTTGGGTTTTTGTATATTAATTTTGCTGGGGTGGGTATACACAATAATAAGCAGAAATTTTAAACCATTCTTAATTTCTTTATTTTTTGCCTTCTAACAGCCAGACTTCCTTCTGATCGTTAACATTTGTTTTGATTAATAGATCTTCAGTCTTTATAAAAGGTCTTTCAAATGGTTTTATTTGGATTTTTTCTGCTTTCCATTCATTTTTGAAATTTTTTGACCTGACCCTGTCAACTTATTGTGACGTGTTGGAAAAGTGGACAAATGGAGGGCAAAAAATAATTTCAGGTTTTTCAAAATAAAAAAATATAACTAAACAATTATAGCAGATTAACATTGAAGGTAACAAACCTGAAACAAACAAAGTCTTTAGACAGGAAATGAATTATCCTTTATATAATTATCAACTGTATGACGTTTTTATATTATAACTGTCAGGAGTCTGGAGCGAGTCTGTGTTTTGTTTCTTTTTATTTTATATCTTCCAACTTTCTAGTTTCTCCCATGCTCTCTTCCCCTCCCTTTTGGTATTTTGATTCCTACTGCCTTGTTCCCTACAGGTCGCCAGGTGGCGGGCATCATGCTGATGACTCTGAACTGCCAGCAGGTACAGGTGTAGATCATCAGCTCATCTTCTGGACTGCATAAAAACACAGGGCATGGCAACAACTCAACACCAGACTGATGTTCATTCATGGGTGACTGTGCTTCATAGAATCTGCTCATAGTGTTATAGTATTTTGAGAATCATAGTTAGTGTCTAATGCGTTTTGTATTTTTTCCTTCACGTTTGAAGGTTGTTGTGTTTTGGATTATCGCTTCACTGGATTCACTGTACACCTGGAACTGTGCCTGCTGGAACCTTCTGACTACCATCATCATCCTCACCGTCTTCGTACCAAGCCCTGCCCGCTCAACGACTCACTTGCCCGCCACTGGACCTATCCCATCATAGCTCCTTCGTTCCGCTCGCTCCGGCTCCACTCCCTTCTCTGTGCTTCCCTGGATTCTGGATCACATACGCCCCACAGTCATAGCAATATCTCCTCCAAGTTATCAGCTACAGATCCTAACCCCTCTCTTCCTCTGTTGCAGATCTTCATCACTGTTATCATTGTCACTGTTCATTCTTCCCTTTCCCCTGTAAAACCCTTTTCCTATTTCAAGCACTGTCTGGGTTTTCAGCGTTTGAGTCTGGCCATTAGAAATAATGACAATAACTCTTTTAAAAATCATCTATTAAAATATTTTTATCTGCCAAAATGTTTTTTCTTTGTAACTTTTTATAGCTTTAACAAATAAAACTAGACCAATTATCATAGACAAATTAGATGGAATAACGCTATTAGCTATGTAGCTGTTACTCCACCATAAAATAATTTATGTACTAAGCTATTTGTAGATAGAACTGGTTCATGTTGTTCAAGGGATGAACAAAAATTCTTCCTTTGAAATTTGTTTAACAGGACTGAAAAGGATTATAAAGCCAACTTTAAAAAAATAATGTTCAGAAAGCCTAAAGAACTATTGATTAAAATCAATTTTAAATACTTTTCAAAGTCTGGCTACTTGGAAGTAAAATATAAAGAAATGAAAGCTGGCCCAACTTTTTTTGTAATTATACTGTATTTTTATGTATAAATAAATATATATATGGCATATACAAAAGATATACTCACATAATGCATACGTTTATATCATCACTGCAAATATGAAAACAAAACAGACATTCACTTTACTACATGTACTTCAGAGTCAAAGTGCTTGATAAAAAAGACAGATTCACCCCTGTTTTTACTGTGATTGTTGAGAGGTCAGATAGCACCGTGCGGTATGACAGTCTAGACAGCTCAGAGGATACAAGCTGCTTATATCCATATTTGGTATTTTTGGGTTACCCAGTTTAATAAAACCCCCTAAAAACTGCATATGAGTTCATGTCTCAGAGTTCAGCCTCAGACAGAGTCCACCTTGACCTGGTTATTGTTGGTCATGAGTGGCGACGGTTTACTCTTGAGCCTCTCTCCTGCGTCATTAGAGCTGTCCTGGAAGAAGATACGAGCCGTGCACACTGACACCACGATCCGCTTGTACTCCCGGCGGAAGTTCTGGTTCAGCACACCATACACGATGGCATTAAGGCAGCTGTTGAAGTAGGCCATGAAATAGCTGGCCACAAATAACCACTCAGGAATGAGGGGAACCACTACCTCTGGTTTGATCGCTACAGCCAGGCCAATGAAGTTAAGCGGCGCCCAGCAAACAGCAAAGAGCACAAACACCACAAACATTGTGACAAAGTTTCTCACATCATGTGGCGTCAGCTTGGGTCGATTGTCTGGCTTGACTCGTCTCCTTACCTGTATGACCAAAATCCAAATCCGAAGGTAACAGTAGGTGACAATCATGATGGGTAATATAAAATGAAAAAAAACCACAGCGATCGTGTACGCCGAGCTGGCTGATTGTTCAAAGGTGCAGGAATAAACTCGTGGGTCGTATTTGAGGGAACCCACGAACAGGTTTGGCACAATGGCCACCACAGTCAGCGCCCATATGAGCATCACATAGCAGACAGAGTTTTTGTCGCTGTAAAGTTTATCATATTTGAGACTGTGACAGATGTAACAGTATCTATTTATGGCGATGCCAGTGATGTTGAAGATGGAGCCGATGACACTGACGCCCATGAGGAAACCGCTGATCTGGCAATGGGCGTAACCCAGGTTCCAGCCATTGTGGAAAATCGAGGTAAGGACCAATGGGTAGGGGTAGATGGCCACCACAAGGTCTGCCACAGCCAGACTAACCACAAAGATGTTCCCTGCAAACAAAACAAGCATAAAGATACAGAAGAGTTAAAAAAACAATTATTCAATAATAATTTGACAGTAATTCCAGAAATGTATAGATGAAGTACCACGAGAATCTGTGCTTCTATTGGAATCTTTATAAGATATAGTAAACCCAAGAAACTACAACAAACATGTTGGTGGTGTGTAATTACTGAAGTGTTTTTACTTCTTCTCTCCAACCATGGCAAAACTCACTGAACTGTTGGCCAACGAAATTACATGGTATAGAAATGCAGTAAAATTCTAAATTTGGACTGGCTTGAATACGATCAACTTGTAACTCTTAAACCAGATTTAGCAGCTCATGAAGCCAATTTCACGAGTTTACACTTGTTATTCAAACTAAAACAGGTTTGTGGTTAATTTCTAAGAACAGAATCAGCAGTGGTGTAATGCACTTCATAATTATTTTTTCTAAATTCTAACACAGATCACGTGTCGGTTAGAAGTCATGCGTCGAAGATACAAGTAATAGCAGCAAAATGTCACAGAAATGTTCAGGTTTAATTAAACAGCTTGTCACTTAGCTACAAGCTAAGTTACTAAACTGCAAAAATCCCACTAACTGGTATTATCTTTGATGAAAATATAAAGTGTTAAAAGTAGGGAGCAATACCAGTGATGTGGAAATGGACTGATAAACCCATTGCATCACTTGAAGTGTACACTACCAGTCAACAGTTTATTTCAATTCAATCAATGAGAAAGTGTGTCCAAACTTTTGACTGGTAGAGTATTTATCTTCAATACTATGACTGATGATTAGAAATTCATTTACAAAAAAACTAAAACTTTGAAACGTTACATTTTATCTAATTCTGCTAGTTTCTTTAGAGGCTGAGAACTAAAAATCTGTTTAAGAAAACTTTTATTAAACAAAGCCAAAAACAGATGGATGTATAAAGGAAAAGGATGTAGTAAGTTGCAAATTAACCTGTAAGTTTAGACAGTCTGGAATAATAATTTAATTCCTCCAAATGTTATAATTACAATTGCAAATTAAAAGACCTATGTATATATAGAAAATGTTGACAAATTAAAATGTTCACATATATTCATGCTGCATCTTTATTTTTGTTTAAATCAAGAGAAGTTTTGACTAGAGCCCTTTGAAATACTCAGAGAGACCAGTCTGTGTATTTGTCAGTACAAATATTAAATATTGATTTTTGATGTGTCACTTACGGATATTGGATCAAGGAGACACATTCTCATGACTGTTTACAGAACTGGAGTTTAAACTCTCAGCTCAATGCTGGTGAGTATTTTTAAAAGTATGGTAACAATATCTGCTCATGAAACGTAGCATAAAGTACCATTCTACAGGTTCTACAGCTCACAACAGGGTTTGTGGAAATACTTTTTCATGCACCAAGGTGCCAAACAGTATCACGGTAAAAAAAAAAAAAAAAGATTACGAATATTTTAAAAAAATAATAATAAATAAACAAATATCAGGTTACATAGGATCCTGTAGTGCTGCAACAACATTTTCAAAGCTGCCACTTTTCTATCAGTGGATGTTGTACAGTAATCAGTGCAGCATCATAAAGCCTAATGACAGGTTTAGTTTGGTGCATATGAAAACCTGCTGCCACAGATAAGATGCGTTTACTGCATGTCAGATTGGACATGAGCCCAGTCCATATCTCTGCAATCACTACAGCAAAGGAGGCAATTTCATTTTTGTACTGACTTTTGTGCAGATGGTATCCGATATCCCCCCCACCATACACTCCGCACAGACCTGTCAGTCTCACCTGAGCATGAGAATCAAACTACAGATCTGGAAACTGGTCTGTTATCTCAGGTCGTACATGCCAACCGCTCCACTGCCTGGCACAGGCACATGTGCTTATTAAGTTTAGTCTTTTTATACCTGCCATTCAGCTGCCCTCTGTAGGGAATTAGCTGCACCTGCTGTTGTTACAAGATCATGTTGCAGCTACAGAGGCTTGATGCATGTGTCCAAGCAGCACGTCTATTACTGTGAGGATGTGCGAGGTTAGAAACCTTTTAGGAAAGTATGAACAATGTGACAAAGGTGCCGGCAGTCTTGCTTATTCTGGGTATAGATGCATTTAGTGTGCTGAAGCATTAAACAGGTCAAAACTACAGCAATCTTTATTGTAGTTTAGAAATAATAATAAATAAACTATTTAAATAAGTTACAGTTGTTTGATGAAGTGGTTCTATGAGGTTTGTTTTGGGTAAAAAAAAGAAATCAAGCCATTTGATATTGTGTATTTTAAAGTTTGTCTCTCTTCCTTGAGGAGGTAAAGGGAAATTAAATAAAAGACACCCATTTATTATGAGAATTATAAGAAAATATGTGGCCTATAAAAAAGGGTTTAATATTCACCTTGTGAAGAATGAATACTAGTCAGATTACAAACCTTTCCTTTATGGATAGTAATTTGCACAAACTCAGCTTGGAAAAATGGAGATTGGGTCTTACTGAATTGGTCTTACTGAACAGCTAGTTGCTTGTAGGTCAGTGACAAAGTGGATTACATTGTTTTTTTGTTTTGTTTTTTTTTAACTCCAAGTGCAACAGTTCTTCATTCGAACACTATTTTAGGCTGTTCTGCTGCTTCAGTTTTACACAATGTGGTTATTTGCGTAGAAACCTGAGGGTTTAGAGCAGAACATGCTAACTGCAGCAATTCAGTATTGAGTTGGAAAAATATTATACAAGGCACAAACACAATAACTGATAATTAAATGAGTTTTATTCTGCAGAAGAGAATCAAGTACATCACAAGCTGATGCCATGAACCTGTTATAATCAGTGAGATCAGAACCTTATATAGATATCAGTAAACAACACTTGCAGACCAACAGAAGAAGTGTGTTTTTTTGTAGAAGCAGCACCCTTTACTTGAACTTTCCATTTTTGAACATTCAGTACTTATAGTTCTGCATCAATGTACATCTACAAATATCATTCTTAGCTTCAGACATGAACCTAGGACACTTATCATTTTAAGAGTGAAAGTAACTGTGAAAAATAAGTTAAAAAAATAACATCTCATCACCCAAAGTTGCACAAGCAAAACGTGTCTAAAATAAATATAAAATTTATAAGAGACAATGTGGCCAAGCTAAAACAATTCAGAGGTAGAATATAAACTGTTCAACATTTTTCCTCTAAATTCCACTACAAAGGGTCTGAACTCTCACTTTAAGATGTCAACCCCACAAAATAGATTTGGAGATTGTAAAGTTGTTAAGTTAAATTTAATTAAACCAACAGGTGTTTGGTATTTATTACATCTACTGAACAGTGATGGGAATATATCTTATCTTCTGAGAAGTGTTGGCAAACATTTGAAAAGAAACTCTTTACTTTTTAAGTATATCCTGTGATATTAGAAAAATAACATTTTAATATTAAGCATTAATATGTGGCCCCTTTACAGATATATCTATAGAGTTACTTGTTTTTTAAGCAATTTTAGTATGGCAGCAAAGATGAGTTCTTCCTTAGCTGCCTTCATTCACTAACTGAGTTGGTTATGACATGGAGCACTATGCATAAATTACGTACCAGACATCCCTTGTTCTTAATCCAGTGGCCAGCTGGTCACTCGAACTAGTCTCTCATCTCTACATCACACCCTCAAGACAAGATGCTGCTCTACTTTTACACATAGAGCATTTCAGCTCTGCCACCACCTCGCTTGGTGGTTCGGAGGGCCAACAGATGAGGGTAGACTTCAACCCCTACATTGCCTCGGTCCTTTTATAAATCACACTAAGACAGGAAGAAGGCATCACAGGCACAACTTGAAGGTATTTTGTGAAAGAGTTGGTATCAACTTTCCTTCGGGGTTGTGTTTATTTGATTCAGCTCCGTTTCATATTCTGCCAACTCCTCAGGAAAATATCTTCCTCCTTGGCACTAAACAACCGTCCACTATGTTTATTAGCTTGCAGCTAAGCTAAAAGTTAAGATGTGGTTTTTGGTATTGGAGGGATGAATGTGAACATTGTACCATCTGACAATGACAAATGAAAACTTGTGTCCAGAGATCAGGGTTTAGTTAGTTAAGCTTTGTGCACACTTCCAAAATAAAATGCTCTACTAAGAGGTTTAAGATCACGTGTCTTGTTTATATTTCACTTCATTTCCAAGTCTGTTGTTTTCTGCAGCAACACTGAAATCTTTTTTTTTTAAGCCAATGTCGACCTTGACAAGGTGAATATGGACAGCTGGCTCTTTGGGCTGCTGGACTCTCTCACTGTGTGTCTCTGTCACAGTGGTTAGTTCTGTGACTGACGCATCATTCGGAGGTTTCATTTGGCTTGGGGATAGATAGGGCCCGATGCTGTGTCCCTTTTCCATTTCTGCAATCCCACACTTTTAACCAATTCCTGTTAGGATTTAGGTACAAGTGAAGCCCATCTGAGTTTTTTTTTTTTTTTCTCCCGTAGCACGCAATGAATTTTGACACAGACGGGTTAGCAATAAAGATATACAGTTCATTTAATGTCAGCTTGACTTTTTTCCTACATTTTATGGCGTTGAAGCATAATCAGAAAATGAAATGTGCTGGATTTATCCCTCCATGAAAACTAAATTCTCTTTTCTCAAATATACATCAAAATTTTCTTTAAGACTTTTCAAGTCACAGATAATTGTGGCAGGAATGACACCAGCAAGGAAAACTTAAAGGTCTTCCTCGAATTCTTTAGGCAGTTCATACTGCTCAGATCTCAATGTGTGAGAATTTGCGAGCAGAAAACTCTTACAGGATTTTCCAGGGGATTTAAAACCTGGATTTTATTCTGTCATAAAAGGCAGATCACCTTCTTTTTCCTGAAGCCATTGCAGTCATATGAAGGGGCTGTGATCTGATATGGAGTTCAGCTAAGGTTTAAGCAAAAAAAGATTATTTTATTCTTAGATCTCTGCTTCTATATATGACCATTCGCTAATCTCAACTGTATCATTGTTTATGGACTCTTCTAGGTTTACAAAGTGTCCCTGTCTTATCTGAAAATCCATCATCCCTCCTAGTTTAAAGGTTCAAATCAAATTAGAACTTTGATTAGATTATCTCCGGGGTAAACAGTAACAGCACTTATTCATACATGATCAGCTCACCAGTCTCTCGATGATGACCTCTTAAGCTAGTTCTAAAACATGTTCAACATGAACATCCTATATTTTAAGAACAATTAAACTCTTCTCTTAAATATAAAGCCTGTTACAAATAAATGTTTTGCTTTTAGAGGGCCACTATGAGAAATTTTAGGATTCTTCAGTTGTAAAAAGATAAAAACCCAGGCAAACCACCATTTTTTGAGGGAAAATGTTTCTAAAATAAATGCAACTTTACATCAAGTTTTAAATATCTCTGTCACCAAATTTCTTCAAGTGTCTCATGTCCTATTTGCGTGCACAAGCCAACAGAAACAATAAAAATGGTTAAAGACCTACAAAATCATCCAAGTCCGCATACTTTGAAAACTAAGACCATAAAATAACTAAGGTCTTTATACGCTGTGTTTATCTTTAAATCAAATGATTTTATGTGATTTTTGGGGGTCTTTTCTAATTTCTGACAAATATTTATCCAACATCCCCAATAGTTAATGAAACATGGGCATTTTGTATCAAGAACAAAGGAACCAAAACCAACTCTTATTTGATGCGTCTTTTTTCTTTTATTGTTCTGTGACAGCAGATGTGCCATCATTCACACTGCAGATTAATCTTTTGGGTTTGTGTTGCACTCAAACGTCTCGATAATAAGCTTCCAATCAGAATATTCAGTAAACAGAATCTGCTACAATGTTAAATTCTGGCAGATGATTTACTTTCCAGGAGTCCCTGCTCCAAACTGCTTTACTGTTAAGAAGAACACATTTACAGTTCAATTCTCATAGTTTAAAGTGAACCACTTCATTTTCACCATTTGAGGAACGACGACTAAAAACTCCACGTGCATCTGTCACTAAGACAGTAAATCAAGTCTGGAGCTGCGTTCTAATGAAATCCGGATTTTTATACATTGCTTTCATAGGCAATCAGATTACGTCCCATCAAGGAACAGATGAAAAAGTTTTATCCTAAATGTCTTTCATTTCACAATCAAAGAACAATATAGAAAGAAACATGAAAAGACTCATTTCCAGATATGAAAACAGATCACACAGTGAAGGAGTGTGTGATTGGGTGAGATGGTGGAACTGAATATCAGTAATGTATTAAATATAATAATGATACATACTTAATTAATTTTCCCAGTAATTTGGTTATTTGAGGAACTTCTTCCACAATCTGCCAGATTACAACAATGCTCTTACATTAAACATTTTTCTGATACTTTATGATAATCCAAACAGTCTGAAGTGATCCAACTCTCTGATGTTGATGTGCAGAGCAGCATGTGTCTGTCCAACATTCCCTAAAAGCCTGAGAGATTTCCACAGATTCTATTGGAGATCATGTTTAGGTGCTGAAGGTCACCAGCAGGTGGAGCCAGTCTGAATCAATTAGCCTTGACACACGGTGTCCTTCCAACCTAATGAATCATTGAAGGAGGGGTGTCATTGCTCAAGGTCCAAGAGTCAAAACTAACTCACAGGAAAGAAAGTGACTGAGGTCAGTATGAATATACCAGGAAAAAAAATAAAAACAGAACACTTCTTTTATTGTGCTGCATAAAGCAGATTATAGTCTCCACAGGATTATAAATGCATTAAAACATCTCAAGGGTGCAAAAAGAAAAAAAAATACGCTGATACTATGGATACAGTCAAATACATATTTCATACTATAAACATAACTCCATTATTTCTTTCAGATGAAGTACAATAATCACTGGTTGCAGCGTTGGCCACAAGGTCAAAACCCCAGATATTACTCTAAATCTCCAAATTTACAACAAAAAATAACCTTCAAACTTCTAAAACAACGGATTAATTCATCTTCCCTCCGTCTCTTCTGACATGCTCCCGTTTTATCTGCAGACAGTCGGACTAAAAGAATTCACATGTCAGAGTGATCACGTTCCCGGGTCACTGGATTTGTTGGTATTGTGTTTATGAATGAAGCCGGTGACAGATGATAATTCCATGTTTTAATCTGCTCACATCACTTGCAGTAGTGTTTTCCCGAGGATGAATGCAGAAATGAGCAGCATAACATTAATAATGAAACACATTAGGCAAAATCTGTCAATATCCATCCTCTCTTTACTATATAAAGACTCTGTTTTCAGCTGCTGCTAGAATAGTAAAATACAAAGCACTCAGAAAGAAAAGGTTGTGGAAAGGGGAGGAGAAAGAATTTACAAACTGATCAGAAGCACCTTCTGTGCTGCAAAGCTACATGGGAGCAACAGTGGAGCGGAAATCTTCACTATGCATCGACAAGCTGATTGTTTGCAACAAAATGGATTTCTTCTTCTTTTTTTTTAAATTAAAGATTATGGAAACAGTGTTAAACACCCCCTGCCTCTGTTGTGTGTGTGCACAAACTCCAACATGTGATTGGACCGCCATTGCACATGTCTCTGACATCATATGATGTTTGAAAAGTTTCATAAAGCTCTTCTTTTCATCTTCCAGGAACCATTTGTTTGCTCCAACCCAAATGGTTTGGGAGTTGCACTGATGTAAATTGCACAAGGTAAAATCAAGTTAATAACCGGTCTGTGTTTAGACAGCAGGACCTTGGAAATGCTTCGTACCAGCCTGATACACCTAATATCCTTGTAAAGCTTATTTTCTCTTCTTTTCAAAACTGTTTAAATTTTTGCTTTAGCTCAAATTACAAAGTCTCAATAATGCAAAGTGCGTTCGTGCAACGCATCTCTTGCAATATTAATGGGTTAAATAAAACTCTTGTGGATGACCATGACAAAACAACTCTTCTTTCCCATGGCCTGTATTTAAATCCAAGGTTATTTCCAGACATGTGTGCTTCTGTGCAATTATCTTATCAGGCTAAGAAAGTTTTCCCAAAGGGGCCGAAGATTCCTTTGAGATACTCTCAAGTTAGCACACAATGTCCTTTGTCCAGTAAAATTCTTCTCAACGCCAGAGCATTTTAAGAAGAAGGTTGCCACGACGACACATTTCAGCTCTCCCAAAAATGTTTTTCTTGTACTTTATTTAGAGAGATTTATAAAGAAATTCTATGTACTTGATGTTTTGCTTCTATTAGCATCACACCACAACGTAAGACCTACAGAACATCACCAACAAACTTCCCAACTTCTTTAAAACCTCCCATCAAGACATGTCAATCCTAAATTTTTTTATATACATATTGAAATTAACTACTGTAATTCTGAAAGTCATGAGTTGTGAAAATACCTGTCCACCACACTTGCTTTCTGTGTTTGTGGGAGCAGAGATGACAAAACGCCACAGGTGGTGTCACATTGGATGTCAGCCAGTCCCACGCAGCTGGTGGCGTGACACGGCCTGACAGGTCCAGTCACTTCTTCCATATAAAGCCCTCTAGACAACTTGTCCAATGTCATGTTGTCAATCTGATTACACGGTCTTTACGTGTCAAGAACTGGTGGCAAAACGCGATATGAAAAAATGAAGCCGTTGTTTATCAGAGTCAAGAATGAGATCTGTTTTATAATCAACTCTAAAATCTGTGTTGAACGGCCAAGCTGTCATCTTTATCTGCAGATGAACAAGTGTTTATTGTTCTGTCATGTTATTTTCTAAGAACATTAGTCCACAGAGTCTGAGATACTGTACTTTAGATTGCTGCGGAGCCGTGGGGGAGCGTGGTGGACCATGTGGTTGGACTTCTTGTAGCGGCTGGTGGTGCAGAGATTTACAGTGCTTCCAGCTGCTCCCCAGTGAGCTGCCCTCTACAGCATCCTATTTGTAAGACTTTTTATGCAAAGTACTGACATCTTTCAACCACGAGGGATTAAAAACAGAAAATATAAAGTAGGACAGCAGAAACCCTCGTCTCAAACAGTTCCACTGACATCCTCTCTAATTAAACTTACAAGTGGCAAGTTGAGTTTCTGACACCATTCAAACAAAAACCGATTCTCAATGGAGACTTCACAAATTAATGTCCCTCTGATTCACAGGGTTCAAGTTGGATGCAGTTCCAGTTTTAGTCAATACTAATATGCTAATGAATATTACATCACATGCACAAAAAATGCTTGTTTCACCACCAACAGCCACAAAAATTCACACACCTAAATGAAAAAGGGCATTTAAGATCAATTCCTAGATTGTATGAACTAATACCAGCTGGTGCTTGAGTATTAGTATTCATGCTGTCAACAAAACACAACATTAAGGAGAAACTTGGAGTGATATAGGAATGGTATAATCTCTCAAATGAAAGAATTATGTGAACAATTCAGAATTTAGCATATGTCAGAGCTTGATCCAAAATCTGAAAATACAGAAATTAAAAAGAACATTTTTAAAAAGCAACAATAAATACCCATATATAGATCTTATGAGAAGACCCTTAGTCACCCCAAGGCTGGTTTTCCCCATTTTTTCTTATCATGTTGTTGTATAAATTATTGCCTGTGACCTTTAGGTAGGGGATGAATAGGCACCACTCAAGGATGGTGTGAAGAAGTTGCCCTGGGATGTGATTGCACCAAGATATCAATCTGTGTTGAAATCACCCACTACACAGAAATTACAGGAAAATAGCAAAAAAAAGTCAACCAACCAGGACTAATCTAGTTCAAATTGTTAATGATGTGATGCATCAAATCCCAGTCAAATGCTGACTGGTTAAAAGCTGAAAGAGCTAAACAACAGAAACTGATCCAGTAAAGTGCCATTGGTCAAAACAAATCTGTTCCCTCAGTATAGAACTGGTGTCTGGTGTCTACGTGCAACAGGTGTTGGGTTGAGCTTTGCAGTGTGGACAGGGAAACAGAAATAAACATCACAAAGAAAACAAGCGTCCAGGAACTGATATTCAGTGGCAAATAATCTTATCTGTGTTTTAGACATTCATGTCTCCAATGTCACCACAGCAGTTTCAGTAAAAACACACATGGTTGTTTTAAGTTTTAGACAATGTGTTAAATTATTGACTACAATATCAGATTAGGATTGATTAGGATTAAAATTAGAATGCAGTATATACTGTCTACTTTTCTGGAAACTGGTGATACAGGTGATGTATTTAGAAATTGATTAATCCTGTGAGAATTTCTCCAATTTTTCAATGACACTGAACCCAAACAGTGACCCTGCTCTCAAACTGAATGGTGTCAGTCAGAACACCTGAGTGTTGCACACAGAAAAACTAAACTAAGGGAGGGGATTGACCATCTGTGTGCACCATTTCCTAAACTGAAAAACTGGATTTTTCTGAGCTCAGTTTTCATTTAGACTTCTGGCAACTGGTCAACACCTACATTCACCAGACACAATGAAAATCTTTATAAATTTGTGACTTCTGTCAAGTACACAGCAAAGAAAAGCTACAAGTTAAACAACACAACTGATTAACGCAGAGACCAGATTTAATCCAGGTAATTAGATATCATGGAATGTGGACGTGCATTTTAGCAGCATCTGCAGAATGGATATAGAAAAATGTTTGAGCTTTTAAAAGCACAGTTAACTAAAAGTCTGCTTCAAATGGTGCTAAGACTCGAGGAGATTGTTGTCATTGTTAAAATATGACGTACATAAAAATGTAATCTCAAAACTGTCCTCAGTTATTTTCTACACTGTCAGTTTCACGTTAGAAGGTTCTGGCAGCAGGAAGTTCTGAACACTGATTCAGAAGTTCTGCAGCTTGCCACTGCCACTTGCTTCCTCTGAAAATAACTAAAGATTTACATGAAACAATGTGTCATGTAAAATTTAGGACAATTTGGAGATTTATAAAATAGTGTTCACATACATTACCTTGAGATGTTTTAGATTGGAGCTGTTCAAAGATGCCAGCAGTCCACTTTGGTCTCAGCTCTTTCCGATTAGCTGTTAGTTTGTCAGTTTAGTCAGAACTAATCCCTGTTTCTCCAATCTGGAGCTGCTCAAAGAGCATTTAAGAAACTGTCCATAAGCTTTCTACAATTACCCATTTCAAAAAGGTCAAAGTGTGTTTAATGGAAGATCATAAATACAGATATTATTAGCTATAAAAAAAATTAAAAATGCATAAATACACTACCAGAATGTGTGGAGAGTGAATAAATGATCAAACCATCTGGAAAAGAAAGTCAGGAGGTACAGTATACTGAATTTAACACCATAGATAGAAATGTTAATTTTTATTTATTTATTTATTTATTTATTTTTACTTTAGGGAGTGCAGTTTTATAAAGAAAAGATTCTGCTCAAAGTTAAAAAAACAGTTGCAAAACACCTGAAGTAAAGAATGAGCACCGGAACAAGGACACATCATCACAATCATTAAAATAATGTCTGCCTGAATTTGTTCTTTTTTCTGTGAAACTCCATTAAAAAGGACAAAGAACACAAACAATGACAGAAAATTACCCCGTGAAATGTGTGTTTTTAACTTCCCCTTCTCATTCAACACCCTTGCCAAAAAAAAAAAAGTATTTAATCTGTGTCCACCATGCCTTCTATCATGTTTTCCACAGGTGATACAACCCTGGTGGAGAAGCTGTCTGAAAGGCAGAGCAGTGCAGAGTGTTCTGGGGGGTCGGTGAGCTGACCCAGATAGAAGGAGGCTGACTTGAAGTTCAACCCGGACAACACAGAACAATCCCGCTCCTCTTGTTTCTCTCAAATAATAAACCACTCACTAACCTAAATTCAAATTAGTGCTCCATCTTTGCTGCTGAAGATGGATTCACATTTAATATCAACATTCCTAAAGTTCCCGGTGTTAATTAGTTGCCTGCTCACTGCTGTTCTTGTTTCCCTAATGTGCGATACCTCTAAATTAAACTCGCAACTGAACAGGAAAACACAAACATAATGCAGACACCGGTTCATTTCCTGCTGACAAAGAGGAGATTTATTAGAGAGACAACAAAAGTCATGTCATTTACGCAAGAGTGTGCATGTCCGGCTCTGCAGACAGAGAGCTACTGTACACAACAACAGTTTTATTGTCCACACACAGTCACATGAAGGGTGTTGAAACATTCAATTCTTCTCTTCAGCTCCGATTAAAAAACACCAGCAGGTTAGAGGTTGATGGCAAACAGCCTGGAGGCTTTAAAGTGACATGCAGTCTTCTGATAACTGAACTGAAGTCTGAGGTTTTGTGTTTAAGGGCCATGACATCTGCTGCTAAGATCACTCATTATCTGGTTGGGCGAGAAATTCAACAAAAGCAAAAATAAACAGTAGGCAACGTGTGTGTTTATTTTAATATTAAGAGATGAATGTCAGCAGTTTGCTGCACACGGACGTTTATTTTCCTGGTTTAACGTGCAAGTCATTATCCTCTCAGGTGAGGGAAGAAGTGCTTCTTAATTACTGGGAAACTTCTTGGCTCAGACAAATGCTAATATTTTTTCGAACTAAAGTAAACTTTGTCAATGATAACAAAAACAGCAGACAGCGATGATGGATGAGACATAACATCAGAGAAAGAAACTGGAGACTTAGAAATGTAAATTTATAAAGAGAGGGAGGACGACTTCAGATAAAACACTGAGTTTTAGTTTTTTTATTATATTTTATAAGAGACGTTTGCCTGATGAGCTGCTGATCGGATCCAGGGTCGGTCACGACTGGCTATCGACAAGAAAACAAACAGAACTTGAACATCAAAGTTCTAAACTTTCAGCTTTCTATCCACAATATAAATCTCCCAGAATCCTGTGATCCTAATTATTTTTGGCTAAAATAAACACCGCTAATAAGCCAATAAAACAAGGGCATTAACACACAAACAAACTCAGCAACCAATGGACTGCAGTCATGACTTTTTTACTAATCGGTTGACAAAAATAGAAAAAGTATTAAAAAAAATTCTAATTAGGTCCAAAAAACCAACACTTGGTTTTTCATACGTGGAGACTGATGATTATACAGCCACAATAAGTAGAAAATGACTTGAGATAGTAAAGATGAAGAAGATTCACTTGTGTTGGTTGAGCTTTCTGGTCTTCTACACCAGTTTCTGATCAGTCCACCTGCTCTTCATCAGTTCATTGTTACTTAAGTTTCTTTGTGCCCCTCTAAAATCAAAAGCTGTTTTTCTGTTACTAAATGCTGCCTTGTGATTTTTATTCATTTTGGGGCTTTTCTAAATACAAATATTTTTCTTCATTTCCTACCCTCAGTTATATTTGTAACTTCCTCTACATCAGCGTCTGCTAGCGCTGCTGCTCGGTACACACTGTCCTACATGTTTCAGATGTTTCCTTGCCTCAATACGCCTCATTTTAAATGTAACATTTCAGATCTTTTGTAAAGAGGTTTTCTAAAAAGATTATAAGAATTAGTCTCTTATCTGTTGTAGAATTACCTCAATAAGTTTAGTACTGACTGGATTGAGAAGCCAATAGATAGTCTGAGCAGACCAAAAGGGATTGTTGTCCTTTTAAAACAACTGTGAACTTTGAATGAATCATAGTGGTACTTTTCAAAACTTTCACACAGCAGTCAATTTCACATTACAACATTTTTCTCGCAGAACTATGAGAATGTGCTCCAGGCTGCATGAGAGATGCTAACCCTATGCTGCTGCTGGTGTTTGGACCACGACTCTAAGCTGAGGATCCGTTTTTGCTTTCAGTTTAAAGTTTTGTTTTTAGAGTTGAGGCTCACCCACTGGTACAGTCTGCTTTGTGCTCTGATGGGTCACGCCTGCAAACAATCCTCTCATCACTTCTGAACTGGGCGTTTGTCCATTTGCAGATGTGATGACAGTTCTATGTAAATAACTGTAATGAAAAACTGATGGTGAATTAAAGGTTGAATGACAGTGCTCATATAAACCTTGACAAAATGTTGAGATTTAAATTTGGTCATTTTTACATGTAGTCAAAATTTCAGCTGTTTTAAGTGATTTACAAGCTACAGAACTCCCTCAGAACATCACTTTAATGTTACTTCTCCATCCAGGCAGAATTTGTTCCTTTTTATTGCCGTAGTTACAAAACATTTTACCAAAAATACATTAAAAAAAAAACCTTTACAACAGTTTATCATTTTTTCTCCAAACTATTTACAAAATGGCCAAATTTAAACACTAAACCCCAAAACACTGTGTAAAACCTAACACTCCAGCACCGGCAATGCCAGGCATTTGTCACCTAGTCACAAACATACAAACAGCAACCAATTACAGGGTGACTAGATTCCCATTTTCAATTACCAAGCAGCTTGAAGATTGGATTGATCCCACTTACGTCGTTTAGGTCCCTAGAAAGTAAGTATTTAATGAGAAGTTACGGCTGCTCATTATGAAATGAGCACACTCATCATGCTTCAAGGTTACTGAGGTTATTTTACATGAAAAACCTAGAAGACTTCTGACTTTTTAAAACCAGGTTATTGGAGAGAAAAAAAAAACAACTTTCACTGAACAAATTCTGTAATTACCATGGGCCTTGAGTTTGGTGTCCACATCCATATGAACAGTCCAAAGATGTGTTAGATTGCAGGAGTAAAATATGTTAAATTTGCATTTATTTCTGCCTAAAGTTGAAATTATCCCTTTATTGTTAATGTACTTTACCACGGTTGTGCAGGCAGTTTCATAAATGTTGGAAGTGAGCTTATCGTGTTGCACAGCTGTATGTATCTGTGAGAGTTTAAGTGCTGTTTGCTCCACTTTCTCAGTGCAGCTGCAGCACAGCTTCAGGGTTCATCGTGTTTGCTGTGAAACATTTTTTCTTTAGCTTAGAGACCAGTGTTTTTAACAAATGCCCAAAAGCCATCTGCCTCCACTGAACCTATCCCACCAGATGTGGCGTTCACTTCCTGTTCGACACCAAAAAGGTTTAGGTGTTGGTGTAAAAGACATTTGGAAAGCTGAGACGACTGTCTGTACATTTTTACCTGAAATGACAATGAAAAGAGATACACTGATAAGTTTGTGTTAAGGTCTCATTGTGACTCACTGCACTTCTGACAAACACAACTTGTTCCAAATGTCTATAATATATAAAACTCATCTAGACTGTTGTGCAGCTCACCAGGAAAACAAAGAAAAAAAAAGTGAACTCACGCTCTGTGATGAAAATTTAATGTAAATAGTTATGTAATTGTCCTAAAGTCATCCGTTGACCTCATAGGAAGTAAAGAAACACAAAATATACAAACTCTGGTGCTTTGTCCCATATCATTAGTTTGGGCTGTAGTTATTTCCATCATTCTGTCTGACCCTTGTAGACCTCTAAAATCTTAGTTTAATCCTGTTAAAGCATAGTTGGGATTTTTTTCTTCATTGGTGTCACTCTTTAACCCCGTTTTCCAACTTGCAGTACAAACCAAAAATATGATGCTTTAAAACGATGAGAAGCATTTTACTGCTGTGGTTTACAGCTCATCAAGCCATGTTTTATTCCTCATGTCACTCCTAATCTGTCCTCAGTATTCTACTTAATATTTACTGACTGAAAGTTCCAGATTAGAAAATCACACATAGAAAAGCCAGAATGACATATTTGCTCTAATCCCAATATTTAAGGAAAAATTCCATCTTGATTTATTACATCAGAAGTTTTTCCTTCACATTTTATGCATCTCTTAATCCTTCATCTGAGTAGTTACTCCAATTGTTAATACTATTTTTTTGTAAAGTCACATAAACAATCCCTGTGGATAATGAGGTTCCGTGCATGAAACAAAATGCACAATTAAGTGTCATGGTTGAACACAGATAGTTGAGGAAAGAGGGATGTCAATCATCCACCTAAACTTGTTTCACATACTGTATATGAAAATGACATTAAGATGTAGGGGTTTTTTTTGTATTTTTTAAGCAAATCTGAACTGCAAATAATTATTACAATACAATGTCAGAAAACTGTAACATATTTTGAAGAGTTGGTATTAGACTCCACCTATGATCCCAGCGGCCCTTGATTAACTTGGAATTAGGATATTTAAAATACAAACAAGCAGCAGAGGAGAATAAATAAATATTGTTTGACAAGCTGCCTTATAAACTTTTCGACAAGGCAGTTTTTAGGTCTTTAGAGCTTATTGTTAATGCGTAAGTCTTTTTGTTTCTCTGCATGATAATCTTCCATAAATTAAGAAGCAGAATTATGTCTGAGTCCTAAACTTCTTTCAAATAGTCTATATATGACAACAGTATAAGGAAACTTCGGAAATTCTCTCACTGCTTTTGGTTTATTTAGATTATTAGTAATTATCCTGTAAAGCTTTCTGGAGGCTCCCTGCAAAGAGCAAATAATGACACAGTAAAAACATGAAAGTAAAACGTCCCATCTGGTTGATTTTCACTCAGACAGTGTTTCCTACATTCCTTTTAAAGTATTTTAATATTGTTTTCTTTTCCCAGGTGACCTGAAACTGACAATGAGACAGTGTAAATTCTGTGGCAGCTCCCAGTTTGAATCTAACCTCTGATCTGCCACAGCGAGGACTCAACACTCACCTCATCAGCTAAACTATATGGGCACTCGGTATCAGGATATTCCTAATCAGTGGGGTTAATTACTTTAGCCAAAAGAACCATAATGAGAAGAGAAGCAGATCAGCTACATGCTGTCATTGCTCCTTAATTTAAAACAAATTACACTTTTTACCAGTGGCGGTTGGTGAAATATTTTTTGGGTAGGGTTGCATAAATCCAATTAAGTGACAGTCAATAAAACATTTGTAAAGATGAGTTAATGTAAAGCCTGTATAGAAAAAACATTTTCAACTTCAGTTCACTTCAAAAATCGCCCATCGTGATGTTATTTTCTCTGCGTTTATTGGCTAAATGAAGTTCTTCTGTTTGGCAATGCAGATCTGCTATTGGCTAATTTGATCTAAAAGCCCGCCTCCTGAGGGCGTTTTCTCCAGCGCCCCAGAGCTGAACTGGATGAGAGGTGAAGAAGCAGAAGGAAATCATATTTTACAAAGCAATTTCTGTCTTTCAGAAATCATTTAAACAATCTTCTCAGAGTATAAATATATATTAGTGTTTTTAACTCTAAATACATGTAATAAAAAAAAAATAAAAGAAATATTTCTTATTCGTATCCACATCATGTATTTGATAGGGAGGGCGGCGCCCTAGCGCCTCTACTGGCCAGCCGCCACTGCTTTTTACATCGTATATGAACGTTACTACAGAACAAAACTGTCCATAATGAGGACATCACATAAGGCAACACTAAAACAGTGTCAAGCATGGAGAAAGTGTGCCATGATGTTTGTGATTTATAGTTTCAGCAGCTGATTAAACAACTTGGGGAGTAAGAGAGTTTTGTGGTCCTCCGTTTAGACTCTGATCCAGCAGTGGAAAACAGACCAAGTACCTCCAGAGGTATCTAGTTCCAGGTCAAAGTTCCAGCGCTGGATATACAGCTAAGTATATAAGCACAGGCACATATGCATGAGGTCACAGGTTAATTCTTTAGCCATTAATCTTTCCCTTGACCCTCAACTGCACAGGAGGGAGGACTTGTCAAAATGACCCATTTAGCAAACATGTCCTTAGTTTGATTCCCAAATTGGTCCTGACAGGAACTGAGACTCTCTCTCTCTGTCTCTCCATCTCTCACACACACACACACACACACACACACACACACACACACACACACACACACACACACACACACACACACACACACACACACACACACACACACACACACACACACACACACACACACACACACAGCTACACACATTATTGTGTTTTGGAAATTGCAGAGCAGAGTAGTAATTTGGACTCCAGACAGGATGATTTAGTTTATACAGAATTAACAGACGCAGGTGATGAATGAATGACAAATGACTTGCATTTGATTCGCTCTTGCTTTATCAATTTTTTTTTGTATAGAATAGAATGACAGCATCTGCTACAGCACCCATCAAAAAAACAAGTCACACTCATTCTGATTTAGTTTGCAAATAAGATGCACAGCTCTCCAAATATTTCTAATCAGCAGGAAAACTTTTTTCCACCTCTGGTAAAATTCAACCTCTTCTCTGAGACTGAAGGTCATGTAACTTCCCCTTGTTACAAATCACTGCGAATCAACACAGTCGTCAAGTAAAAATTTAATATAATCAAAGTCACAATTATGGTTGCATCAAATCTAGTTAAAGGGGTTTGATTGTTTTATAATAAACCTGACCCAGAATTAGAGCTGGTTTCATGCAGTTTTTTCCCCTACAATAATTTCTCAAATTTTGTGAAACTTTCAAGTTGTCTTGTATCTTTAGTTCATCACCTGGCCTGGAAGCAGCCTTTCTTACATCTGCTGAAAACCACATTGTAGAGGAATCAGTCACTCTCAGCAATCTGTGATGCCCAGTGATCAATAAAATACCACCACCCTAGATTTATAATCCCTTTGGTAACCTCATGTTAAAAACAAAGCAGCAGACTTTCTAACACTTCTTCCCCACTTCCATCACCGCCTCACGGCTCAGATCAGAGACAAAAATCCAGGACACTTGGGTTACGTGAGCTTCTGCCTCTCTTTCAGATGAAAAGATCCAGACAGTCCAGTTGGATCACCAAGCCAGAGACGTTGCTATGACAACAAGCTTTAGATTGAAACATAAACCATAGAAAGTAAGTAATCTATGAATTTAATTATGAGACTGAAAGCAATATGTAACATTTATCCCAGATACTGAACAGTCAGCTAAAAACAGAATGATCCAGTGAGTGTGTGTGAATACTGCAGCAGAGGTTTTACAGAAAACACGTGTGTGGATGTGTTCGCTGGTGAGAGTCCATGTTTCAAACTCTTTGACACGCTTGTTCAAAACTGTTCTGCAGTAGTCACTGAAGCAGATTCTTCAACCGCTGTCAGAATGGGATTTCCAGAACTTCATTTGTACAGCTGCCACTTTGGTATATTTTTTAATAGACTTCCAGCAAATAATATCCAGAATGAGCTAAAGTCACATGGACAAATAAGAGTTGTGTTCCTGCTGCTGATTCAAACAGAAAGTTGCTTTCATTTCCACATCAGGAACTGTGCTTCTGTGTTTTGCTGTTGTCTCAGTGTCTTCTCCAAATAACGATCCAAACCTCCTCCTTTTCACATGGTGCACAAAAACCACAATGGGTCAAACTAAAGAATACTCTGGATCTGAACAATTGGAAAGAAATTCTTAATTCACATCTTTAATCACATCCTAGTTTCAGGACTTACTGCTACAAGCAATTAAATGATCCTCCCACTTGTGATGGGAACTAAAATAAAGTACAGCGTCAGACTGTGTGTTATTAAAGAGTAACAGGTAGATCTCCAAAAATTATTTTAACACCTAATAAAAAAGCAAATAAATTGTCATACTGCTCCAATTTAATGAAGCTGAAAATAAAAGGGAGACCATTGCTTTAAAACTGCAATCACAGCAAAACCAAAGTCTCGTCTAATTCATAAATTAGTATTTGTGTGCAATTACACCGATTCTGGAGTCAGAAAAGATACACAGATAATTATATTATCTTTACATTCATCTGTGAACATATTCAGCACTATCACAACAAGTATTTCTCATAAACTATTATCACATTATTTCCTCATAATGCTGTGTGCCTCATGAAAACCTTTCCCTGCATGTTTTTATGGAAAGTGAGGCTTTTACTGATATGAGCAGCATGAACGTCTCACTTCCTGCTGCCTAATCATTATTGCTTTTAGACAACAGCCAACATACACTGGAGGACACCCAAACGATGTGTGGCAGCATCTGAAAGTGTGACAAAACACACTCATTTGGACAATAATCACAGGGAGTGTGTTTATGGGTCATTAAAAGAGAAACATACTGCGCTGAAGGAACCTCTCTCAAGCTCCAGCTCGTTGGAGGGACATAGCTGACTTAGCTAATTACTTCAGAAACTTGACAGTTTTTAAAAAAAAAAAAAAAAAGTGTCATAATCTGTCTGTTGAGGATTAGCACACAAAGGTGGGCAACGGTGCATCCTGTCATCCCAGAAATTTACAGTTTTATCAAGTTTCCCAACTCTTCAAGTAAAACCAGACACACAGATCAATGATATGCAGCGAGCGTCATACAAAACAAGCCTGTCAAGCTAGTTATATATGTGAGTAATGACCTAAGTGATAATTTGTAAGAAAAACAAAAGGAAAATAAAAACATTACTGGACTTCTACTGATCACACTGAAATCATGACTGTTCTCTCAAACAGATTAGGTAGATCAATAAAAAAAAATCAGAACTCAAACAAGTATTGAATATGTTGCATGGCTGAACAAATGAATCATGCCTTCAAGATCCCCATTTTCCCGAATCAGCCAGCATTCTACCTTACAGCAGACAGAAATATTGACTTTGCAAGACAGCTTTACTTTTAACTCAGCTGTAATCGATTCATGTGAGATGGAGATGGTTTAATTCCCTCTAACCAATCACCATAAACCAAGAAAAATAAAGCCATTGTAAGGGTCCACAAACACTGCAATTTTCATGCACATGTGAAGCTCAGTGTTATAAAATCGTAATTTTAAGCTGTATCACACATAGGGATGGGTATATGATACCGGTACAAAACCCAACCCTAGCCACATAAGATGTCAGATTTGATAGATGCCAAATTGTACAATTTATTTTTTTGTTGCAGAATCACATACATCAGACCGAGAAATCAAACCAGCAGTGAAAGAGAAGCAAATGCAGGTGTTCTAGTTTATTAATAGATTTGAAATCTTAAAAAGCTAAGGACAAAGAAACTGAGACAGCTGGGGATGCACTTAGGTCATGGGGGAAAGAAAAAAAAATCACACAAACAGTCTCACAAGTAGATTCTTTCAGAAAGCCTCTGACAATGTTTCATATCAGTTGTAGGTCAACTTTGGTTAATTCAAACTGATGACAAAAGATTTTGTGTACAACAGACAGAAAATACACAGTGTGTACCAGACTTAAAGGTACAGTATGTAAGAATTAGACCTTGTTGTCAAATTCTAATCCTGCAGTTCATGTAGAAAAAAATAAACATCTGCTCTCAGCCCCTCACCCCCTCCCCTCCCTGATTTTTCTGTTGAGTTGCCAGTTGTGATGTAGATTCTTGTTTTGTTTCCCTTGTATTTGTTCAATTTTTGGGAATATCTAAAGGTCTATTTGTTCAGCATTGAGTTTTCCTACGTGCGTTTGAACACCCCATCACGTGCAGCTCGGCTGCTCAGTTGGAAGGATGTGGTGGTTTATTACTTTTTGCTGCTGCTTGTTGTGGAATTACAGCTGCTTGTGTTGAAGACTTGGCAGCCTTGCATTACATTGCATGTGATTCGTTATGGAACCAGGAAGTCTGGACATGTAAATAATAATTCCTGTTTTGACCAGCGTTTTTACAATGACCGAAACTAGCGACCACCCAGCCGGCTGAGATTGAGATCTGTTACAATGGGATTTTATTTTCAACATCAGTGGGACGTTAGACTGCTGTGTGAATATTTCACTGTAAAGTTCTTACATACTGCACCTTTAAGTCAATAGATGCATAACCATCACATCATCATTTTGTTTTTGACTTTTTTCCATTTACACCTTTTCAAAGGCAAAAATTAAGAATGAAGCAAACTGTATTAATGCCCCACTTTTAACTTTTAACACAGAAAATACTGTTTTGTCACCAGACCAGAAGAATTAGCCAAGATCATGTAGGTACCATGAAATGACAGTCATCTTTATGCTGTAACAAATAAATCTCTGACAACTCATACCTCCTGTAGCTTTATTTATATGGACAAGCTACATAAACATAGTGATAAAAATTGCCGCTTTTTTCTGATTTCTGATTTTTTTGGGCTCAGCCCACCATAAAGGGTTCTCTCTCTCTCTTTTGTCTCCTGAACAGCTCTTCATTTAGCACTACTAGCCTGAAGCCGGCTCTGAACGGCTCCTTTCAGGCCCTGAGGACACTAAAAGAGCCGGATCTTGTGGGAGCTTTAACAATCATCACTAGCACAATGGTTCCCATCCGCATTAACCCTTTAACTGTCTGCTTGACCAGTTGGTTGAGCAGGTATAAAAAAGGGTTAACAAAAGGACAAATACACATACTTACTTGTTTTTAGCATTGCAAGGCAATAAAATGGAACAAAAATCACAATTTGTTCCAAAGATTTGATCAGTTTCATCAGAATAATAAGCAGAACAGCAAATCAGAAAGATGAAGAGCCCTCAAGCTCTTATTGATCGGTTGTTGCTTCTCAAAGAACCAAATAGGAACAGTTAAAGAAGATCAATAGTTAAAATAGCAGCTGCCTTTGCTGTTGCTGATTCAGGTGACATGGGGAAAACTTATTTTTCTGAATAATTTAAAAACACTTGTAAAGAGAACCATCCATGTATCTGTTATCGCGCTGTGACACATTGAGTCTAATGTGCTTTTTGTATCCAAAATTTCATCTGCTTGTGCTTCAGTTAACATTCACAGTGACAAAAATCTTGTTCTTTTTTGTTTCATTTGGCAGAATGAGTGAGGAGATTGTTTCTTCTCAGCTATAGTGTTACTATGTTTAAATCCGATGCACAGAGCTTCTATGAATGGAGAACACTTCTAGCCACTGGTGATGACATTATGCAAAGACAGAAGAGCCCTGAAGACTGTCAAGATGAATCTCCTCTTATGCTGATGAAAGAAACAAATATGTCTTCATAAATGTCTCAGGAAGAAGATATTAAGATTGTCAGGGAAACTTTTTCCTCTCTTGAAGGGATCATTTTTCCAAGTATGGTTATGAGCAGTGTCAGTGTGGTTTATTGAAGAAAAAGGGTAGATGGCGCTCCTGGCAGTTCAACATCGCAGATGACTTCGAGTCAGAATAGGTTTGTATCTATTGTTTTCCTGTTTTTTAATAAACCACTCAGAGTAGCAGTAAGAGCCTAGTTTTTGACTGATTTGTATTAAATCCCCTTCCTTGAGTTATTTAACATGCAAGGCTGAGCTACAACAGGGGACTCTCCAGGTAACAACAAACTGGCAATGAAGAAGGCAAGGAAGAGCCATGCAGGGGCTCCGTTGCTTGACTAACAATGGCAGGCTAACTGTTGGATATAATCTTTGCAAATGTCCAATCTTTAGAAAATAAAATAAAGAAACCACACTCTCAGGTATCTATGCACTGGTTTGTTCATGCTGTGTATTTGGAAAAAGACATGCCAGATGAGCCTATTACACAGGAGGGCTACACAGATTCTTGAGAGCCAATACAACATGGAGAGTGGTAAAACCTGCAGAGGATCGGACGTCCTTGTGAAGCAGTCCTGGTGTCCAGGCTAAAAGATTATTCCAGTGCTTATGTGGTTAGTTCACTGCAGATATACAGTGGGGCAAAAAAGTATTTAGTCAGCCACCAATTGTGTAAGTTCTCCCACTGAAAAAGATCAGAGAGGCCTGTAATTTTCATCATAGGTATACCTCAACTATGAGAGACAAAATGAGGAAAAAAAATCCAGAAAATCACATTGTCTGATTTTTAAAGAATTTATTTGCAAATTATGGTGGAAAATAAGTATTTGGTCAATAACAAAAGTTAATCTCAATACTTTGTTATATAGCCTTTGTTGGCAATGACAGAGGTCAAACGTTTTCTGTAAGTCTTCACAAGGTTTTCACACACTGTTGCTGGTATTTTGGCCCATTCCTCCATGCAGATCTCCTCTAGAGCAGTGATGTTTTGGGGCTGACGCTGGGCAACACGGACTTTCAACTCCCTCCAGAGATTTTCTATGGGGTTGAGATCTGGAGACTGGCTAGGCCACTCCAGGACCTTGGAATGCTTCTTACAAAGCCACTCCTTCGTTGCCCGGGCGGTGTGTTTGGGATCATTGTCATGCTGAAAGACCCAGCCACGTCTCATTTTCAATGCCCTTGCTGATGGAAGGAGGTTTTCACTCAAAATCTTACGATACATGGCCCCATTCATTCTTTCCTTTACACGGATCAGTCGTCCTGGTCCCCTTGCAGAAAAACCGCCCCAAAGCATGATGTTTCCACCCCCATGCTTTACAGTAGGTATGGTGTTCTTTGGATCCAACTCAGCATTCTTTCCCCTCCAAACACGACAAGTTGAGTTTCTACCAAAAAGTTCTATTTTGGTTTCATCTGACCATATGATGTTCTCCCAATCCTCTTTTGGATCATCCAAATGCTCTCTAGCAAACCGCAGACGGGCCTGGACGTGTCCTGGCTTCAGCAGGGGGACACGTCTGGCACTGCAGGATTTGAGTCCCTGGCGGCGTAGTGTGTTACTGATGGTAGCCTTTGTTACTTTGGTCCCAGCTCTCTGCAGGTCATTCACTAGGTCCCTCCGTGTGGTTCTGGGATTTTTGCTCACCGTTCTTGTGATCATTTTGACCCCACGGGGTGAGATCTTGCGTGGAGCCCCAGATCGAGGGAGATTATCAGTGGTCTTGTATGTCTTCCATTTTCTAATAATTGCTCCCACAGTTGATTTCTTCACACCAAGCTGCTTACCTATTGCAGATTCAGTCTTCCCAGCCTGGTGAAGGTCTACAATTTTGTTTCTGGTGTCCTTTGACAGCTCTTTGGTCTTGGCCATAGTGGAGTTTGGAGCGTGACTGTTTGAGGTTGTGGACAGGTGTCTTTTATACTGATAACGAGTTCACACAGGTGCTATTAATACAGGTAACGAGTGGAGGACCGAGGAGCCTCTTAAAGAAGTTACAGGTCTGTGAAAGCCAGAAATCTTACTTGTTTGTAGGTGACCAAATACTTATTTTCCACCATAATTTGCAAATAAATTCTTTAAAAATCAGACAATGTGATTTTCTGGATTTTTTTTCCTCATTTTGTCTCTCATAGTTGAGGTATACCTATGATGAAAATTACAGGCCTCTCTGATCTTTTTAAGTGGGAGAACTTACACAATTGGTGGCTGACTAAATACTTTTTTGCCCCACTGTACATGTGAAAATCTGGCAATGCTGTGGGGTTTTTAAGTCAGAGGTTCAGGGGGAATACAAACAGGTCCAGAATGAGCTGAACACATCCAGAAGAGCAACAAAAGAGGTGCATTTCCAAATACTAGGAAGTGTCTACCTGTAAAACACAAACAGCTCTGAGATCAGATGAGCCACCTCATCAGACTGCTTGACCAGTTTCTATGCAAAATTGCACCAGCACTTCATATTCAATTATTTTCCTGAGGACTCTGCAGGTGACACACACACACAGATCCTTAAGACCATAATGTAAGTGAACCCCTGTAAGGGTGCAGGCCTAGACAGTGTATTGTTAAGGGTCCCAAACAGCCAGCAGGTGAGTACACAGAAGTTTTCAAAAAGATTCTAACAAATGCTGAAGTCATCTTGGATGTATATTTAAACTATCCATTATCATTCAGGGTCCTCCATCATACTCTACAACCTCCATCATACCTGGACAGCAACAAACCCTATGCCACGATGTTTATCATGGATTATTATTCTGCCTTTAACATCATCCAACCAGGAATATTTACAATGAGGCTGGATCAATCCCCATCAACAACTAGATCTTGGACTTCACCTCAGACAGAACACAATTGTTGAGGATGAGAAACAGAGTCTCTTCTGAACTAATCCTGAAAATATAATCAATATCCATTCATGACATCTAAAGTTTTGCTGTTAATAAACAAATAAATAAACTAACACTTATAAATACCAAACCTAGTTGGTGGAGGTAATAGTAGATTTTAGAAAACACACCCCTCCTCTGCATATCTGCATGAAAGGAGAGGTGGAGGGAACTAACAGCCACAAGTTCCTTGGTCTTCATGTGACATTGACTCTGAGCTCGACAGTGAAAAAGGCCCAGAAGCGGCTGCTCAGGAAGGCAGGAGCGAGCAGTCACTCACTCAGGAAGACTGGTAGAGAGCATCCTCACTACTGGCATCCCTGTCTGCTTCAGAAACACCACTCAGGCCAAGATAAAGGCTGAAGAGAGGATTATTAGGACTGATTTTCCAACAGTGTACTCCATGCACACACAGCATACACAGTACACTTCAACAACATTTTCTTTCCTGCCACAGTCAGACTGAGAGCAAAAAACAAGATAAGGACCAACTACAAAGCACAAAATATCAACCTCTCCTCAAACTGCATTGCATTTCAATTACATGTTCAATAATCATCATATTCAAGTCCTTGAAATGCAATTATAACATGATCAGTCAAAAATAAACAGCATTCTTTTGTTGTCTTTTCCTTACCGTTGTAATTTTGTCTCCCAATTTTTTTTCCCCGCCAATTGTTTCCTTATTTTTGTTACTACTTTTTGCTCCAATCTCTGCACAAGAAATCCAAAATACCCAGACCAAGAGTGTGTATGAATCACATATAAAGATCTAAATCTTAAGATTTTGTTTCAGCATGTGAACACTGTTCTGAGTTAAAAAAAAAAAAAAAAACTGGTGTAGATGAAAGAAAAGTGTCTTCCTTTATTTCAAATCTCTTCTGCAGTTTATGGTAGAAATCACACTGTTCATAAACTGTGACACTTTTCATTACAAAATTAGCTGACTGTACAAAAATTACTATTTTTCTTATAAATTTGGATCTAGCTGTGCCAGAAAATGTGTGACTAATTTATACAGACAGCATGGCCCCATCTAACCTCATGAATGTAATGCCTTCATGTCTTCACTGTGCACTTTGTGAAATTGTTATTTTTTAATGGTGCACTCATGTGGAGTGTGTATATGCGAGTAAGTGTAGTGTGATAAACTACTCCTCTGGAGCACAAGAGAGAGAGAGAGAGAGAGAGAGAGAGAGAGCAGTCTGATAAGGTTGCATGAGGCAGTGTTCACAAGGCTGCATCAAATGGCATTCATGTGTCTGCTGTAATAATCATCATTACATCCTGGTAAAGTGAATCACCACGCTAGCTCGTGGAGAGTGCTGATGCTTCCTTATTAAGCTGTTTCCTTGTTAGTCCACTGGGTGAACTAAAGGTTTTTTTCTTCCATTACAATAAAGAAAAAAATCAATTTAAAGCGATATTTATCATAGTAGGAGATCAGATGGAGGTTTTCACCCTTAACAAAAGAGATTCTAGCAAATTAAAGAGTTTGTTTCTTTCATTATTGATGCAGTGTTGCGACACTCATGTGGAACCTGCTGAGTTCAGCCACAGTGGACCAGCATTCAAGGACCAAATGTTTGTTCAAGAGCCTCTTAAAGGCAGATGACATCATTTCTCTGTTCTGATTCTTTCAGCTGGAGTTTTAATCAGTTAGCATCTCCAACTTCAAACTTCTTGTATGCACGTGCATGTAATCAAACCACTGAAACTCTACTGTAGGCACTGTAGTGTGTGTGATGTACAAACTTCCTCTTGGACAAGCATGAGGCTTTATTTGATCTCACTGCCCTAAGCTCCGCACGCACATCATCTCCAGCTTCTATCGAGCAGAAAGAGGTTTTCACTTCATAATATTATAAATGATTAAAAATAGCACAGTCCAACATGAGGGGAGCAGCGAGGTCAGGAAGGGGATCTGAAATGGAAACACTGTCCTGTAGCATTAACAGAATCATTGTGTTGATTTTTAAAATCACGCTCTTCTCTGTTAGGGTGTACAACAGGAAGCGGGGGTCTGGAACAGATGCTTAGCACCTGTTCTTGTTAGACCGTGTGAAGCTGGTCATTGTTTCCTCACTAATAAACAGCTTTAAATCACTTTGTCCACTGGGCCATTTTGTAATCTGGAATCCACGGATTCTGTGTTAAACTCAACTCATTGCCCGAGCGCTTGATGCAAAGAGCTATTGGCAGAATTCCTCCACAGGTATGCAGCCCGACAACATGAAATCCTGAGAAAACAGTGGGGGTGTCAAATCAAAGTGATACAAACAGACAGGCTGTCATGAAATATGAAGCCTGGAAAGTCAGGTTTAAGAGGGAAGAATAAAATGTTGCTCCTATGAGGATGAGTTATATGGTTTGGGAAGATGGGGAAATAAACAAGGAGACTGATGAGAGGTGGAATATTTGGAGAGAGGGGAGTTGAACGATGCATGTAAAAGCCAAGTGTTTTCTACTAAAATATCAGAAAAATGAAAGCAAATGCAGATCGTGTGTACAGTATGGAGACCTCCACGCAGGTATGTGTGTTCTATCAAATGTTACAAAACAATAAATGAATCAGAAAAAATATGTTCTGCAAGGCTTCGGTGGTAAATAACGACAGTTCTGACTGTTTCATTAATTATCATTAACTATTTTGTCCCACTTCTTCCTAAACAAGATCAAGAAGCCAGAAGAAAAAAAACCCTTCAAAGAATATGGAAAGTGGACAATGTAATTTTATATGGTAAATTTGTTTCTAGAAGCTCTTCTACATTTAATTCTAGATAACAAAATTGAGAAAAACACTAATAAATAGTCAACAAGAGAAATGTGTCTGTTTTTTACATGCATTATGCATTTTACACCGCAAATAACTTCCCCACTCTGATTCACAGACTGGAGCCACAATGGGGTTCAGTGTATTGCTCATGGACTCACAGAAGAATCCAACAATTAGACAGACAACCACTTACAGTATCTCCCTGGACCACAGCTGCCCAGTTGTCAGTCGCTTTATTTGTCAATGAAAATACAAAAAGAGCTGAAAATAGGAGGATTTACCTCAGAATAAGTTCAACACAGATAAAAAGGTTGATCCCAGTAGCTGCTTCTTTTTTTTTTTAAACCCTTATAATAATAATAATAATAATAATAATAATAATAATAATTTGAGTCTATTGATTGTAAAAAGAATAACTTACTTTACTGCACATGAAATAACTGCAGTGACTTAATGACTTCTGATTTCTTGCTTCGTTGTCAGATGACACAGAGAAAGAGGCTGAATGCAGCTGGATGATACCTGTCAAGATTTTTATTATCCAAATACGCTGAGAAAAATAGACTTTTCCCAAAGCAGGTATCTCTTGAAATCTGGTTTAAATGTAATAGAAAAATAAACAAACTTGTTGCTTTTCAGTTTATAATAATGTAGATACGATAAGCTTCTGTATCTTTCACAGATTGCCTGATACGTATGATACACATCAGTCTGTTGCTAAAGTTGTCCTGTCTTTATCTCTAGCATCATGCGCTGTTGTGAGCACAACCCCCACCCCCCACCTCACCCATCTCCCTTCAGTGTCTGACAACTGAAGTCAGCAGAAAAGCAACAAAAACAATATCATCCCTGTCCACACGTTTCCAGCTCATGTATGTGCTACCTAATCATTTCTGAGGATGATGTGATCAGATGTTTGGGTTTTAATCCCTGTAAGAACCCGAAAACCTCCAGACAGCAAATCTTACAAAGCAAATCTCTGAGAGGAAATTATTGAAAACACATAAGGGCTTATATGAGTTTCACAACACTCAGGAGTACCAACACAAACAGCAAGCGTGAATTATCAGATACAGCTTCCTTGTTGGACTTACCAGGACCTCTGTGTTTCAGTCTCCTGCCCAACCGTTGAGCATTAACTAATATATTAGCTGAGAGTTCAGAGCTCTGAGTAAAAGAAAGATCCTTATCCTCCGAAAATCCATGTTCAATTATTCAGCTTGGGCAAACTATTAATTAATTGTAAAGTCATGACCTACTAACTGCTCTGACTCCCCAATTAGTGTGTGTTTTTCACCCGATAAGCCTTTTTATTATTATTATTGCAGTTCATGTAATGTTAAGCCGCTCCACCACACTGTGCTGCTCTGATGTTTATCACCATCATGCCAACAGAAACCAGCTAACCCACTGAGGAGCTCTGACTTCTGCACCTTGACTTCAAAACTGTAAATATTATAGGATGCTGTGAGCCAATCAAGAGCCAGATATGGGCCTGAAATAATGTTTGGATAACCTTAAAACAACCTTCTCAGGGTATTGGATCGGAGGGAAAAAATGAGTTTTAAGAGGTGCGTGGAATATGTAGCTGCTCAGAAAGGTGGTTTATGATATAAATGCAATCAAATTATGTTTTGGCAAAGGATAAAAATTTAGCACTTATGTCAGAAAGGAGCATGTGCTCGCTAAATGTGGGGTTTTTCTTTCATTGCAGCCCTTCAATAACAAAAAAAGACCACTTGAACTCTGCCTACACTTGGCAAAGAGCTGAAAGTGCATCATGCATAATGTAGAAACTGAACAGATCTTTCTCTTACCCACAGATTGGAAAGATTTTCAACAGAATGTCACATTTCAAACACTTTCAATCCCTTTTCTGCATTAACACAGGTTCTATCTTCAAACAGTTACCAATATTCAGCATTACAGTTGTTAAATTTTATCTGACTGATCAGCAACCCTGTTTACTGTTCCTGCAAAGCTGTGATACGACTGCTAATTTAAACACAATATCCTTAAGGTCTGAAGCTTTCAGCTGACTCAGAATCAACTGTACAGGAACAGAGAAGCTTCCTCTTCAGCAAGTATCCTGAAGGTCAGTCATCCAAAAAATGTTAGAAGAATCATGAGTGCCTGATTCTTTTCCAAAATCTTGAAGATTCAAATCTAATCACCATTTGCAGCTTTACCTTGCAGATATGTTTTATACAGTCTCATATTGTAACCGTGCTTGAGGATGTGTAGCTGTTCAGCTCAGTTGGATGTGCAGGATGCTTTAATTTAGCCGAGTAAAGTTCAAACCCTGCGTCCGTAGTTTATTTTTGTTTACCAGTTTTTGCTAAATCCAGACCTCTAGTTGACATCTAGAATTTGATTTAGAGGTTTAGAAAAACTTTCACTTGTGGGTCAAATGTAGCCTAATTTTAGCCAAGATGTTTTGTTTTTTCACAGTTCTCTGCTTCAGGCGGTTGACAATGTAAAACAAACATAAAAGATCTTAGACTCCAGTTTTTATTAACTTGTGGTTATTTTGGTGCATATTGTTCTTACTTTTCAGTCAAAGAGGTGCAGCTGTGTTGTAACACTTAAAAAAAATTGCTTTTCCTTTTTTTCATGGCTCATTGGCTGAATGTTTCAACGGGCAGAGGTGGACTGAACCAACCAAAAGGTAAGAGGAGACATTTTAAGGATTTTCAATTTATTTTTGTTTTCTAAGTAAAATCAGAACAGAGAAAAAGCAGCACGGTGGCACAGATGTTAGCATGGTGTGGCCTTGCAGTAAAAAGTAAAAAAGTACTGCAAAATGCAGTAAAAAGGCCATGGGTTTGACTACTGGCTGGGATCTTTAAGCATGTGTGTATGTGGAGGGAGTTTAATCAGGTATTCTGGTTAGTATTACAGTTGTGCCAATAAGTTTGGTGGATTTTTTTGTCCATTTCTCAAAGAATATGAATGAAAACACAATATCACTGACCATGGTTGGAAAAAAAGCTCTTGTGAAGCCATTTATTGTGGGAAAAATGTGTTTACACTTTTGAAATCACCACAACAAGAGAAAATACCAATATGACCCTGTTGAAAGGTTTAAACACCTCGGTGATTTTGACGGAGGTAAACATCCTCACCTGTGATCTGTTTCCATGTAATCAGTGTGTGATTATAAAAGGTGTTTAAGTTTTTGAGCTCCTCACAGACCCTTGAATTTCATCCAGAGCTGCACTGATGTTTCTAGTTTCTGAGTCACTGGAAAGCAACAGAATTGTCACAAGATCTATGAGAAAAACAGGAAACTATAAAACAGGAAGGGGATATAAAAGATAACCAAGGTACTGACGATGCCGATCAGCAGCGTTAGAACTCTGATAAAATGTGGAAAATTAAGAGTTCAATTTAAACCAAACCACAGTCAGGTAGACGAACAAATATTTTGGCATGAACTTGCAGAAAAATTGTTTGTGATTCACAGAAAAACTCTCAAATAACTTCTGATGACATTCACCTGGACATATTTGTTCCCAAGAGCTTTGGTTCTTCAACCATGTCTTTCCAAGTCTTCTCTGAGTCTCACCCCTTGTAATTAAAGTATCACAGCTGGAAAGGGCCAATTTTAATATTATATATTTTTTTATTTAACAAATACTGTAGTTTTCAAAAATCATTTTCTGACTTCTCTTTTATGGATCAGGTTTTGAACAGTTAAGAATAAAAAGATAAGATTATGGTTGCTACATCAGATCTATTTATCAGGTGCATGTAATACAAATCCCAACATAATCAACAACTCTGAACATTTCTATTCAATCTAATCTTCCATCTTTAGAGAGAGTTTACCTTCCTTTCATGTGTAACACCTCTTTGCCTTTTTGAAGTTTCCATTTCTAAAATAAGCACTTTGATCGTGCGACAGATGGTTGAACTTGAGTGTCAAAATTAATTTTAGCCTGACAATAAACAAAAATCTGCAGTTTATGCATTGACACATCCTGTCCCCGGGTGACTGTGAAATCGTAGATGTGTGAGCCATCGGGCGTTCTGCAGGGTTTGCAAAGAGGTATCCTTGTCATCAAAAGCCAGGGGACATGATACAGCAACCTGACATTGACACTGCTGGTAGAGGATACCTTATACAGTGTAGATTTACAAAGCCTACATCCTGTTCCAGCACATCTCAGTCACATTAGTCCTTCATCCCTCATGTGGCCATGCAGAGAAGGTGTTGGAGGAACAACAGGTAGAAAAGATTTTAACAGAAAGTGTTGTAAGCAGTTAAAGAACAGTGTAAACTGAGAAAATTGTTGTAAAATCAAAGACCCAACGCAACACTGTGAAAAAGAAACGGGTGGAAAAGCACAACTTCCCATCCAGATAACTCAAAAAAACTTTACAGGATAGTTTAATTCAACCCAAAAGACTTTGTCTCTTCCTTCTTGATTCACAGTAATAATCATTAATCTTGTTTAGGATGAATACGATGCTAACAAATCTTGGACCAAAGGCCTGCAGTTTCTCATAGAATAGATCTCTGAATATAAAAACAGGAAGCTGTGAAATCAACATCTACTGCAAAACATCCACAAACATAGAATTGTTTTCTTTTCATAAACATTTCTTCTTTTTTAAAGCTCTGTGTTGCAGAGCCAATTTCCGTTTACAATGTCACAACAATGCCAAAGCTGAAACATTCAATTTAATTAGAAACACATGCAAATAACCACCTAATGCTGCATTAATTCTACAAAATATTCATTACCAATATTAAGTGTAACTGATGCCGGAGGCAAAAATGTTATTGTGTTGGCAAACAGCCAAGTCACACAGCACAGAAAAAAGAAAGATAAACACTACACCACACTCCAAAACAGACAGCGTGCTGCAATATGAGGCGTTTGGTTTATTCTGAAGAGGCAGAGCTGAAGACACAAAGGTATCAGACAGCATTTTCTCTGTCTGTCATTTCAGATTGTGAATGGTGCAGTAGCTGAGACCCTGTTTGAACTTTGATGTGCTGCTGTATTGTTTAAGTTTTCTGACTTCCCATTATTATTTAAAAAACTGTCAGAATACACCAGAGACAGGTGAGTTTCAGAAACTTTTAGTTAATTAAAAAAAGATAATAATCAAGAAACTGGGAGGAAGGGGCGGAGCATCATATTTGTGGATGTTATTTATGTAAACATGTCTTCTTTATAGTTCAAGATGGCAGCTTATAGTTCAACTGACCACACTGAGAAACTGATAAGAATAATTACTAGGTAGGTCAGTTACGGTCCCGCCTACATTTCATACAGTTTAAAACTGCTGCGTTTGCACTTCCTGTCAGAAAATTGTGTTTTTGGTGAGTTTTTTTTTTTTTTTTAATGGATATTTAGTTACAGCTGCTTGGACTTAGAGAGCTGTTTATAAAGGCGAAGCCGTCTGTTTTGCATCAACACAGAGCCGTACAAAACCATCCATCCATTTTCTAAACCCACTTTATCCTGTTCAGGGTCGAAGGGAGCTGGTGGCTAGCTTCAGTGGTCATTGGGCAAGAGGCGGGGTCATACCTGGGCAGGTCAACATTGACTGTGTACTAAAAAGGTAAAAGTGAATGGAGAAAGCAGCAAGCAGTTTTTAAAAAGGGTGGGGGGTACTATTATTTTTGTAGAGCCTCGACCTATGCTAATCTCAGTAATATGCACATGTTCGCCACCTAGTGGTAATGTTGATAATGTAGAAGTGTCCAACAGGGAAATCTGCCATTAGTAAATATCTTACGACAAATGTCATCAAATATATCAGAAGTCAGACGATCTTATGCATGTAAACCATACTCAGTCTTTCAATGGTACAGTTCTTCTGATAGGTCAAAAATTTTGTGAATAACAAATTTAAAAATGAGCACCTGCTCACGAGTTCAGAACAAATATTATAAACACACTGTCAGATGAACACTGCTGAGGTTCATCAAATAAAACATCTGCTGAGTTCAAATGGCTGCACGTTAACCAACATCTCACAAACAGCAGAACTTATTCAAATACCAAAATTTGTCCACATCCATGACTCCAAATGGGAACAACAGGGTAAAAAAACTTGACACTTCTAAAAAGAAGAAAAAAAAAAAGACTAACAATCATATTTGCATGATTAATTTCCCATCCTGGTATCTATCTCAAGTGATCACTGGGTGATAGACTGGCTACACCTTGGACAGGTTGTCAGTCCATGACAGGCCCACATAGACAAACACCCACACACCCTGGACCAATTTAGAGTTACCAGTTAAACCTAAAGTTAAATCTAAAGCTGCATGTTTCTGAACTGTGGGAGGAACCAGGAGTACATGGAGAAAACCCACACATGCACATGTAAACATGCAAGCATGTAAACTCTACACAGAGATTCTCAGCAAGGTGTCAAAACCAGGATCTTCTTGCTGCGAGGCAACAGCACTGATTAACTGCACAATGTTTGCTTAAAAAAACAGCTTTAACTTAAAAATGCTTTTTCATTAGACGTGTCGACTGTCAGTGTTCCCTGCAACCAGAAACATTTTCAGAATCCTTTTTTAACAAGGGGTAACTTACAGTTTGCAGCAAGAAGTAGGGAGGGGAGGTAAAACACTGTGGTATCTTGTTAAAAATGGGTTTAAGCCACAGGAGTGATATAAATGTAGTGTTTCTGACACCTTGGCTTTTGTTGCCAGTTGGTTCATACACAGAACTTCTGCTGCTACCTGCAATATATCAGGTTCTCTACTGAATAGATTTTAAGGCTTGTTTTCTTCTCATCAGACTGCTATGCAGTTAGTAAAGGTGCCCATTTGTTTACATATAAAAGGTTTTGAATAGCTTCACTGAAAAGGAAAATAAATTTGCAGGTCAAAAATGAAACCGTTAAAATACGCTGAGATTTTTGATGATTTGATCACCTGGGGCATCAAATTCCTTCTTCGTCTGGTAAAACAAACAGTGGTTTAAAGTGTGAAGATTCCATTTCAATCAATATGTCTGCCTAACCACACACACACACACACACACACACACACACACACACACACCCACACACACACACACACACACACACACACACAAGTTTGTTTTGCTATCCTTATGGGGACCGTCCATTGACTTCCATTGATTTTAGTAACTAGATTTATACCTAACCCAAACCCTTTTCCTGACCTTAACCATTACTGATCTATAACTAACATTAAGACTAACTAAAACTCTATTCACACCATACCTATAAACCTAACCCCTAACCCTAAAAAGGGGAGTCCCCCTCATGGGGACCAGGCTTCGGTCCCCTCAAGAACCCTCGGACCCCAGAAAGATAGTAAAAGTCAGGAAACTTTGCCTTCAGCTTTCAGAGCAGAAATATTGTAAGAGCCCTAGGTTAGGCATGTCTATAGCACAGAGGGTGGAAAATAGTCACAAAGGCAGGATCCAGAGGAAGTACATGTCACCAGCTGTTCCTGCTCAAAACGATTAATATGTTTTGTTTTTTATTTTTTTCCCTCTCTCATTGTAATCCTCCAGCAATAAACTTTACATTTGCAGTTTAGATAGAAAAGATGGAAACTTTTATTTAACCACAAAGCTGGCATCATGAGGAAAAGCAGCTGCCAGAATGTGACTTTGAACAGAACACAAATCAAGCAGTTTTATATATTTGTCAACTTCTGAACCTCAAATAATATGAAGAAATAGACATAAAGGGTCTGCGCGTTCACACGCAAACGATCCTGATCAATTTCACTCTTCATGATAGAAATCAGTTATTAACACGTTTTTGAAGTGAGACAGGAGGTCATGTCAGGAGTGTGTTTATCTCCCCCCATCCTCATGTTGCCAGCCGGGATTTGCGCCGCTGCCAGTCACCGTGCGCAGACCTGAGCGCTCAGTCTGTCCTTCAACTATTAACTGATCAGCGTTTTCCCACTTCCACGCAGCGAGGCGAAACACTGCTGCGTCAGTCCCACTTTTAATCTACTGCCCGTGTTATAATCACATTCCGCTGTGAGTTCAACACAAACAAACAAATAACAGGAATAATTTCACTTCATGCGTTTCTCTCTCCGAGTTGGTTTAAACTGCCAAGTTATTTTAATGGAAGTCAGAGAAATTTAATCAGAAAGATTCAGCCAAACTCTTTCCCGCCTGCGGCTTTTACATCACGCGCACAAACATATTTTTTGCAAGCTAAATTCCACAAATTACGAGCTCGTTAAGACATAAACAACCGTAAAATTACACGGGGAAAAAAACGTTTGAGGCACTTAGATTTGAAAAAAAAACGAAGGTAGTAAAACATAACTGACAGCGTGATTTGTGGTTGAAACAAGTGTCTGTGTTAAAGTGAATTTGCTGTGGTTTTAACTTTGAAATGTTTGTTTTTGTTTTCAGCGCAGCTGAGTAATCACGCGCGAGCCGCTCCAAGCGCCACGCGCTCAGAACCAACATACTTTCCCTGTTTTTTAAATTTCGCTCACCTGCGTTCCTTAGCTTCTTGTTCCGATACACGGAGAAGATGACCAGGAGGTTCCCCAGGATGTCAACAACGATGGTGAAGATGAGAAAGCAGCCCAAAGTTGTGGTGACCCACGGCGGGCGGCTCAACACGGTGTCACTGGGTTCTGCCGAGGAACTGTTCAGGTGAGACCCATTTATAACCATTGTACACAGCAGAACTGTTCCTCCACCCGAACCAAATTCAACTGGGAGTCCTAAAAAGTGGACGCCGGTGGTTTGATACTATAACCTCCCACTGGTTTCATCCTTTCCACGCGTGCCTCTTTATTTTTTCTTTTCATTTCTTTTTTTACTCTCCCCCCTCCACCTCTCCTCCTTCTTTCTCTCCCCCCCTCGAAGGCTCGACCCAGCTGCCGAGGATCAGCTCTGGTAACCCTGCCTCTCGCGCTGCTCGCCTCGGAGTCACTTGTGCGCTCGCGCGCCATTCACTTTGTCGGTACGCATGTGTGTGACATGAAGCCACCACTTCAAACCTTTTTCCCCAGCATGTGATCAAACAGTCCCGAAGAGGAGTAATTTTCAATCCGAGGGAGAAACAGTGTCTCTCGGTGGCTGCGATGTGGAAGAACAACCGAACAGCTTGTGTCCTACTTCCTTTTCATTTATCCGAGCGCGCGCGTGTTTATTCATGGCTTAGTGGTTTCACGCTCGCATTATTTCAGAAGCCCATTCATTATTATTTTAAAGAATCGTTCCTGTTAGACCTCTTTCTGGGAGAAAAGCCACATATATGGAGAAAAGACAATAACAGAAACACATCAAAATAAAAGTCTTTAAATGTTGTTTAAAAACTCTATAATAGTTTTTAATTTGCTTTGATTAGACAGTATTCATTTTCACATTTGCAGCCTAAAGTTCTAACAGATTTTTGACCCAGATTATAGTTACTGTAGGCTACTAACATTGAAATGCAGTTTCTCACAGTGTGTGGACACCAGTGTGATACCAGACTCTTTACAAAGCACAGTCATTATCGTATTGTTAGTGAATGATGCTCAAAAATAAATGGGTCGACGCCTTTTCATACACATAAGCAGCTTCTGTAGCCTTTTCATGAGTTCTCAGAAAAAAAAGCATGGATAATCAGAATCAAAGTGTGGTACCCATGAGCCTTTGTTCTATGCTACAGATCTCAGATGATGCAAAAAGAAAATAACTTAATGTCTGAAAACTCTTTTGCCTTCGTCCACTATTCTGAGTGTTACAGAAATGATGTTGCGTAACTGTTCTGTTAAAGTTTAGGAGGTCATTTTGCAAAATTTGCTGTAACTTTTCCTCCTGATGGTTTAAAACCTAAGAAAGGCAATAAAATAATGTCTGCTTCAGCAGATTTTGTTGTTTTAGTAGGAGTTTTTTGTTTGTTTTTCAAATACTTTCATCATTTAAAAGACCTTGTAACTACAAGTTTGTGCTTTTTGGATATTTCTTGCTGTCAGACTTTCGGCTTTTTAGAATAAGTTCAGTTACTGAGATTTTCCTTGTGAAGACAGTCAAAGTACCAGAAACACACTGCAGAGGTTCGTTGTTTATTCAGTTTCATCCGTCTTAATGTAGCAGCACACTAAAATGAAAACCTTTTAATAGTTGCCTTTATAATTCTCCCACCTCATGGGGGGGGTGTTACATTTATTATTTATTTTTTCCCTCCGGCATTTTAACATTGTGAGATATTTATGAATCAGATTAATACCAAACACATCTTGATGTCCTATTTAGTCCTATCTCATTATTATAGTTTTAGTTGAGCAACATTTAAAAAGTAAAATAAAGAGAAAGGAGACAAACACGGAGGGAAGGAGGTCTTTAGATTGGGGAAAATGGAAGACAGATTTTTATTTTTTTTTGTCGTTTCGCTGATGACAGGAAAAAAAATGAAGCATCGACAAAACATATTGGACATTTCAGTTATTTCATCAAAGCAGCTTCACTGAATTACTTGGGATTCACATCTGCAGCTTGGGATCAGTTTAATGCTCCCTTTCTGTTAGATGTTAATATCAGATGAGTATTTTTAGACTTGTGAAATGAACAATAAAACCTTGCTGAAATTAATCTCAGCATTTCTTATTGTAAATCAGGGATGATGGGACTTAGCTTCCTGTGCTTCTTGAAAACCGTAGAGAGATATCACTATTATTTCACATTAACATGTTACAGTCTGTAAGACCAATTACAGCTTTACACAATTACTTATCTTCTTTGAAGTCAGTGCGAGTCATAATGTGACTGCTGACGTTAATCCAGGAGGATGAAACTGCCTTTGGGCGTCTTTATAGAAACAGGACAGATGTTTGAAGGTCTGATGAAGCTCAGTTTACCTCGATGTCTCTTACATTGAGTAAAGATTTGAGTCCAGATTAATTCTGGTGAATCTTCCAACATGCTTTAATCTGAGTGTCCGATCACAACAGCATGTTGTTGCTTTTTCCTTGCAGTGGTAAAGTAAAGGATTTCTGGGCTCATGTCAGTGTTTGAAACGACTGTAATTTATGACTGAGAAAACTATAGAAACTTAAAAGGAGTAAACTTTTTCATTTCAATCATTTAGATTTTTCGTCAGTTTTTTTGGTCAATGACTCAGTCCCGTGCAGTTCTTATAGTTTCTTCTCTCACAAGTTGTGTGCCATCTGGAAATCCCCGAGCCTCCACACAGACTGATGACCATAGAGATGAACCTGTTTCTGCCTTCAGCTGCTTTGTTTTGTAATTGTGCCAAGAAGTTGGGACACAAGCTGTGAGTGGTATACAAAGCAGGGAATGTATAGTAGGTCTGACTGGAGATGCTTAAACAGTATTTTTTCAGAAACAATCATAAATGTAGCTTTCGACTGGGATCCAAAGTTTCCTGTGCGTGTTCTAGAATCATCAGCCCATCATTTGTTACCAGACAGCGATGAGGTTTGCATCATCCTCTTCGCTCATTTCACATTTTTTTACTAGATGAAATCCTGGTAAAAATAAACTTTTTAGTGTAAAATTTGATTAGACTCAGTGACATCAACAGACACACAGATGCTCATCTGTTATCGTCCCTGCGTTTGCATAATCACAACAAATTGGCGAGGGCACGGATGTTACAGCAATCCTGGACAAGTCTGATGATTGTCACACACTCAGACACAAACACACATTCACTTTGTCTTGTTTTAATGAAACACAAAGAAAATAAGTTTTGTTTGTCATTTTTAGCTGTTTGTTTGCTCTGAGTAAAGCTGAAGCTCACAGGGCTGCGACCGTTTGCATCAGAGTTTCCAAAATATCTGGAACCGTTCACGAGGGTTCTCAGTTTCCACACATGAGCTGGAGAGACTCACATGTTCAACAAATTTGCATGACCGATATGTCACAGAGTTGTCATGTGTGTCTGGAACTCATCTCAATCGCTTCTCCGTTTTGTCTGCATGAGTCACAAGAGTGAGAAAATGTCAGACTGAACAGCTACAAAGAACTTTGCACGACTGCTGTAATTTGTTAGAATATAATCACATGCCTCGTGTGATTGGCCAGAAATAAAACGGACTGAAGCAGTGTCCATAAGAGGAGATGCATTTAGATATTCTATCCATTATTATTAATATTAGTTCATCTTTAAACTAAATGATACAGTGAGTTACATTGTGCGGTTGTCAGACAGGTGAGATCTAATGAGCTGCACTCAAAGTTTTAGAGTTTTACCTCTGCCTGTGACAAAATCCAGTGATTTTGGACCTTATTCATGCCCTTAATGTCAAAACTAATTGTGTCTTTCCCAGGAGGAGGAGATTGTAAGGAAAAAGAGGACACCAAGGAGCAGAAGGACAGACATTACTCTTCTAACCTAGAGCCAGTTATATTTTTAGATAAAAGAACACCAAAGCAGCGCACTAAAAAAGTTAAATAGATGGGTGGAGGGTGATCGATGGCAAATGCCCCAGATGAAATGGATTCATTTGTGATTTAAAAGAATCATTTTTCATAAATGTATTTAAAACATCGATCTAGCTGCCAAGTTTGAGACACAAAACTAACAAGGAGCCGACTTTAACACTGACAGACGTCATGAGACGGTTCAAAAACAACAAGGCTTTTGTCATTAAAATGACAGATGTGGCAACACGTTACTTTTCAAAATGAAAGTTGTAGTTTTTTCTCTAAACCTGCTCCAGGTCTGACAAGTGAATAGGTGTTAGTCCATGAATTGTTCTTCAACTGCTGTCTGTCAGGGTGCCTTCAAGAAGATCACATGCAGTAGATGAAGGAAAAACTTTGAGAGAAAAGGCATTTATACAGCTGTGAATGTGGAACTTCTTAAAATCGATCATATTAGTCCTTCATGTCTGGGCGCAGGGCAGTGTGAGGCAGCACAGGGGAGCTGATCCAGGAATATCATATTTCTCCCTGAATGACAGTGTAACATATAACTGACTGCAGTGTGAATGGTAAATAGTAAATAGAGTGTTCTTGTATTGCACATTTTTTAGGTCAAATGACTCCCAAAGTGCTTCACAATACAGTTTGCCACACACACACACACACACACACACACACACACCCATACACACACTGACAGAAGTTCACCGAACCCTCTGGACCCTCCGACCACCACCAAACTGGCAGGGTAGGTAAAGTGTCTTGCTCAAGGACACAACATCAAAGCTATTTTTTCTGGACCGAGCAGGGATTCAAACCACTGACCTTCTGGTTACCAGACGACCTGCTCTACCATCTCTGTAATGGTTTATTTAATACTATGTAATAGTATTTGCATGGAATACAATACTTAGTTTTAAGATAGCAGTCTGATTTGGCCTCATTCAGGTCTTGATGTTTGCTCAGTCAGGTCAGACCTGACCCCCTTTTCTCCAGTCTGACTCTGTTCAAAGAGCTACACATCTGCAGCAGGTAAGATCATTGTTTCTAATGTTTCTACAGAAACTCACTTCAGAATAACTGAACTGTTCCGTTGAATCAGGCAGAAAAAACATATTGGTCTATCTAAAATGATGTTCCACAAATTTCTAACATTTCTGTAAATCTAGAAAAAGAACCTGATAACATACAATAAAACTCTCCAATTAAAACTGTAAAATCTTATTATTCACTGTTAATTAGATTAACCCTATTTGTCACGACTGATCAGGAGTCATAACGTTGTATGACTCCTTTATATATGTGTGTGTGTGTGTTTGTGTGTGTGTGTGTGTGTGTGTGTGTGTGTGTGTGTGTGTGTGTGTGTGTGTGTGTGTGTGTGTGTGTGTGTGTGGGTTTGTATTTCTGACCTCCTGGGGACCCGTTTCCTGACTTTTACTATCTTTCTGGGGTCCGAGGGTTCTTGTGGGGACCGAAGCCTGGTCCCCATGGGGGGGAATCCCCTTTTTAGGGTTAGGGGTTAGGTTTATAGGTATGGTGTGAATAGAGTTTTAGTTAGTCTTAGGGTTAGTTATAGATCAGTAATGGTTAAGGTTAGGAAAAGGGTTTGGGTTAGGTATAAATCTAGTTACTAAAATCAATGGAAGTCAATGGACGGTCCCCATAAGGATACCAAAACACACTTGGGTGTGTGTGTGTGTGTGTGTGTGTGTGTGTGTGTGGTAAATAGTTTTGTTTTTTCAAACTTTTAAATATGCATCTCTCTCTAACAGTTTTATTTGTGCAAAATAAAATATTGTAATTATTGTGAAAGTAACAGATTTTCTGCATCTATTTTCAGATTTTTGCCAGAGTACCTCGTTTCACCAGCTGTGAGACTTTTTGTTTAATGGATAATGAAGCTGTAAAACATGTTGTTCAACAGATGAGAAGTCCAGTGCAGGAATGTGAGACAGAAACATCTACAGAGGATTTAGTTTGTGTTTTCTTGTGTTCTTAGAGAGGCATCATACTGCTTGTACAGGGGCTTCATTTAATCTAAATTAGTGAGTACAGTTAAAGTAGAATAGTTGTTACTATTATAAAAATACATACACTTTTCTTTTTATTGTTTTATTGGTTGAGTGTTTGCAGATGAGGTTGCAACATAAAGTGGTTTTATTATACTATATACAGATAAGAGCTGCTGTCAGTTTTGTTGGGAACTGATACAGAAGAGGAGGAGGAGCGGTGATGAGGGTTGATTCCCCCCCCCCCACCCCCCCATCTACAAACATGCTCACACACTGACACCCTCCTGTACGAGGAGTTCATCTGAGCGAGCTGTCAGCAAAATGAACAAGAGGAGACAGAAGTAATGTAATGAGTGCGGCCTCGACACAGGCTCGGCATGTCTCTGCCGCTTCACTGGTCATCACAACATCCCACAGAGAAACAAGAGTGTTTGCTTTTATCCTCCTCCACTCACTCAGTCGCCATGACAACAACTGAGCTCCACCCAGGAAAAAAGATGTGTGTGCTGGGAGAAGGAGAGTTATTGGGGTCAGTGGTCTCTGCATGTGCCTCTGTCTCTCACGCAAATTCACACACAAGCTTTTTTCCCAAAGTCCACCGCATCATTTTGCACATACCAGCACTCAGAGTTAATGTTGAGCATGAATGGAGGGAGTTATTTGAGTTTTTTCAGTTAATTTAATTAACATCCCCCCTGGAGAAGTGGCATATAGATTAGTATTCATGTCGTGTTTACGGTATGCATTGTTGTTTTTTCTTTTATGTTTATTCAGTGTTGTGCAAAATAGTCTTGTACTTTGGAGGGATTTTTCTTCTTTAATTACCACTTTCACAAATTTAAAGAACTTCAAAAGTTGATTAAAAAATAACTTGAATTAAGCTTCACAAATCTCACTTGAATATGCTGCGTAGTAAACGCCTGTTACTATAATGTCGGTAAGTGTTTTACTTTCTTAACATTTCAATGAAAAAAGACCTTGGTGCTTAATTAGTATTTGTCTTGTGTAACATTTTAAACAGGATTAAATTGAAATAATAAACATGATGTACTACTCACAGGTGAAATCTGTGGGAAACATGTAAAGTTTCTACTACAGTGATGTAACATCATTTAAGTAGAAGCATGTGATGATAATTTCATCATCTCAGTTTATTGAAACAAAAGACAACAATCATGTTAATGTCTTAACATGTCATGTGACCTCAAGCATCAGTTACAGCTTGACAACAACGTCTCACTGTGCTGAGATGTGACATCCAGCAGGTCTTGAAAGGGGAACATTAGATCATTGAGGTTCTGGATACAGAGTTCTGAGCCTCTACATGGAGACTCAGCTGATCCCAGAGGTTTTCTATGGGATTCGGGTCTGGTTCCTCACATATATATAAACTGATTTTAACCAATTAAAGTCAAATGTGTCATAATTGATGTGATTTTACTCTCATAGAGAATCAAAGTACTACAGGTGACAAATGTCATAATATTATTAGTAGTATTCTTTTTGTTACTAAGTGAACACACACAAATGTTAGAGTTACATGAAATGTTTAAATCATAAATCTGTTTCAGGATCGGGTATATCAAGATTGAAAAGATCAGATATTGGACTACATGGTGGAGCAGTGGGTTAATACTGTGTCTCACAGATAAAAACGTCCTTGGTTGAACTCCCGGGTGGGGCCTTTCTGTGTAGAGTTTACATGTTCTCCCTGTGCAGGTGGGGCTTTTTTTCCAAGTACTCTGGTTTCTTCCCACAGACCCCAAACATGCACATTAGGTTAATTGGTGCATGGTTAATCATCTTTACGTGACCCTGCAATACTGAGCATGTCTAGGATTCATGTTTAGTGGAAACTTCTACAGCATGATCCCCCCCCCCCCCCCCCCAACAAATCCTAACAACTACCTTTTGTGTTGCCTCGGCTGCTGCACACTGAATGAACTGCTGTATATCTGAAGTTTGATGAGGAGTTGAACAGTGAGGTTATTTCAGACAGAACAAAAACCACGAGAGCTTCTGCTGGCAGCAGGGACACAGACACAGAAACCCTGTAGGGTCAGTGTTAATAACAGCTGGGGGTCTTTTTGGGATAGATGTGTCTGAGGGGGATTTTTAACATAATTTCTCATGAATGACTTGGCAGATTTTTAGGAGGTCAAAAATCTTTTATTTACCCCCCACCCCCTCCAGAATTTCAATGCTGCTGTGTAGAAGTGTTTAAATAAACACTCCAGCCTCTTGTTAATCACCTGCTTCCTGGAATTTCAGACCTCTCAGACACTTCTGTTTAATTTGAGTCAATGTTTGAGGGTATGTGATATTTGCAGATTGCACATGGGGGTCTGGTTCTGCTTGTGCCTGCTGTGCAAACAGACAAGATATTTTTAGGTCTGACTAATAAAGAACTCATTTTTATGCCAGAAAATACACATTTAAAACATTCTTTAACAACAAGTTTCACTTTAAACGTAAGTGTAAAATCCAGAATGTGGTAGATAATCACAGAAATACTAGAACTAAAACAAGTACTTTTGGCTGACGTTATGTAAGACTGTAAAATAATTGTAGTTTTTTTTGTACAGAATTCATATGATGCTTCATATAATGCTGCCAATTGTGATGATCTCTGCACTGAATATATGCAGGAAGTTGTTGGTTTTCCAAGTCGTGACTCTGGGCTGCTGATTAGAAGGTTCCGCAGAGACAAACTGTCTTAACCTCATCTGCTCCGGGGGCAGCTGACCTCACGCTTTACCCTCTGTTTCTTGAGATAATCAGAAAGTTATATCCACACATTTAACTGTAAAGTTTCTGTCTGTTCTTTATCCTAAAACTACCGGTCCCTGTATATCAGGGTGACATCTGTCTCTTCTCTCAGCTGCCTCACTGTTCTGGTCCCACTGAGTCTTCCTTGCGCCGTCACATCAGTTTCCCTACAGTGGGCTTGTGCTTCCATCTTGTGGTTGTCAGGTAGCACTGCACACACCCAGCCCTCCCAATCAGTACACAACACCTGTTCTTCTACAAACTTGTTTCTCTGGTTTTATATTATGAATAATGCATTAAATACTCCGTTTGTTTATTTTTCTTCCAGTGAATACATAAAAACACCTGATGCCGTTTCCAGAGTTAATTGAATTTATCAAGCATGAGATTAAGGAGCACAGTAGGCTGCAAACTGCAAACAATTACCAACCACTGCCAGAATTCAGGATGAAGCTTCTTCTCATTATATCTTCTCACAAAATGAGGTTCTACTGTGTTTCATTCAGCGTGTGAAACCAGGGTGATAATTCCTCAACCCTGACTGAGCCTTTAAACCTCATCTGGTTACACTTAGACTATATTAATTCATGAATATAAATGATCTTATCATGTGTAGTTAATTTTAAATGGCTCCAAATGTGGATTTGGATAAAGTCATTTTGGTAAAAATTGTAAACTTTGATAAGCTGGTGAAGCAGAACCTCGCCAGCTGGAGATAGGCACCAGCTTCACATGACCTTGAATAGGAACAAGCAGCAAAAAAAAAAAAAAAAAATGTACCAAATATCCAATATTTAACAACAATTAAAAACTAAATGGAGCAGGAATCACCATTCTGGAATACATTTAAGATACTTTCAGACTAACATGCAACAAGGAAATTTGTGTTGAACAACTGTTACTGTTTGAATTTACATCACATGTGATCAAGTGATTGAACTTATTGCTAAATTGTTTGTATATTCAACAATCCCAGGTCATTCCAACTAAACATCTGAACATTTTCTTGCAATTTTTTGTCACCAAAAGTGGCAACCCATAAAAAAGAGCTTAATAAAAACAATCTGGGACAGAGTAACAGAAAAATACTTCAACAATAATAAAGAACCATCATCAGAAGTGAGCTGCTTAAACAGCAACTTTTAAATACATTCATGCAGCACCAACCAAAGTCTGATAATTAATTAGAGAAATCAATACGAAGCCATCAGCGAAGACCTCTTAAGGGTTACTAGATTTTGAAAGTGTCTTCTTAGTGTGTAGCTTCATTTAGGATTGTCGAGGTTGTATTTTCATTAAGCTACTTATTGATTACTTTATGTAAATGTATTGAACAACCAAAGCTGCATATAATTACTGACATTATATATTCAAACTCCATTAAGTCTGCAGTATTATTGTATTACTGTTAGAATGTGTTCCTGTGTATGTAACTCTACCTCTCATCCAGTGACAGAGACACCGGCCCTCCTGCAACCCTGAACAGGAAAAAATGGGTATTAAAAAATGGAAAATGGTAAGAGGGTCATATTTCAAGCACATGATTAAATGATGCATTCGGAGAAATCTCAACATCTCGTACCCAAGATGAGGACACAGTCCTTCGTGAGGATGATGAGGAGCAGCCAGCGCAGGTTGAGCAGCTGATAGCAGAGAGAGAGAGAGGCACTGCTGGCTGAGTGAATTTCTTGAGAAGGGGAAACAATGTGGTTTCCCACTGCTGAAGAGACCCTGATGTACCCGCTGGTATCATCCCTGGGCCCACCCTGCATGCAGTGTTCTACATCAGTAGGTCTGCCTTTGATCCGTTTTGTAAGAGAGGACATTTTATTTTATTTTATTGATCCCCATTAGTCTTCACCTCAGTGAAAACTAGTGAACAACAACCAACTATTACAACATCATACAATATAGATACAAGTACAGTGTGAAACACACCAGACAAGTGAACAACAGTCCAACACTGATGACATGATTCAGCTGCTGTGCACCCAGACAAACAGATGAGAACCTACATCAGGATTCTGATTCTAGCTGCTTCTACAACTCCAGCATGAAGCAACATGCAGCATGAGAAAACAGGACTGGCCATATTTCATGTCCCTCTACCGTTAGGGTCAGATCAGAGCTAACACGTCAGGTTCACTGGACTGCGATGCTTCAGGGTCAGTGAGCTTCCCACATTTCACATCCTGTGGAGAACGTAGGCGTCTCACTTCCCTCTCTTGTTCAGTTCAGGTGTTGATGTCTGTGTCAAACAACTTGTTGCATTCAAACATCACTGTGGGTTTCAGTTATACATCTGCTGTTAGTTAGTTAGTTATATATCAATCTGTAAAAAGAACAGAAACTTGTAAAGTTATTGGTTAGTAAGAAGCGTTCCATGTAAAACTCCAGGATCTGTTAGTTTGTTTAGCATCTTATTGACAAATAAACTAACATCTATTTTAAAATGCAGCAATGATCAGACCAGGACTTTAAATAATACTTGTGTTTTTTAAATTGTTGGAAGAAACAAAAAACAAATTACTAGTAGTTTAGTAGTAAATATACTAGCAGATCAGTGTATTTAATAACAGTATTGTATTTATATACTCAAGTTTTCTGTTTCCTGGTTCTTTAGACTCGAACTCATCAGTGATGTTTGAGTTAGCTACTCGCTCACCTGACTGATGGGTGTGATGATAAACACGTTCCTTCTGTTCACTGGTCAGATGATGAAAAGGTTGTACCATGTGGTTCCTGCTCATAGAAAATATTATGCAGGTCCTGAAGCTTCTGGATCAGGAGGGTGTCTTGAGGAACTTGAAGGTCATGGAGCTGTTTAAAGAAAAACTCTGAACCAGGACATTTATTGGTTGATTCATGGATCAAACACCTGTTACGCTCCTCGTTCTAACAGCAAGTTGTATAAAAAGTACTGAAACACAGACAGTAGGACACAGGTTTTGGGTTCATTATGAAATTTCACCCAAAAGCCAAACGTAATGTGAGTAGTAGTGTATCCTTTTAACCGGTTATATATATTTCTGACTAATAAACGGGTCATTTGCTACATCAGCACTAGTTATAAATAATATTTATTATCATTATTATTAAAAGAAGTTTAATTCCACTAAGAAAATTCACAGAATATTTCTAATACATAAATATAATAATAAATAAATACACACGGAGACATTGGTGATATTTTTTAGGAATAATTTATTGCCAGTAGGAAAGCGTGAGCTTGTGGCAGTATTCAATAAAAACCTCAACAAGATCATAGCTTTGCTGAGGCACACAGACACATGAAAAACGTCCCATGTCTCTGAAGAACTCTGCACTATAAATATACTGGGTCCCATAATCTTGGTGGAAAAATAAAGAAGCTCCAACGTCAAAATGTACAAACAAATAAAAAACAAAACAAAAACAACCCCACAAGAATATGCAGTCGTTCTTTGAAGACCCACTTTGAAATGAGCGAGAGACAATAAACTTTACGAGTACATTGTGTTCAGAAAAGCCACGCTCCTCTCTTTATTTTTCTTTCTTTTGATGTTTTTTAGTGAACGTAAGCACAGAATGGCTGATACCGCACCATTTTACTCATTTTTCATTGAAAATAACAGCATAGAATATCTACAAAACCTAGTAAACTTTGAAATCAAAACTGTACACTTAAATTTACATTGAAAACAAAGATTTGTATAAAAAAACATGTTGCTTGGTTCTGTTTTATAGAAAGAAAAATATTGTCTTAAGTTTGTTTTTTCATGATGCTTTTATTGTTGTTGTTGTAGACTGAAATGTTGATCCTTCAGAAAACCCACTTCCTGTGTGAAATTGAAGTCACTCAAAGGGGACGTATTATGTTTAAGCTTTAGATTTTACATTATGACTCCACTTGATTAATTCTGCATAATTTGACAAGAAAAAAATGTTTTTTTTTTAATTAAATGAAGAAAACTGTCACTGGCCGACAGCAATGTGATGTCCTTAACTCAGACTTTACGTATGTGGGAAAATGACATGAGCGGTTCCAGAAGTCTGAACGTGTTTTTGATATGAAATTCCTACACAGTAACATAAAGTCAGGACAGAAAGAGAAGCATAATAGTTCCCCTTTAATGTAACACCAAACGGTAGGAGTCGTAACTCCTCCCCTCTTCTGATCTTTAACTACAGTCATCTTCTAATTCATGTGTTTGGTGCTTTTTGTGTGCGTATCTTAGTGTTGGTGTCGAAGGCTACTGTAAGTGTAGCTGTGGGTTCAGGCACTTTTGTTTGGATCCAGTGTCAGACTTCAGTGTGCTGCTGGGAGTTCAGCATCGGGATGGACAGCTGATCGAGGTGGCCTTCCTCACCACTCTCGTAGTCGCTTATCATCACCTCAGACTCCTCGCAGCAGGCTGACATGTCCGAGCAGGAGGCTGTGGATGTGTACAGAGACATGGACATATTGTCCAGAGCTGAGGAGTCGAAGTCCCGACTGCAGTCTAAAGCGTAGCCCCCTCTGTAAGCACTATTACCCATGGTGGAAGTGGGGGTGATGGTAGCAGAGGTGGGGGAGGCACCCTGGCCCTCAGTGTCGCCGCCGTCACTCGGGTAGGAGTGATGCGGCAGGTACTGGTTGAGGCTGTAGAGCTGCGGCAGGGCCGGGCGCTGGCGGGCCGCGCCGGGGCTGCCCGGACCGGGTTGGTCCAAGTCTCTGCCGAGAGACCGCAGCGTGTCGCTGTACTCTGGCAGAGGGGGCGGCGGCAGGTCATCGTTAGCGGGGAAGTCCTCTGGTGGTGGAGGGAAATCGCTCTCTATGTCAAAGCCACCCGGGTAATAGTCGGTGTCGATGGCACTCGGGTCGGTGTACTGAGGGGAAGGAGACTCCACGACCTCATAATGTGGAAACTCCTGGATTTCAGGAAGTTGAACACTTGGCATCCAATCAGATGTGTCCCAGTGATATCCTGTGATAGAACAACAAGCACAAACACATCCATCATCAAACTGATCTCCATCATGCTGATGTTAAAAAACACGTCATGCAGGAGCCACACCAACACGGAAAATCCCTTCGGTCATGTCTGGTTTACAGATTCGGTTAAAATACGGACGATTTGGCGTCGACACGTGTACACAGTCAGATCAAGGAGGGTCAGGCTTGTAGCGGTTATTAGCTTGTGTTAGGGATTTCCATCTGCACAAGAATTTTTTAAATAGGTTTTCCACACTATATTAATGACCCCAGAAGACCCCGTCTCCTCGGAAACCCTCTGATGCTTTTAGAGCTCCAGATATCTTTTTGTTTAGCCATGAAGCAGCTTCAATGTGTTAAAAGTAAAGATCTTTGTCTCTGCAGCCGTTCAGACTTCTGCTGCCTTCAAAGTGACAGTAAAGATGTGCGATCTGTCCAAACTGGTCGGCTTCAGGGACAAATGAACCCTTTGATGTACTGAACTCAGGTTTTAGAATGAAAACAGCTGATTGGTGGTTGTTTTCAATGATAATATGTTTGTATATTAACAATTTCAGATAATTGTTTTTATTTATAAAAATGTTTCAGAGAAGTAAAAAATCAGTAGCATGTTTTATCGCTCAGCTGTCTTACAAATACACACTGACTGGGCAAGTATCAGACTGTACACACTATTTATTTTCTTCTAGTAAAACTAGTTCTTTGTGGATCTAAATGTGAGAACATTCTGTAGACATTTTGGATTCTAACACCACACTAAGCATGTAAAATAACAAAGTCATCTTCTCAGATTTGAACTCTTCATATAACAAACCCCTTCTGTACCAAATCCTGCTGTTAGACTCTAATATTTCGTGGGCCTTGAGGGCAGAATCTTACCGGGCTGCAAGTCTTAATGACTGAAACTCACAAAAGGAGTTTCTAGAATGTTCCACAGTCCTCACCTGACCTGAGTCTCAGAGCCTCAGTCTCACATCGCTGGAGTTTTAAACGTGTTCAGTTTCACCCAATTTGCTCTTTTCTTTGCAAAAGCAAAGCCTAAACCCCACAAGCGCCTAGAACCTGTCTAGAACCACCCAGAACCCCTAGAACCATCTAGAACCACCTAGAACCACCTAGACGTTTAGTAAGTTTCGTTTCAGAGGGTCAGAAACAGACAACATGAGAGACGTTGGTGGCCTGAAACTAAGTTGTGACTATTTGGGAACAAAACAGAGAATCTGATAGAAAAACAAAACAGCAAATTAAATGAGGTTAAAGGGCCAAAAAATTAGAGACAAATTGAGACTAAATGAAAACTGCTTGACATCGGCAGGAATCTGCAGCTGCAACGTGCAGAACTGCCAGAAACGACCCGTTCAGTCTGATTCCAACTCAACCTGTTTGGGTTTTTCTTGGTCTTCAGTGAGATCCAACCTGAAAACTGACCCAGTAGCACATCTGGAAAATGAGCCAATCAACAACCTTTAACATAATTTTCTATCACAAATAAATTTGGAAATTTAACCAAATTAATTAGTCGATCCGACTGTGTCTGACGCGGTTCAAACGTGTGAGCGTGTTATCATCTGAAAAAACACAAAGCTACTTGAGTCTGCTTCAGTTTGACTTGAAAACAGATTCGTCCTTCCTGAAACTATTTCTAAGAGGTTTGAAATGATTTAAGAAACACACACAAACAAAATAAAAATACTGTCAATTAGTGACTCAGTAACACCGCTGGTCATACGACATGAAGTCGTCACAGCTTTTACACCATGCAACAAGGAAGAACCTGACAGACACACAGAAACCTTCAGGATCCTTCAGCCTCTTACATTCATTAGGATTTCAGGGTTAGTGGTTAAACGTTAGCGGGTGGAATCAGAAGGGAACACCTGTGACCAGCAAACAAATAAAGATGTAAAAAGTCACCTCTTGGGTTCTTGAGATCATGAGCCAAAAAAGACTCTTTACACGAGGCAAGATGGAGGAGAGAGAGAGAGAACAAGTTACATTAAAAATCAAAGCGGAATAAACAATCAGCTGAGAAATTGACTGTGATGACGATGAAACACTGAAATGGGGAAATTAATGCACAACCACTTTGCCATTCTCTCAAACAGACTTCAGCTGGTGTCCAATCAGAAGTTTAACAAGCTGCATGTTTAACTTGAGCTTTACTTTATTTTATTTTATACAATCAGCAGTTACATCTAAAAATGACAGTATTAAACTTGTCTGTTTAAGATAATGGCAGCGTAACAACCTACAACATCCAAACAACACGAGCAGCAGACAGAAGAGTACCTTCTCCTTCCACCGAGTCAACAACACAGTTGACACAGTGGATTACTGTCACAATGGAGGCTTGTGAG